>CM040816.1:5114708-5657208 GCA_022829025.1 Squalius cephalus
TGTTCTGACCCTGGTGCTGGTCCCACACAGTCCAATGCTCTAATAAGGCTTATTTTGAAATGTTCTTCCTTTCAAGCAATGTGACAAGAAATGAAGACTTATTTGGTGTACCAGTGGTCTTTTGTTGAAGTGCTGTATGGGGATGGCACCTCTGTCAGCTCTGCCAGTGTTGGGTGGTTCAGGGTGATGGGGTCACGCTAACTGTGGAGGGTTGAAATCCTGCCCACACAAGCTCCTTTCTGACGGCTCTGCAATACCCACTTGGATGATATTGTTTCAGGCTACAAAGACATGTAATGTGTGTTTCTATCAAGGCCATTTATATCCTGACCTATGGTCTGAATGAGGACAGGCTATCAGGCATCCAGAAATTGATGGTTACAAGTCATCTGCAGATAAAGTGTTGGTCAGTGTCTCACTGGAAAATGTCTGAATGTCAGTTTAGAAATTACAGCAGAAACACTTGAAACAATTGACATCTCAATGGAAATATATAGTTTGATTTAAATTTTTTTTTTTTTTTTTGGCAAATCACTTCTTTAAAAAGTAAATTTTTATCCATCATGACTCATTTAATTGATTTTCTGTTGTTGTTGTTGTTGTTGTTGTTGTTGTTGTTGTTATTGTTAGCTTCAAATTTGACCAGAGAGGATGAACCATACAGTCTATTTAAAATTAAATCGACTTGTTTTTGTGATTGCTGGTTTAAGTTAATATCCTATCATTGGGTAGCGGTTGACTTTTTTTTAAAGCTGAAAGCAAAATATGTTTACTTCTTCCCCCACTATCACATGTCCCAAGACACAATGAGATAATTAACATTGATTTCTGTGCTACACTTGATCAATGTGATTAACTTTCCAAATGATCCACTGATATTCTATTTCGTGTTTCTACCCATTTCCTTTACAGCTCTTCCTCTACCTAATAAATCCTTTTCACATATTGTGTACATGGAGCAGCTCATCAAAGACAGGAGGCTTCTGCTGCCGAAGTTTCCCAGGCTTTGGCCTTCAGCTGTTTGAATGCCCTGGTTGTCTTGCCTTGAGGAGGAATTCACCTCCCCCTTCCTCATTCTTACAGCTCAGAATAGATCTCTTGTCTAAGTACACTTCTTCAATCACATGCTGTCATGAATATTCATAAGATGTTTTTTATGATGTGACCTTGAGATTTAGAGGTATGGATAAAATGTAAAGTGTTTGAATAGCTATAAATAGCAACGTGAAATGGAAATGACAAAAATATTTAGCATATAGTTGATGTCGATTTATCCTGTTGTGGTTTAGGGCTTATTTTCAATTCAATGCTTATTTTTGCTAAGGTATTATCACTATTAAATTTCTCATTTACCTTATGAAAAAGAAGTGTACTTAATTGTATTGAATTTGCACTTGTAGTTGTCACAGAGTCTGTCACATCCTCAGCATCAGACCTCTCCACTCACTCGATCACAATCACTCAAATTCTGATCAGCAACACCTGCACCAACTCATCATGGACTCACTATATTAACAGTCACTTCTCATTTCACCATTGTCTGGTCTTGTTGTTCCATATCGAACTACTCACCCGACTACCTACTAGTGTTGTCAAAAGTACCGACAAGTATACTTACTGAAATTTTCGGTACACGGGAGCGTCTGAAAACAGGCTTCTATCAGTGGATATATTTGGGATCCGCTGATAGACGCATGCTTTCAAACGCTCCCGTGTGTATCTATGTACGTGCTCGGTGAAGACAACATGTTTTTGAAATGATGATCATTGTAGCCAATCACATACATATATGTTGAGCGCGTGAACACAATGGCTATTCAGAGACATACTGAATATGTTGAGCCAATCAGAGTTGTTTAAGAATTCGTTCAACAGCGCTCAAAATGCTAGAGGTAAGAGCTGGTATCGTCACATTTTTTAAATTTTAGTACCGACTTGGTACCGAAGTCGGTAATTTTGACAACACTACTACATACCTGTGATACTTACCAGTACAATCCCATCTTCATTCCTCTTCAGTCATCTTCAGTCTCTAGCCA
This sequence comes from Squalius cephalus, assembly GCA_022829025.1. NCBI lineage: Eukaryota > Metazoa > Chordata > Actinopteri > Cypriniformes > Leuciscidae > Squalius > Squalius cephalus. The sequence continues at coordinate 5,116,748 of CM040816.1, forward strand.
TTCAGTATGCATCTGTCTGCACCTACAAAGATAGGAACTGTTATTCACTGCTCAGTGTTTGCTGCTTTTCACTTAACTCATCCACTCTTACCTGCAACAAACAACCTTTGTGGAAGTTACCTTTGTGTTGCATTCTTCTGTTTGCTGACAAGTGTACTTCAAAGTATATTACAAAATACTAGCAGATAATATTAAAGTAATAAAAGGCCAATTAAGTGTTCTTAAAGAGAGCACTACTTTCATGACTGTCTACGGATCCAGGTCCCACCCTAGTTCCCAACATTTAACTCTCTCCTACTCCGCAATACACTGATGGCCCCGCCCAGCTATATTGATTACACAGTCCCATCTGGAGTCCTTCCTTCCCATGTTGGTCCCGTTCCCTCCACTAGCTCTGTCTAGTTCCCTGGATCCACTACCTCTGCTGATGCCGCTCAGCTCCTCGTCTCCACCCTCGCCGCTGACTCCCTCCAGCTCTGCCACAGGCTTCACCACCACCAGCTCGGCCTTGTGAGATGGATCCCCAGGCTTCACCTCGGGCCTCCAGGCCCATGATCTGACCTCAGCCTGTCAGCCCATCGGCTCTTCCTTGGCTCTACGCTCCCTCGGCTCCTCCACGGTCCATCATCCCTTGACCTCCACTGGGCAGATGAGGCCTCCAGCTGCGCCTCTGCCCTCCATCCCTTCAGCTCCATCTGGCTGCTCCCTCCCTCCGGTTTTGCATCCGCCTATGCCCTCGCTCCCTCTGATGTCATCCCTGTCTTCCATGCCCTTGTCTTTTCCTCGGTCCCGCGAGCCAACAACTCAGCCTTGGACTTCCGGTCCAGTGATTGTTGGCCTGTGGTGTCACTCTCGGCTCCACCTGGGTCTCTACTTCTTCCGGCTCCACCTCCATCAGTCGGATGTGCCCGGACCGTCCACCCTGGCTCCTCCATCAGCTCCTCCGTGGGGTCTTACTCTGCTGGCTCCACCAGGGTCTTCTCCATCGCCACCCCGGCCACATCCACCTTCAAGACCCCAGCCCTCCCTCCACTGTTGTACTGTTGCTCTGTTGTTTACGGTGTAAGGGGGTGGTGTAATGTCAGGGTTATGTTCTGTTTCACTTTGTCCATGTTTCTCCTCCTGTTTTTTCGGGTTCCTTTGTTACTGATGTCCTTGTTTCTATAGTTATTATTATTTTTATTATGCATTTTATTTATAGGCGCTTTTCTTGACACTCAAGGTCACCATACATCATCAACAAGACAATAACAATATTTAAGTAAAAACAATGAAATACAATACAATTAAAAAAGGCAATGTTATCCATTAGTTTCACCTGTGTCTAGTTTAGATGCCTTTGTTCTACCTTTGAATTTATACCTGTGTTTCAGTTGTTCTTTCAGTTCTAATTTATGCAAATGTGGCTTGCGTTATTCTCCAAGTTATCTGATCTCCTGAATGTTTTATTTATTAACTTTTTCCTGCCAAAAATGGAATTTTCCGTTATTTATGAGAAAATGCTTCCCTGCCAAACACAGAATTTTCCGGATATCCGTGTTTTAGGTGGTATATGGTAGGGGACACATCTTCTGAAAGAGAACTGAATCTCCTGATCAAAACACATGCAAAGAAGATGTGGAAACAAGTGATATCATATGCATAGGTAAAAATAACATGATCATCAACATTAAACAGCATATACTGTAAATCCAAACTGCCTAATGTTACTGAACTAGAGGGTCTGTTCTTTCTTTTGATAAATTGCATGTTCAGATATTTATACAACAAAATATTCTGGGGGCCATGACATTTTTGTGAAAATGGTCAAAAACGCTGGCAGTGGCTGGCAACTATTTAAAAAAACGCTGGTGGGAAAACAATTAATAAAGATTTTTGGAACTCCAGTGTCTTCATTGTGCTTGCTTGCACCCACACATAACAACTTCTTATACAGAAGGGTTTTCAAAACCCCTAAACCTTGTTGTGTTATGGACATGAATTATATAAAAAAATATATAAATAAATAAATAAATAAATAAATAAATAAATAAACAAGCTACAACATACAGTAAACACGCTTTAGATTGTGTCAGGGAATTTTGAATGTGCAAAACAACCCACTTTTTTCATAAATGTAAAAGTACTTTACTGATATCTCGCAGCTCCATATTAGTCATGTGCATGTGTGACTAAATGATTTGTCAGTATTAGATCACTGGGTTGATATCACCCTATCATATGCTCAAATAGATGGGTTATATTCTGCAGCCTATTAAAAATAAGGCACTGACAATTGTAAACTTGTCTAGAGCTCTGAATAGTCAGTATCTCATCTAATCAATATGGTGTGCACTCAGAGTGAAACTGTGTATGTGTAGAGGCCAACTTCACAATTATTTATTGGGTCCTCTTTGATTTTGTTCTGAAGGCCTTGATGTCCTTCTTGAAAATGCCTTAATTTCACAGACGGAAAGTGCAAAAAATGCAAAAATGCTTTCATGTAATGTATGCCTTCTTGCTTTGGGTCACATTGCAAATAGTGGATGAATAATAATATCCAATTTTCAAATCAAGTGAATGCCACTAAAGGCTAAAGACACCAACACACACACATATATATATATATATATATATATATATATATATATATATATATATATATATATATATATATATATATATATATATATATGATCTACTCAACACTCACAAGTCAGTGATGATTATGATGTGTTTACTAAAATGTTATTTGTCAATGCTTTAGCTGTGGTCATAATATCAATGATGCCCTAAAATGTTAAAAGATTTTGATATTTTTTCCCCATCCAAATTATTAACTGATTTTTACATTTGTGTGACAAGCCCACATTTTGGGCCCAAAATAAGAAAGCTGTTTATTGTTCAAAAGGTAAAAAAAAAAAAAAAAAAAATGTCTTCAGAATTAAATATCGTGTCTCGTTCACTAATGTTTGCATGGATTATTCATAGACACAGGAGAACTTCTCATGAAAAATGTCTGTCTAATTCACAAGATGTGCATTCACACATGAATTTGTTCTAAACTTTGCTTTAATAATAATGAATTTGGAGTTTTTTAAATGAGCAACTGCATGCTTGAGGTTATTTATTTACATAAAACATGCCCAAGACATCTCCAAATAATGGCTTTCTGTACAACCTTTCCCTAAATAGCCATTTGTCACTCTCAGCTAAAATTAGCTTAAAACATAATACATTTTGACATTTGCATCATATAACCAGCTCTATATGTTCAGCTTTTCTGACTCAGTAAACTTGCTCGATAGCTCACCTGGCACAGCACTGCACTTGAGATACGATCAGGTACAAGTCCTAATGAAAGAGCTCAAAGTCTTGTAGAAGCAAATTTCAAATCTCACATTTACTTTTGTTAACACTACCAGTTATGTTTAGGGTCGGGTTTAGTGTAGATGGTGTGTTATTTTCAAATGCGATAGAGCACTCACTGGACATTTCACTTAGAATGTGTCACGAAACATGCAAGAAGCAACGTAATATCATTTTCCAGAAATGTCGCCACAAGCATGTTTTTTCAATGAGCCTGGTCTGGTTTTTCATAAACGTATAATACATTTTAGTATGAAAGTTATTGATGGATCATGATTCATTTGTGAAAATGTTCATATTGCATGCTCAAATACTGTATGTGCACAGTTAGTGAATAAAACCCATTGAAATTACTGAGCAAATAATCACAATATGCTAAATTATTCTGTTTGGTTAATAATCGCTTGAATTTTAAATGATTCTAACGTTAGTTGCATTTCATTATATTAACATTTAGCATTGTTTTTTTCCCTGATGAGTGAAACTGTATAAATCACTGTATAAACGGTGCTTGATTTAACAAGATCATTGATGTTCACATGGATCTTTTCAGTTTGTATGTACTACAAAATGTTTACAATAGACAACATTATCTTATTATGGTTCGCTTACGTTCTCACTCCATTTTTCTATCATCTTGTGCATCAACAGCATAAACCCAGCCGAGTTTGAAAGCAGCGATTCTTCATGGTGCTAGACAGCAATCCTGTGCTTGAATAACCATCCAGTGGTTCTGACCTCCTGGCCCTCTCATTCACATGACATTCATTTGAAGGGCAGATGATAAGACGTGAATTACCTGGCCGCTCGCCACAGCTGGGGCCTTATTGAGTGTGGGGGGTTGGAGGGCCATACATTAGAAACGGTGGTGCCAGTTATTTGCTATAGGCATACATCGCAAGCCTGTGGAAAAATTTACTGTGTGCATTATTCTCAAGATCTCTGAAGAAAAGGTTTTATTGCTGCAATTTGGAATAAGTTTGAAACAAGATATGTCATGTCATCCTCATTTAGGGCTAGCAGTGTCTGCAATATATATATATATATATATATATATATATATATATATATATATATATATATATATATATATATATATATATATATACACTGCTAGGCCTAAATGAGGATGACATGTTCAATTCTGGGACAAAAGGTTGTTATAAATCAATAATGGTTTACTTCTACTATCAAATGATGATGTTAGCAAGGTGACTGCAATGCAAAACATGCTGTACAAGAAGTGTTAACTATAAGCTCAGCTATTTTTGTTAAAAAAACAAAAAACAAAAAACTCTTAGTGCATTTTATCCAGAGAAGTGAAAAGCAATAAATTATAAACCCTTGAATGAATAAATAATGATAGGACATAAAAGGATGTGAGCCTTGCAATAAAGACCAGATGAAATCTTAGTGTTGTCGTAAATCATTTGTAATTTGGTTGACTGGCTCACATTCTCTCGGTTACTGCACGTATAATGTATCGTGTTTTGTGTCTATAATTTATTTATTTTTATTTATTTTTTTGCAAAACAAGTGTTTTATTATTATTATTATTATTATTTATTTAATTATTTTGCTAAAATAAAATTGTTATGTATATGAAGTATGATGTTTTTTTTTTCCTCTTGCTTATTTATCATATTAATTTGGAAGGTGTGGTTTTGCTTCATGTGAGCATTTTATCATATTATGGAATCAGTAAAGAATCAGTGTTTAATGTGCAGTAATGAGATAACATGTCCATGATCTTTTTTAATCAACATCAATATTTTAGGATTTAAATTTGTCAAGTTTGACTTCTTTTGTGTTCTGCAGAAGAAAGATTGTTATGCAGTTTTGGAATAAGTGATGCAAATGTTTATGTGAACGATCCCTATAGAATGTGTTGTCACAGTGTTTATCAGCTTTTTTCACACTTTGAACGCAGCTCATCCAGTAAGAATTTTGAGTTTGATTTTGACATTTTGTTATCTTGCTCTACTTTTTCATCACGTTTTCATATAATATAATGAGATGAATGACTGTATAATAGCCATGACAAAAATGATTAGGATATTGCAGTGTCCTGAAACACATCAAGCAACACACATGAAAGCTATTAATCAAGCTGACTTGAGCATTATGAATACAGAGTCATTAGCTTGCACAAAAATTAGCTTTTCCCACTCAAAAAAAATTAAAAAAAATAAATAAATAAATAAACCAAAAAACCTAATCTGAATAGCAAAATCATATTGATATTGTAGGTCTATGGTTTATGTTACCATAGCTTGCACATGAATAACAGAGAGAGAGAGAGAGAGAGAGAGAGAGAGAGAGAGAGAGAGAGAGAGAGAGAGAGAGAGAGAGAGAGAGAGAGAGAGAGAGAGAGAGAGCGCTATCTGAAAGCATCCTCATTCATCTCAATAGCAGCTGTCGCACACAGACCTGGGTAAGCGACCTGGAAGCTGCCATCTGTTCTTCATGGGCACTTCGTTTTTAAGAACCAATCATCTGAGCCATAAATACCAACACAACATCATTCCTAAGTTTTTTTCAGCAAGGTTTTACTGAAGCATAACTGTCAGTAGAGATATAACCTGATTTCTCTAGCAAGGTAAAATGTCTTAAGTTTGATATAATCTTTTTTTTAATTATTTTATATATATATATATATATATATATATATATATATATATATATATATATATATATATATATGAAAGTCCTCTTCCATCTTAATGTAAATACACTCAAAAAATGAATTCATTACCCTCCCTTACTTAATTTAATTGAATAATTTTTTAACGCATAACTTAACTGAATTTATTCAAAATAAAACAGTTTAGTTGGGTCAACTAAATGAACTTAAGGAACCACGAAGTAAACAGGTGTCAGTACTGACATTAGCACTGTTTATTGAGTTCCCACAGCCTAAGCACAAGTGCTACTCTTCAGCATAATGGTAACCACATCATGCAATAACAGAAATTCCTCTAAATATTCAATATAACTGAACATTAAACATTAACATAAACTACCAACATCTTTCCCTTTACTGAAAAAACACATCAAATAACACTTAAAGGGTTAGTTCACTCAAAAATGAAAATTCTGTCAGTAATGACTCACCCTCATGTTGTTTCAACCCCGTAAGACCTTCATTCATCTTCGAAACACAAATTAAGATATTTTTGATGAAATCTGAGAGCTGTCTCTCTCCTCCATAGGCTTCTATGTGACTGAAACCTGCTGGCCCAGAAAAGTTATTAAAGAGATCGTTAATATAGTCCAAGTGACTACAGTGACTCAATCTTAAAGGTCCACTATGTAAATATATTTGACCACAAGAGGGCGCAGTTTCCAACAATAACAAAGGCGAAGCTTGATGACGCTATGAAGGCGGTGACGATGGGAGATGTCGTTTTTAATGCGTTTTCACCATCTAGCGATATATCTAAATGGAATTAATGAATCATGATCACGGATGAGATAATTTATTCGTTTTTGTATTACCTGTATGTCTGATCGTATTATTTTATGCCATCATAATTAATGAACTGCAAGGAACGTGAAATGTTATGCTATATTATTACAGGCATGTGGTGTAATTCATATCTATTAAAAGTACACACTTAAATGTTTATAAAGGTATATGGCTCATAAATGTGTGACAAGTATTCGCTGAGTTTTGTTTCAGTTTATAGACGTGCTCAAGAAAAAAAGTTCACCGCGACGGAGAGGCAGAACGCACACCCTGTTTATTTTCTTTATTTTACAAAAGCACAATGTTTTGATTTGATTGTAAGTGGACACATACAAAAGTAGAAATATCACAGATTCTTTTTTTATATTTCTTTTTTCTGTATGACCATAAATGACGGAGTAATTTAAGTTTATAGTGCTACAATGTGGAGAAAATCCAGCAAAACGCGCCCGCGCGTTTGCCGACCTCAGAGGGTTAAAATCATCTTAACTGTAACTATTACGTTACTTGTACAATAAAAAATAATTGATTTGCTTACCTGTCTATCAATACACTCGCGAGAGCAGAGTCTCTGTCAAGTCCAAGATTGTCACGCAGCTCTCTCCATCTCAAAAACGCCTGGCCGATATTTATCCGGTTTTATTCCTCCGTTTGTCACACAGTCTGCGTGTATCCGAATATGGACGCTTTCGTTTTGTTGGCACTTCAATACTCGCCAAAGAGTAATCGTGATCCTTAACAGCTATAACCATACAGTCTATGGATAATGCTATAACCACCACTTCCGCATTTGACCATGTGATATTCCGGTGTGGTGGAACATCACATCAGAGAATGTAGACGGGCTCTGATCACATGGTCCACACCGGAAAAAAAAGGATAGAGCGGACATTGCGTCACTAAGAGGCGACATTTCTTTTCCGGGACGGACAGTTATTTAAAATCGGAATTTCTCTGAAATAAAAAATCTTTGGAGACTTTTGAGATATTGTAAGTACACAACTGGAGGAAATATATCACACTGTGCAAGTTATTTTCGGAAATTCTATTACAAAATTGTTACATATTGGAGCTGTAAGTATATCAAGCGACGAGAATATTTTTTGTTCGCAAAAAACAACAAAAATAACGACTTTATTCCACTATTCATTTCCTTCTCTCTGGGCCTCGAGTTGGTTCACGTAGTGTTTTTGCGCAGCGCGTCAGTGTTGTACGTCACACGCATCACACACATGACCAGCGTCGGCCAATAGTGAGCCTACGTGGTGACGTGTAACACAGACGCGCTGCGCAAAAACACTACGTGAACCAACTCGAGGCCCAGAGAGAAGGAAATGAATAGTGGAATAAAGTCGTTATTTTTGTGTTTTTTTGCGCACAAAAAGTATTCTCGTCGCTTGATATACTTAAGATTGAGCCACTGTAGTCACTTGGACTATATTAACGATCTCTTTAATAACTTTTCTGGGCCAGCAAGTTTCAGTCACATAGAAGCCTACGGAGGAGTGAGACAGCTCTCAGATTTCATCAAAAATATCTTAATTTGTGTTCCGAAGATGAATGAAGGTCTTACGGGGTTGGAACAACATGAGGGTGAGTAATTACTGACAGAATTTTCATTTTTGGGTGAACTAACCCTTTAATCCCTAAATTTACTCTCCTAATGCAGTCCCTTGCAAAGCATGCTGGGAACTACAGATCCAATGCCCAGGGCTGCGTTTCCTAAAAGCATCATGAGCTAAGTTGATTGTAGAGACCATTGGTGGTAATGCCACTCTACTTTCAACTTAGCTCATGATAAAGGCATAAAGAGCACACCTGGATTCGGACAAACATTAGTTTTACCAATTTTGTCAACAATTTACTCAACTTCTATTAGTCAGCCTTCAAACAGTCAGTCAGTCTTTCCACTCTGAAGGGCATATGCAGGTCAATGCTTTCTTGGTTTTGTATCTTAACTGGACAACGCTTCCAGCCAAGTCAGTCTCAAAGAGTCATCCTGTTCCCCCTTGGGGTACCACAGGGTTCAGTGCTTGGATCCTTAATTTTCTCCATTAACAACCTATTGCCTGAATTGATCATTAAATTGCACAGCTCTTTTTAACTTGACAATGCTGACGACACTCAACTACATTTCATACCACTATTTCTTACAAGATCTAAAATATCTAAATGGTCTCTCATCAATGTTTTAAGATGACCACTCAATTTCAGTTCTATCCAAAAAAACAAAAAAAAAACAAACAAAAAAACACCTATTTTAATTTAACTCTGTTTAAAAGGAGACTTTGAGGGATAGATTTACAGTTCCTACAATGGCATGTAGTGTATAAAGGACCTAATTCCAGTGGTAGCATTAAAGAAGTATTTTTACTTTGTTACTTTAGTAAATTTCTCAAGTATCTTTACTTTATATTCGGTGAAACTCCCTCGAGGACCTATTTATTTATTCATTCCTATATATATTCCACGAACATGGATATTGTTGTTATCCATGTTTGTGGAGTAAATATATAGGCTATAAACTGTGTTTACACTTTTTAAAAATGCCTGGTGCCAGTGTTTCGCATGCGTTCGGCCAATCAACGTACACTTACGTCACTGGTAGATCTTATTGTGCTGGGTTAGACCCTACTCTGAAGTAGGAGCTAATTTAGTTCCCCAAAAGGAGTTCCTAGAACTAAAATCATTCCCAGTTCCTAAAGTGCGAATATGCCAAAAAGCGGGTACTTCCACCAATAGTTACAGGAACTATGAAAAGGTTCCTTTGGTAAAAAATCGAATTATCTAATTTAATGGAAGCTGCCACAATTCATATTAGTGTGCCCTTGCTCTAGATCTCATATTAATTTCACAGAAGAAAATAATAATAATACAAGAACACAGTACACACAGTTGCACCACTAATACCACTATTTAGGGAGCCATCTTGGCTGAATATGAGTTCAGTGCTGTATATTGAGAAAAAAATGATATATTTAACATTTCTGTGAATACAACAGTTATTACTATGACAAAATCATTTAAGCATGGACAGTCAACTCTTACATTGTGCTAAATGTAATTACACCACCAATCCATCAAGGAAAGCCCTTGTTGCTCTTCATAACGGCAGAGAAACATGACTCATCAGCAGCTGGCTAATGTGTCGTATATCATGACTGGTCTTTCACAGGGATTGTCTGCCTTGTAATTACAATGTGCACAGAAGCACAAAGCACCCAAGGAAAGGTCGAAGAAAATGGCACAAGAGACACATAACCAAATGAGAGCCGACAGGGAAGATTGTTTATGTGAAAGGGCTGTATCCAGGAAATAGGAAGAAGAGAGTGTAAAGTTACCTTGAGAGTTTTGTGGAAACACAAGGACAGTGGTGACTCTGACTATATGATGAAAAGACTATATATGATGCATCCAGACCAGGAGTCTCCAAACCTGTTCCTGAAGGGCCGACATCCTGCTGAATTTATCCACAGCTTGCCTCAATACCCCTACCTTGTTTTATGAACTGAACTGATTTACTGAAAATGATTTTATGTCTTATGTCCAACTTCTGTTTTTATTTTCAGCTTTGAATGGGAAACAAAAAACCCTCATATTATCAATGTCTCAGAATTTTGGACCCCACTGAATGTTTATATTCTCCTGTTATCCTAAATGTTTATTTTGAATTATTATGACCGCCGCTAGCATAGCTAGCGAAAGCGGTCATATAGGGATTGTCAAAGTTTTTTTTTTTGTTTTTTTTTTTGTCATCTACTGAATTTTTCGTCAACGATACCAGGGACACCGAAACACCGGGGAACATGAAATTTGGTGGGCATGTAGCCCCACTAGACTTTTACGGAAAAATTTCGTTTGGTCCCCGGGGGCCACTCCCCCCCCCCGCGCTGGGCCCCCCCAAACCCAAAAAATGCAGTTTTTCCTAAATAACTACCTGAACCGTGGCACCGAGGATGAAGAAATTTTTATGGTATGTTGGTCTTAAGGGCCCACATCAACCTAGCCCATAATCACTCATTTGTGATTTGCGCCCCTTCCCATAAAAAATGAAAATGCAATATTATTCTGCTTTAATCGCCCCTATCTTCAGTTGAGATGTTCAGAACTGCACCATATTTCATGTGTATGATTAACTTGACATCCTCTGGGGGTATGCTAAGTTTCGTAGAATTTCATCCATGGGGGGGGGGGGGGTATAAAATAAATTAATTTATGTGCACATTTAGTGACTGTACACTAATCGGCCTGTAGATGGTGCTGTTGAGCGAAGGGTTGCTGGTTTAGGATGATACTGTCACACACACACATGCAGGAATACAAACAAACGCAAGCATGCACACACACTGACGCACAGACACACACACGCGCACACACATGTACGCACGCATACATACACGCACAGACACACACACGCACAGACACACACATACACAAACACACACACATACACACACACACAGACAGACATGCACATACTACTACTTTTTTTAGGTATCAGCCATATACCCGATTTACCAATACCCAATGTGTTATGCTTGGGCAGTATACTAATGAGGTGGGTGGGACATGTTTCATGCCATGTTAGATCACATCCTGAGAGCCTACGCTTTCAGAAAATATATAGTTTATATAGTTGAATCAGTTTTCTCTTCATGGTACAGACCAAAATGTATTATGTGTACACTTTCTTCACCTAAATCCATAAAATCCCATTAATTTCAATGGGACATTTACTTAAGTGTTCTACTAGGTACAGTGGGAATGAGTTTAATTTTGTTAACATTGTTTTTTTTTAAACTCTGGGACCAGGGCTACAAGATAAAACCACTTTTTTGTTTGTTTTTTATTTCAGTTTTTTATTGTTTTTAATGTTTTTTATTTCAGTAAAACACAACAAACCCATGCCAAAGTCAGATAACTGACTTTTACCATCAACAGGCATCTCAACCGTTTGGTAGAGGTTTGTAGAAATTGAATGGGAGGGTCCTTTGAAAAAAAAAATCACAGATTTTTCATATTTATTTGTTCTTCCCTTTTATTATACAACAGTTTCAGCATTATGGATGTGACAGTTGGACTTATATTGGTAGATACAATGCCTTAAACATAGATAAAATTAGTATCAGTGAATTAATTTACATAACTTTTAATGTAACCTCTGTCCTCTGATTCTTGAAAAATCCTCACATTTCATACAATATTTTACATCCTATGAATACATTTTATCAGCGTTATGGACATAACATGAAATACACACACTTTACAAGTGTCCTACAAACTCTGTGAATTATTAAACAAACTGCCGATGTAGCATGAAAAAGACTTGCTTGAACACAATAAGTGTGTTTTTGAAACTCATTTTTGTAATACATTATGTAGGGAAAACCACTGTTATGGATGTGACGTTTTCACATTATGGATGTTAAGTGTCTAAACTAATGACTTTTGATATAAAACTTAAAGGGGGGGGGGGGGGGGGGAGGGGTGAAATGCTCATTTTCACTCAATCTCCTGTTAATCTTGAGTACCTATAGAGTAGTATTGCATCCTTCATATCTCCAAAAATTCTTTAGTTTTATTATATTTATAAAAGAAAGATAGGCTGTACCGAGTCTTTCCGGAAAAAACCGAGCGGCTGGAGGCGGGCCGTGTGGGCGAAGCTAAAGCTGTGCTAACGCGCTGAGCTAACAACACACAGAGACAATAGAAGCAGTTTTACTCACCGTCCGGTTCCAACGCACGACCGCGAACCTTTATCATTGTGACTGCTCGATCCTTAAGCATTAGACGATCTGCAAATCCGTCGATCTGGGCTTTGTTTATAAAACAAGCATCGTCGAAATGCAGGGAACAAACAGTCTTGCACAACCTCCGTTGATGCTCTAAAAAAAACAAACTCCATCCACTGCTCCCTTAACGCTGGGTTCTTTGGGAATCTGTGCAGGGTTGTCTTGCCCTGGCAACCAAAAACCCACTTCTTTGGTGACATTGACTTCCCTAAAGCCGAGCAGAGCACTTTGATGGGCGTACTGCTTTCGCTCTCTTCTCTCTCTGGTCTACGAGTGCGCGCGCGCGCGCCCGCGCCCGCGGTTCTTCCGGCAGAAGTGCCCTTAGGACCCGTATAAGGAAATTCCGTTACATCTGACGTCACACATGCCCATACTCGAAAAAAACTTTCCGAAACTTGTGACAAACCGGAAGGAGCATTTTTGGAACAGAAATACTCCTTCAAACGTACAATTTCATTTTTGAAACTTTGTCCATGTTTAGCATGGGAATCCAACTCTTTAACAGTGTAAAAAACTCAGTATGCATGAAATAGCATTTCACCCCCCCTTTAAATAGTAATGGCAAATAATTACAAAACTCTAAATTATCCATGATCCACAGGAATACTCCAGACAGTCTTTAAAAATATACAACTTATATACATAAACACGCAATACAGCCAAATTGCTCCACGTCATTTATTTTTGTGGAAAGCCAGTGCAGGCCTGAGCGGCGGTCATATTTTGTACCGCCATGCGGTACATCTAGTTGTTAAAGAAAGTATACGGCCACTCATCATTTGCTGCAACAATAACGCTGACAGTAACAGAATGTTTTTCTCTGATAATATGCTTTTAATTTAAAGCTCTAGAGTGTGCTGTCAATTACCACAGACAATAGACCTACATTTGGACTCATCCCTCTTATTGTAAAAATCAACAACAACAACAACAACAACAACAACAACAACAACAACAACAACAGCAAAAAAACCATGCAGTTATAGTCATAGAGAACAGTGAAAATAATTTCTGTGGTAACTGATAGCATACACTACAATTCAAAAGTTTGGGGATAGTAATGTTTTTGGAAAAAAAACGTGTCTTGTGCTGCATTTACTTGATCAAACATGCAGTAATTAACAGTAATATAGTGAAAGATTATTACAATTTACAATAACTGTTTTCTATTATAATATATTTTAAACTGTAATGTATTCCTGTGATCAAAGCTGAATTTTCAGCATCATTACTTCAGTCTTCAGTGTCACATGGTCCTTCAGAAATCATTATAAAATGCTGATTTGTTGATCAAGAAACCGTTGTGATGCTTCATATTTTTGTGAAAAACATATTTTTTCAGGATTCTTTGATGAAAGTTCAAAGAACAGCATTTATTTGAAATATAATTATTTTGTAACAATTAAAAAGTCTTTACTGCCACTAAATTTAAGACATCCTTTCTGGATTATTAATTTCTTAAATTCTAAAATAAAACAACATAAAATCTTACTGGCCATATTTTTTTAACAGACAGTATAGTACCACAAATGCCGAGCCCCACTCAGCGCCGGAGACCGCGTCGTGATCGGCGCTCTCTGCCTGGGTCGAGATCATGCAGCCCTCGCTCTCTCGTCGGGAGGCTGCATCCACTGCGAAGAGCTTTCAATGTCGACCCTGCGGGCTCAACTTGAAGTGTTCGACGCCAAAGCTGTCACTCCGCCCGTCACTGCTGGACCGCGCAGAAAGAAGCACCGCTCCCAGAGACCACCGGAGTCTGTGGCGGCAGTCAAGAGCTCGCCGGAACCCTGCCCTCGAGCCTCTCTCTCTCCTTCTCCACCCCCCCTTCCGGACGCGCAGCTGCCGGCTTCGGCCCTCACTGCCGCCTCCTCAGGGGACGAAGCGGAATGAGATGCCGCCGGTGACAGCTGCTCTATCCTGGCCTCAGACAGCGAGGAATGGTCTGGTTCGCACCATTCTGCCTCCTCTTCTGTCCAGGAATCCGGCTGGACGCGCTCCGGCGTGGATGCGGAACTAATGCGCCTCCTTTCAAAGGCCGTTGACCAGCTTGGCCTTGAGTGGTCGACGCCTAAGGAGCCCGCGCCTAACAGACTCGACAGCTGCTTTCTTCATCGCCACCACCAAGCGCCCGCATCCAGATCTGCACCCTTCCACCCCCAGTGGGGGGGGGGATAGTGCATCCCACTGCGGGATGGCGCTCAAAGGCTGCCCTCCCGGCCAAAGCGTGCAGGACAACATCAGCTCTTGTCGGCCGCGCTTTCTCTGCCGCCGGACAGGCTGCGTCCGCCCTACATTCTATGGCAATCCTGCAGATCCTCCAGGCCAATCTCCTCCGCGAGATAGATGAGAAGGGCCTGGACCCGGCCGCCATTACAGATTTGAGAAGCGCAACGGATCTCTCCCTCCGCGCTACTAAATCTGCGGCCCAGGCGATTGGAGCATGTCGTCGCTCACCGTCACAGAGAGGCACCTCTGGTTGACGCTCGCCGATATGAGGGAATCGGGATCGTTGACCGCTTCTCGGAGGTGCAAAAGACCATGCAGGCCATGAACCTTTTCCTGCCTCGACGCTAGAGCTCTGCTGCAGGCCACTCTTGAGATCAGCCTCCTGCGCGAAGCTCTAACCAGCGTCCAGCCCAGTCTCCGTCTTCGCAGCGACGACAGGGAGGCCGCCCTAGATCGTGCTCAGCCAGCCGTCACAGACCGCCTCCCCCGCGGGGACCCCGGCCCAAGATCGCGCTGAAGCCCGAGCACGCGAGGTCCTCCTAGCGGCCGCAAGGAGGAAGAGACGGTTAAGTCCCGCTGTGACCGGACCACCGTCAAAATGCCCCGCTTTGTCAGTCCCCTTAAGCAAGGCTACTGCAGAAGTGTATTCGGCAGCCAATGAGCCGTTAAAACTACCCATTCGCCTGCACACAACCGCCGTTTTTACGGCGACCCAGAGAAATCTCATAAAGAGTGTAATGTCTGGTTATCCGGCTCAATGTGCCCACGTCTCAGTGTTCACCCCTACACACAAGCACGATGTCTCTCACAGAGCCCACTCTCATAAAGCTGGCAAATGCCGCTCGAGTATTAAAAGTAGGAAATGTGCCCACGAACCCCTGCCCACACCTACTCACTTCCCGCTCTGTCACACGGCCAAAGTTACCTCTCACCGGTCATGTTATAAATGTAAGTCCTGTGCCCACTCACGAGCGCTCACACTTAGTGACAAACACTTTACCCCCAGCGTTGCTCGCGTGGATTTGCCACAAAATGTTCCCCGTCCAAAGCAACCGGGACATCGTGTGTAAAATGACTAGCCATCGCTGTCAGCGAGCCGCCATATCCAAGCACCGAGAGCGCGCGCTCTGCGCTCATACCTCTGAGTCAGGTTATCGAGCCCACGAAGTGCGGCAATCGAAACCCGGAGGCCATTCTGCCCCTAGCTGTACATGCAGAAGCATGGGAAGCTATTCCAGGTGTGTCAGAATGGGTGCTGAGCACAATAAAACAGGGCTATTCACTGCAGTTCGCTCGCCGTCCCCCGCACTTTCAAGCACGGACCGAGACGAATACGGAAGTAGCACACCTACTTCGTGCAGAAATAACGAAACTACTGTGCAAAGGGGCCATAGAACCGGTACCTCCTTCTCTGAGCGAGTCAGGCTTTTACAGCCGTTACTTCCTCGTACCCAAGAAGGACGGAGCTATTTGAACAAAGCTCTTTGAACAAAGCTCTCATGAGAAGACCGTTCAAAATGCTCACAACCAGACAGATACTCGCGCAAATTCGCCCGAGGGACTGGTTTATTTCTCTCGATCTGAAAGACGCGTACTTTCAGATTCAGACAGTACCCCGTCACAGGCCATTCTTGAGATTCGCCTTCGAGGGTCAAGTGTATCAATACACCGTCCTTCCGTTCGGCCTGTCTTTAGCACCCTTTACGTTCACAAAGTGCATGGACGCGGCTCTCGCTCCCCTGAGAAATTGGGGTATGCGAATTTTTAACTATCTGGACGATTGGCTGATTTTGGCAAAGTCAGAGATAGAACTTATATCTCACAGGACAGTGCTTCTCAGCCATCTGGAAAGCCTGGGTCTTACGGTCAACTGGACCAAGAGCTCATTACTGCGCAGTCAGTCAGTTTCTTTTCTGGGAATAGAACTGGACTCTGTGGCTATTACGGCCCGTTTGTCGACACAGCGCGAGCGCCGTGTTCAACACCTGGCCGCGTCTTTCCAGAAGAGCAGTACCGCTCCTCTGAAAACATTTCAGAGAATGCTGGGTTGTATGGCGTCAGCTGCAGCAGTGCTTCAGCTGGGCTTATTGTGTATGCGCCCGCTGCAGCTCTGGCTGAACGCTCGAGTGCCTCACCGAGCTTGGGCTTCCGGTGGCAGACGTATCAGAGAGCTGCGAGCTGCCCTGGAGCCCTGGTTAACGGCCGACTGGTACCAGCGAGGAGTGATGATGGGAGCTGTCTCGTACCAAAAGTTCATCTCAATGGACGCCTCAAACTTAGGTTGGGGCGCTCTCTTCGAGGGCAGACCGGTCCTTGGCCTGTGGTCAGATCGAGAGAAACGCCTTCATATAAACTGTCTGGAGATGATAGCGGTCGAGAACGCGCTGAAGCGCTTTCTCCCATACATACGGGGCCACCACGTTCTAGTCCGTTCGGACAACATGTCTGTGGTGTCCTACGTGAACCACCAGGGCGGTGTCAGATCCAGGAATCTCTGCGATCTAACAGAATGCCTCCTCGTGTGGGCTCAGCACTCGCTACGCTCCCTGAGAGCCACGCATGTGCCGGGCCACCTGAACGACGGCCCAGACAGACTGTCCAGGGACAACATTCCCCCGGGAGAATGGTCCCTGCATCCTCAGACAGTCCAGCTACTGTGGCGCCTCTTCGGCAAAGCGGAAGTCCACCTTTTCGCGTCAAAAGACAACGCTCACTGCCCAAAGTTCTTTTCGAAGAACGAGGACGTGCTGGCCCAAACCTGGCCCAGCCTCCCACTGTATGCTTTCCCTCCGATCTCGCTGTTACCACAGGTAATCAAGAGAATCAGGGAAGCGTGCCACTCGGTGCTCCTTATAGCCCCGCGATGGGAAAACCAGACCTGGTTCCCAGAGCTGATGCGGCTGTCACACGTAGCCCCATGGCCGATCCCGGCAAGGAGAGATCTGCTCTCTCAGGCCGGCGGCTCAATTTGGCATCCCCATCCAGAGTGCTGGTCTCTGCATGCATGGATAATCAACGGATACCCGTTACTTTGCCAGAAGGGGTCGTGAACATGATCACGCAGTCTAGAGTTCCTTCTACGAGAAGGCTATACGCGACTAAATGGTCTGTGTTCTTCTCATGGTGGGCCGACAAAAATCTAGACCCACGTACTTGTGGGTGCTTTGCTTCCTTCAGGAGCTGTTGGATGAGGGCAGGTCCCCCTCCATGCTCAAAGTGTATGGGGCGGCTATTGCAGCGTTCGCAGTGCCAACTCGCGGCCAGTCAATAGGAAGGAACGAGCTCATCATCCGCTTCCTCAGAGGAGCCAGGAGGATGAACCCCACGTGGCCCCCATCGGTTCCTATTTGGGATCTTTCTTTGGTCCTAGAGGCCCTGAAAACGTATCCCTTTGAACCATTAGACTCCGTGGATCTAAAATACCTGTCGCTTAAAACCGTTTTTCTGATAGCCCTGTCATCAGTCAAACATGTGGGGGATTTTCACGCGCTGTCTGTTAGCGCTGCGTGTCTCGAGTTTGGACCAAATGACTCTAAAGTCATCCTCAAACCAAGACATGGTTATGTCCCCAAGGTGATTGGCACTCCCTTCAGAGCGCAGGTCATCTCTCTATCGGCTCTGCCAGCATCCGGTAGCGAGGGCGATGTTAACCTCCTATGCCCTGTCAGGGCGCTGAGAGTTTACATTACGCGCTCCGCCGCCTTCAGGCGCTTGTTGTTTAGTTTGGTGGGCGCACCAAGGGTCTCGCCGCCTCGAAACGCCTGTCCAGCAGGCTTGTGCAAAATTCAGAATTTCAGAATTGGCCTCCATTCAATTCATGAATTGGAATTTGAATTGAATTTACTCCGCCCCACTGGACGTTGAATTGAATTTGAATTGGAATGACAGGAAGTGGAATTAAATTCACGGCAATTCAAAGCAATTCCACACAGTCACACAACAGAAAGATTGGGTTGAGTCTCGAATCCATTCAGTGTTAGGAAGGTTACTTTGGAAATGTTATTGCTTACTGTTTTTAGTTACCCATTATAGATGTGGTTTAGATTACTTTATTGTTGTAAGGGACTTCTGAAACTTAAAAAGTCCAGTGTTGCCCATCAAATTGTGCTTTCAAACAAATGTCCACCTCAAATTGTTTAGCAACCCTTGTGTTATGTTGTGGGTCAATTTGACCCGTTTAGATTTTATAGTTGCTGGAAATACTGGTTAACCTATGTTTTTTTTCTTGATATTTTGTGACTTTTTCTCATTTATCATCACGAACATGCATGCAAAGTTTCAACATGCTGGTGTTTTTTGACATTTACAAACAAAATTACTGTTACTTTCATGATGTTTGCGGGTCAATTTGACCTGCATATTTTAACGCTCTAAGGCAACTGTACGGACCCAAAATAATAACATTTCTTGGTTATACTTTATTTTATTTTTTTACTACCTAAAAAAATAGGTTTTCCACACTTATTTCAATACAGTGACCATCATAGGCAGCTATTCAAAAGCAACTGTACAGACGCAAAATAAAAACATTTTCTTTATGTATGTCAGGGCATCAACTCCAGTTCTAAAGTGTAAGTGTATCTAAAAGTGCTCAAACCCAAACCAAACACACTTGAAAAAGCTAAATCATGGTGTTCAGAATTAATTGCAAATTACAAATGAAAATCTTTGACAGACACAGATAGTAAAATAAGCTCTCATTTATATATTCAAGATATATGAAATATCTTGAGACTTTGACATAGACAGCAGGAAAAATTAGCTCAGATTAATTGTACAGTTATGATGTTCTAAGCAAAAAATAAATAAAATAAAATAATTTAAAAAAATGTATATTCAAATATATAAAAATATAATGTATATTCAAATTTTGTCAAAACAAAACAGTTTTAAAAAATGGTTAAAAAACATTTTCATTAAATCATATCTTCAGATATATTATTTTTTGGAATATTTGACAAATGTTGATATTAAAAGTTTACAGTTTGTACCTGAATCTGTGTTGTTTTTCATAGTGTGATTTTTGAGGAATTGTATTGAATCCAATTCAATTTGACCCGAACCATAAGGGGAGTGCACAGAATTCCAACATAACACAAGGGTTAAATACTTGGTTAAAGTAAAGCATTCTGGGAAATGGAGTTATGTTCCATCATGTTCCACAAAATTACTATTACAATAAATCAAACTTAATTATTTGTTCTGTGACTAGAGCTTTTAAAATTCATTGCTGGGGGAAAACATATCCTTTTAATGTAATCTGTACAAGTAGTTCAAACTAATATCATTTATAATGCAATCATATCTGACATATACTGTAAAGCTTAATTGTTAAACACTTCACTTAAAATATAGAATTTCTTTGAATTTTTATTGAATTGCAATTCTGCCTCCTTTAATTCAAATTCGAATTGTAATTCTTGATCCCGTTTTTGACATCAATTCAAATTCAATTCAAATTCAAGAATTGAATTGGAATTAAGGAGTCATTCTCAATTCAATTCT
Source organism: Squalius cephalus (assembly GCA_022829025.1). Taxonomy (NCBI): domain Eukaryota; kingdom Metazoa; phylum Chordata; class Actinopteri; order Cypriniformes; family Leuciscidae; genus Squalius; species Squalius cephalus. The sequence continues at coordinate 5,137,088 of CM040816.1, forward strand.
GAATTGTGCACAAGCCTGCTGTCCAGATGGATAGTGGACGCTATCGCAGCAGCTTATGCGTCTAAACACCTGCAGTGCCCTCTGGGCATCATGGCTCATTCCACTAGAGGCATGGCCTCTTCATGGACTTGGTTCAGCGGGATTTCTATTCATGACATTTGTATGACGGCAGGCTGGGCCTCCCCCTCTACATTTGTTAGGTTTTACAACCTGGAAGTTCTCGCCTTGCAGGCTAAAATTTTATCAGTCTAACGGTGTGTATGCTCTGCCCACAGTGTTCGTGCGCAGTCTACTCTCACGTGACCTAGCTCTCCTGGTTGAGCTGCACTATAAGGGTTGATGTTCTTAATATGGACCGGCAGCGCCACTCTGTATTCCCCTACGGTGTGCTTATGTACATGTGTTGGCCTGCGTTGCTGGCCACCTGATTCCCACTAATTTATGTTCCCCGGGTTTCCCCTGGGACTCATGTAGTGGATGCTCGGCGCGCACGCGTTGACAAGGGGTTCCCGTAGCGTAATCAACTTACGCAATATGAGAGAACCTCTCGTAAGAGAACGTACTCGGTTACCTAATGTAACCTCGGTTCTCTCTAGAAGAGGGAACGAGTATTGCGTAACCTGCCGTGCTCGCGCCACAAGCTTATTTCGCTTCAGTCGATGAAAACCAGGGTAGCAGCCCCCGAGCCCTTCCTTATATACGCTAAAGCCACGCCCATTCTGGCGGGCTCTGACGCGTGAGGGTGCGCACGCCCTCATTGGCCGTGACGTCACGCGGGGCTCAGTGGTTGGTTGCTGCAGTTGCCGCACAGCAGCCAATGAGCGCGCTAGACAGCCGCTCTAGGTCTGCTAGCTGCTGCACTGCGTTGACAATAAATACAAAAATTAAGGATAAATTTTGGCTTCATATCTCGAGAAAAGATGACTTTACCCGTAGCGTAAGCAACTTACGCAATACTCGTTCCCTCTTCTAGAGAGAACCGAGGTTACTTTAGGTAACCGAGTACGTTTTGTAAGAGAGTTGCACTTCTCTCCCTTCAGCATCCACTTGTATATGCAACTATTTTTACATGAGCAAATCATACAATTGCCATTTACAGTTTTCTCACTTTAACGCCCCACCAGGTTTGATTATGATTACATGAGACAACTCGAACACAATTTAATTCCAGCAGCTCTTATTGCCAAATGGCCAGTACACAAAAGCATTCTGAACTCAGGAGGTAATTGCTACATATTTTTGCTCTCGTAAAATGACCAGCAGCCTCATAAATAAACCAATACTATGAATTATGCATTCAAATTATGCATTGTTCTCTTGCTTAATGGCTCTGGAACATTGAAGTTTTGACATGTTTAACAAATCTCTCTAGATATGTGTGTTACAAAATGTGCTTTTTTCATATTTTTAAACATTCAAAGCATGTTTATCATTAAGCTCTAGGACCTGTCTATAAAATGTTCCTCATTTGTTTTGGCTACACTTTATTTTAAGGTGTCATTGTTACAGTGTAATTATACATTTAAGCACTGAGTAACATTAATTAACTACATGTACTTACTATAGGGTTAGGGGGTTAGGGTTAGGGTAGGATTAGGATTTGGTTGAGGGTTAATTGCATGTAAGTATGCATAATTTACTGTTATCACTATGGTAAGTACATGTAACATATGTAACAAGGGCACTGTAAAATAAAGTGTTACCTTTGTTTTCTAGTGGTCATAGAAAGGACAAATGCATAATGAAAAAAGTCTTAAAAGTTTTAAAAGAGTATTCATGTTACATAATGTACTTATTTATGAACTGAATTTGATGTTTTCAGACACTTAATTGCATGTTATTTACAATTAAATTCAAATGTAGTATAGATTTAATGTACATTCAATGCAATTAGCTTAACTTTATTGTGCTTACATCTTTATATTTCATAATTATTTCTATTGTCTTTGGTAATATGGTTAAAGTTATTGCGGAATGTACTGAAAAGCATTAATGGTAAACTAAAATATACTTTAATGTAATTTCTATTGAAGCATGTATGCCATGTGTTTTACATGCACATGTTTTACACATATATGCAATAATTAATTTGCAATTTAGTACATTTAAAATAGATTAACTTTAATGTAATATCAAATAACTGTCACATATGCTCTCAATCTGCCCACCTTCACCAGTCCAGTCATCTAGTCAGAAACTACATTTCCCAGCATCCCTCCTGTCCCTCACCTGCACTCACCTGTTCCCCATCAGCCCTCCAATATACACCAGGGCTGTGTCCGAAATCGCCCTCTATACTCTTAAATAGGGCACTATTTGAGGGAATCAGCCATTTGTAGTGGTGTCCGAAACCATAGTGGACGTTATCGAGTGAACGCATTCAATCCAATAGCACACCGGCGCATGGTCTAAAAGGGTCGTCCCTATTCTCTTAATGAGTAATGTGTCTGTTTTGGGCGTAACGTGCAATAAACCAATCAGAGTCTCATCTCCCATTCCCTTTAAAAGTCAGTTGCGCTCGCGCCATGGTGGATTCGCTATTTACATGGCGGAATTTGCAGGTGGAAAAACTGAACGCTTCTCTAACGCGGAAACGGATCTGCTCATCCGCTAGGTTAAAGCAAATCATCTATGGGATAAAGTGTGTGCACGTTGTGGACCTGCCTATAGGCGCACATGACCAACAAGACGAACAGAAACTTGTGACCGCCATTTTTTAAATAGTAGCTAATAGCAGCTCGATTGTAATCTCCGTCAATGCAAGTTACGGCGAGCTGCACGAACGTGCTGGATTCGCCGTGTTTGGATGCTGATGTTCGCAAAGCCATGAGCATCAATAGTAACGCAACGACCGCCATTGTTGATGGAAGGCTTGTTCGAGATGCATCGGAGCGGATTGATCGAAACAACATAGTTATATCAACAAAAATACATCAAATGTGAAGTGTCACCCAGGGAATTGTGGGAATGTCAATTTACGGGTTTTCACTGTAAATTATACAATGACTTGTTCTTTTTCACTTCCTAAAACTAAATTTAACTGTATTTTACTGTAAAATTACATTAAATGTACGGTTAGATCTATCACAGTTATTCACCGTATAGTACGGAAAATCTATTACCGTTTTTTACAGTGTACACTAGTAGTGCACATTCAGTATAATTATGCACACTTTTTTTTAACAAGGGAGGTTTGGTTGCTGACGTGACGGCCCATCAGTCGGATTGCTTAGAAAACCAATAGCACATCTGTCATGAACCTGATATGAGGCATTATTTATGTCCCCAACACAGAAAATAAATGCCTTGCATCACATTTTCCAGACTTTTCCTGTTTTCTTATACAGGCACACACTAAACATAGATTAGTGCTATCTTATAAATTGGCAAAGGTGTCTCCAAACAGGAAATTAGCTCTATTGATCTGGACAGATACACCAATGGCTCCTTACCTAAGTCACGATGCCGGCTGGCGCAGACTGCAGGGCACAGCCTGGCATGCAGTTTGTCAGTTGTCTGGGCTCCACAGTGGCCAGAAGTGCTTTTCTTCCGTTGAATGACCAGGTTTGTTTGCATTGATAGATTCAGGTTAAGCCCCCGGAGCGAACGCTGCATTGTAAGGCCCTATTTTAAGAGCAGCTCGCCTCTGATTTCTGTTAAACTGTGACCCGAGCACCACAGATGCCAATGGCACATTGTTAGCTAAAGAGTTCAAGTGTGCACATAAAATGTGTAAAATACAGGGTGATTCATATGTGATTACTGTGTAGAGAAATAGTTAATAAAGCAGAATGTTAGGAAATTATTAGGGGTTCAAGCACGAAGTGCTGAAACCCTATTGTAATTGCCCTGATTTTTATTAGGGGTTCAAGCACGAAGTGCTGAAACCCTATTGTAATTGTAAGGATTTTTATTAGGGGTTCAAGCACGAAGTGCTGAAACCCTATTGTAATTGCCCTGATTTTTATTATTATTATTATTCTTCCCTAAAACGCATCGTGCAGCCAAAACCGTAAGGCCTAGAGATGTGATACTTGGTCAAATGGTAGTAGTATTGCTCGCTACTCAGATACACGGACTTAGCCAAATCGGCCCATAGGTGGCGCTACAGCGACCAAAAGCGCGAAACTGCTCATAACTCCTAGACTGTATGTTGTAGACTCAAGTGTCTTATATCAATGTAATCAAGACCTCATGGCAAACAAAACGTATATCTCCGATTTTATTTCCGGTATGCAAATTTTTCCGCCATTTTGAATTTTGTCAAAAACCTACTTTTGCGAACTAGTCCTAGGTTTTTCGACCGATCGGAACCAAACCAGTGCAGAAATGTTCTCTGGAGTCTGAATATCAATAATTATCGAAAAAAAGTTGAAATTTCGATTCACGGTCGCTAAGGGGCGCCAAATTGTATGTTGTGGGAGGAGCCTATTTCACTAAAACGGCCATAACTCCAGAAGTAAATGAGGTATCTTCACCAAACTCGGTACAATTATTTATGAGGTCAATCTGAGGTCAGAGTAAAAAAATTGCGGCGATTGGCCACATGGTGGCGCTATAACATGAAAAAAACATAAAACTGGCTATAACCACCTGACCATTAGTCCAATTGACTTGAAAATTGGTATGCAGTGTCTTGGTCCAAGGTGTCATGTATGTGTATGAGGACATTGGTGTATCTCAAAAAACATGGCCGCCATCGGCCAATGAAGTTTGAGCACCTATTAGACAAGGTTAACGGAAGCCGATCGGAACGAAACTCGGTGGGCATGTTCGACTCATGGCCCTAGAGGTCTGTAAGAATTTTGAAAGAAAACGGCCACTAGTTGGCGCTAACGAGTTTTATGACTCTGTAATCACGTGGTTTTACACTTATTGTCACAAAATGCATATCATTTGATAGATCTGCTCATGCTGAACAACTTTGCCTCAAGAACCATTGCTGTCAATCAAACCGTTCATTAAATATTTGTAATTATGTTAAAAACCTACTTTTGCGAACTAGTCCTAGGTTTTTCGCCCGATCGGAACCAAACGAGTCTAGGACAATTCTATGGAATCTCAAAATCAATAATTATCAAAAAAAAGTTGAACTTTTGCATTTTTCGCATGGGTATATTGGGTCATAAAGAAAATGGGCGTGGCAAAATGCACTCAAAAGCCTATAAATCCTAAACGAAAACTCAGAACTTCACGAAAATTGGTGAGCATATGTACCATAACATTCTAAAGAAGCATGCAAAATTTCATGTAGATCGGAAGATAGGTGGCGCTATAACTGTTAAAAAGCTTTGAAAACCCTGTATTTCCTATGGTACATTGCCTGTATTGGCTGAAAATGGTCTTTTCCATCTATTATGTCAGTGGTTAGATGCTTGCTAAATAAAACTTAATAGCTTTTGATGCTTTTGTGCTTTAAGGCCTTAAAGGCCTTAATTGCTTGAACCCCGATAAATGCTGCTTGCAGCTTTAATTATTATTATTATTTTCCCCTAAAACGCATCGTGCAGACCAAACCGTAAGAGCTGGAACCTTGAAACTTGGCCAAATGGTAGTCCTCAATTTGGGGAGAACCTATCAAAGTATGACCCCGATTGGCCCATAGGTGGCGCAATAGCAACCAAAAGCGCGAAACTGCTCAGAACTCCTAGACCGTATGTCGTAGACTCAAGTGTCTTATATCATTTGAAAGCTGGACGCCTAACGAACAAAACGTTTATCTCCGATTTCATTTCCGCCATGATAGATTTTCCGCCATTTTGAATTTTGTCAAAAACCTACTTTTGCGAACTAGTCCTAGGTTTTTCGCCCGATCGGAACCAAACCAGTGCAGAAATGTTCTCTAGAGACTTAAGATCAATAATTATCGAAAAAAAGTTGAAATTTCGATTCACGGACGCTAAGGGGCGCCAAAATGTACGTTGTGGGAGGGGCCTATTTTACTAAAATGGCTATAACTCCAGAAGTAAATGAGGTATCTTCACCAAACTTGGTACACATGTGAAAGAGGTCAATCTGAGGTCACAGTAAATAAATCGCGGCGATTGGCCACATGGTGGCGCTAAAACATGGAAAAAACATAAAACAGGCTATAACCACCTGACCGTTAGTCCGATTGACTTGAAAATTGGTATGCAGTGTTTTGGTCCAAGGTGCCATGTATATCTATGAGGACATTGGTGTATCTCGAAAAACATGGCCGCCATCGGCCAATGAAGTTTGAGCACCTATTAGACAAGGTTAACGGAGGCCAATCGGAACGAAACTCGATGGGCATATTCGACTCATGGCCCTAGAGGTCTGTAAGAATTTTGAAAGAAATCGGCCACTAGTTGGCGCTAACGAGTTTAATGGCTCTGTAATCACGTGGTGTTACACTTATTGTCACAAAATGCATATCATTTGATAGATCTGCTCATGCTGAACAACTTTGCCTCAAGAACCATTGCTGTCAATCAAACCGTTCATTAAATATTCGTAATTATGTTAAAAACCTACTTTTGTGAACTAGTCCCTGGTTTTTCGCCCGATCGGAACCAAACAAGTCTAGAACAATTCTATGGACTCTCTAGATAAATAATTATCAAAAAAAAGTTGAACTTTAGCATTTTTCACATGGGTATATTGGGTCATAAAGAAAATGGGCGTGGCAAAATGCACTCAAAAGCCTATAAATCCTAAACGAAAACTCAGAACTTCACGAAAATTGGTAAGCATATGTGACATATCATTCTAAACAAGCATGCAAAGTTTCATGTAGATCGGACCATAGGTGGCGCTATAACTGTTAAAAAGCTTTATAAACCATATATATTCCTATGGTGAATTGCCTGTATTGGCTGTAAATGGTGTTTTGGTGTAATGGTGTAAATGTTCATATAGTAATATTCAAAACCAGTGCATTGCAATTCTCTGGACTCTCCAGATCAATAATTATCAGAAAAAGTATAACTTCTTCATTTGGATGGCCATAATAGGGTCAGTTCAATATGTAGTCTTGACCAAGTGTCCACAAAAGCCTATATCTCTTAAATGACCTTAAAAACAAGTCAGAATAAGCATGACAAATTTCAGACAGATCGGACAAAATTTGCCTCTATAACAGTTAATAAAAAAGGTGAAAATGAATAACATTGGTATAAGCCAATAAGTGGTATTTTACTGCCCCCTGCTGCCATTTCATCATACTACTCCATAATAGTGTTCTATAATTCATATTTAGACTTTATAAAATCATTATTTTAACATTTACAATCACATTTTGTCAAAATTCATCTATTGGAGTATTACAATATTATTACTATTGACAATCTTCACTTCTTAATGTGACTATTGAGTCACATTAAGAAGTGAATACTGAAACTGGAAGTAAAACGGCTATTTAAGCCACGCCCCCGAATACAAATTCACTCATAACTCGAAAACAGAAAGTCGTTGCGCACTCAAATTTTGATGGTAAGGTCCTCTCCGGGCTCTTGATCGAAATGTGTCGTCGCGGGCCTCGGGAGCGCGCCCCCCGCGTCCGCGGGACCCCCGATTTTGAACGGCCGTAACTCCCGACCCAGACCACCCCGAACCTTGTGTGAGAGCTCGTTGGAAAGGTCCCGTCCTTGGCTAGCTTCGATTCAAATGTGGTGTAATTTGCCCTCGGCATTCCAGGGATAAAAGCCCCCAAATATTTGCATTTGAACAGTCATAACTCCTCGCCCCAATCGCCCAAAAACACCTTGATGGTCTCATTCAACAGGGCTCCTCAAGCACTATATATGCTCTGAGTTTCAGAATTTTTCGCCTTCCGGTTCCCGAGATATAAGTGAAAAACCAAATTCCCATTCATTAATTCATTCAATCACTTCAACTGTAAGATGGAAGCTGTAATACCACTGTCCACTAGAGGGAGCAGCAGGATTACAGATTACCTTTTTATTCACTTTCAGTATTGGAAAACAAACAAATGCTTTAAAAAGAAATCTTTTTTATTATGATGTACTGCTATAGGGCTGTAGCTATCGATTATTTTAGTAATCGAGTATTCTATTCAAGTAATCGGATAAAAAAATGTGGTAAAAAATAGATTCAAGTTAACAACAGCCTTTAAAATGACTTAAAATACAAATATATAATAACAAGCAATAATGATTGGTTCAAGTAAAGTATCAAAGTAAGTAATTATATGGGTTTTATTGAACAACACTGTTAAAATATACCCATGTAAAATAAATGATATAAACTAATATAGAGATAACTTATGTACATGAATAACAAATGCCTGCAGAGGGCACCAGCGGCCTGGTTGTTGTTACACTAAGGCATTATCAAATCCTTGTTTATTGGCCAAACAACATTAAATTCAAATGTCAACTTAACCTTTAATATTTGGCCACTTCAGTATGATAGAAGTGCTACAGCCACTGTAATTTCTTGAACAAGAACACGTGCACATCAAAACATGCAAACTCAGAGCGAGAGTTTAAACTTTTATTTTTAAATCGCGATGTTTAAACTTTTATTTTGAAACCGAGATAAACAGCAATTTGAGAAACCGAGAAACAGTTTGAGAAACCCGAGACGCGCTCCACAAATATAAATGATAACAGTACAACTATGAAACACAAACTGCGTCCGACTTGCGTTCCCAAATGCACGTTATTGGAAACGTAAACAAACAGCACTGCAGAGACTGAGTTTGCTTGGAGCAGCGTTTACTGTGGACGGAGCTGAGGTAATTTTAACATGTAATCTGCACTCATGTAATTGAAGCGTCTTCTCTGTGACAAAACAAACAAACAAAAAAACAGAGGATATATTTATTTAACTGAATCACAGCCTTTGTGATTTCACAATAGCACTATGCTATATAATGACTGTAAATGGTTTTAAATACATCGCGTTGTCTTAGAAAACTGTGTAATTGGTTGATGGATTCTCGTCTGTGGAATGCACCACTTCCAGTAAATTGCAATCGAGGATTTTTTAAATCGAGTACTTGACTTTAAAGCTTAAAGGGGTCATATAATGCCATTTTTGTACAGGCTAATATGATTCTTTAGGGTCTAAATTAAAAGTTTGTAATATACTTCAATTAAAAATTCTCATTAGTATTATAAGATAACACTCATTTTACCTGGTCAAAAACAGCTCTGTTTTCAGCACGCCATTTAAGTGCATGTGTCTTTAAATGATAATGAGCTTTGCTCACCCCGCCCCTCTGTTCTGTGCGTACACCGTTTCTAACACAATAACCATCTGTTCATTAACATGGGATTATGAATTATATTGAGAACGTCGTACATAGAAAACCTGTCGTAATGTACTCTGAGTGTAAACAGCCGCATTCACCGTGAAGCAAGCGATTTGCAAAGATTAATATAAAGATTAATATAAAGGTTAATAAAACATTACACTCACTTCTTCTTCTGGAGGTACAGCAGGAACACGAATAGTTGGTACCAATCCTATTTTCAGGAGCAGCTTCTTAGCAAAACCAGCTTTACTGACCCTCCTTTGTAAAGCTGTCTGGTGTGAAATGATTTGCGCAAACATGAAAGCATGGATTTACTAAAATGGCTATAACTCAAGAAGTAAATGAGATATCTTCACCAAACTCAGTACACATGTGTATGGGTTCAATTTGAGGTCACAGTAAACAATTTTATGGAGATCGGACCATTAGGTGGCGCTATAACTGTTAAAAAGCTTTAAAACCATATATATCCCATGGTAAACTGCCTGTATTGGCTGTAAATGGTCTTTTCCATCTATTATGTCAGTGGTTACATGCCTGCTAAATAAATCTTAATAACTTTTGATGCTTTTGTGCTTAAATGCCTTAAAGGCCTTAACTGCTTGAACCCCGATAAATGCTGCTTGCAGCTTTAATTAGGGGTTCAAGCACGAAGTGCTGAAACCCTATTGTAATTGCCCTGATTTTTATTATTATTATTATTCTTCCCTAAAACGCATCGTGCAGCCAAAACCGTAAGGCCTAGAGATGTGATACTTGGTCAAATGGTAGTAGTATTGCTCGCTACTCAGATACACGGACTTAGCCAAATCGGCCCATAGGTGGCGCTACAGCGACCAAAAGCGCGAAACTGCTCATAACTCCTAGACTGTATGTTGTAGACTCAAGTGTCTTATATCAATGTAATCAAGACCTCATGGCAAACAAAACGTATATCTCCGATTTTATTTCCGGTATGCAAATTTTTCCGCCATTTTGAATTTTGTCAAAAACCTACTTTTGCGAACTAGTCCTAGGTTTTTCGACCGATCGGAACCAAACCAGTGCAGAAATGTTCTCTGGAGTCTGAATATCAATAATTATCGAAAAAAAGTTGAAATTTCGATTCACGGTCGCTAAGGGGCGCCAAATTGTATGTTGTGGGAGGAGCCTATTTCACTAAAACGGCCATAACTCCAGAAGTAAATGAGGTATCTTCACCAAACTCGGTACAATTATTTATGAGGTCAATCTGAGGTCAGAGTAAAAAAATTGCGGCGATTGGCCACATGGTGGCGCTATAACATGAAAAAAACATAAAACTGGCTATAACCACCTGACCATTAGTCCAATTGACTTGAAAATTGGTATGCAGTGTCTTGGTCCAAGGTGTCATGTATGTCTATGAGGACATTGGTGTATCTCAAAAAACATGGCCGCCATCGGCCAATGAAGTTTGAGCACCTATTAGACAAGGTTAACGGAAGCCGATCGGAACGAAACTCGGTGGGCATGTTCGACTCATGGCCCTAGAGGTCTGTAAGAATTTTGAAAGAAAACGGCCACTAGTTGGCGCTAACGAGTTTTATGACTCTGTAATCACGTGGTTTTACACTTATTGTCACAAAATGCATATCATTTGATAGATCTGCTCATGCTGAACAACTTTGCCTCAAGAACCATTGCTGTCAATCAAACCGTTCATTAAATATTCGTAATTATGTTAAAAACCTACTTTTGCGAACTAGTCCTAGGTTTTTCGCCCGATCGGAACCAAACGAGTCTAGGACAATTCTATGGAATCTCAAAATCAATAATTATCAAAAAAAAGTTGAACTTTTGCATTTTTCGCATGGGTATATTGGGTCATAAAGAAAATGGGCGTGGCAAAATGCACTCAAAAGCCTATAAATCCTAAACGAAAACTCAGAACTTCACGAAAATTGGTGAGCATATGTACCATAACATTCTAAAGAAGCATGCAAAATTTCATGTAGATCGGAAGATAGGTGGCGCTATAACTGTTAAAAAGCTTTGAAAACCCTGTATTTCCTATGGTACATTGCCTGTATTGGCTGAAAATGGTCTTTTCCATCTATTATGTCAGTGGTTAGATGCTTGCTAAATAAAACTTAATAGCTTTTGATGCTTTTGTGCTTTAAGGCCTTAAAGGCCTTAATTGCTTGAACCCCGATAAATGCTGCTTGCAGCTTTAATTAGGGGTTCAAGCACGAAGTGCTGAACACCTATTGTAATTGTACTGATTTTTATTATTATTATTATTATTCTTCTCCGCTAAAACGCATCGTGCAGCCCAAACCGTAAGTGCTGGAGACTTGAAACTTTGTCAGATGGTAGTACAAAAATCGAGGAAAGGTTCAGAGAGTATGACCCCGATTGGCCTATAGGTGGCGCTATAGCAACCAAAAGCGCGAAACTGCTCATAACTCCTAGACCGTATGTCGTAGACTCAAGTGTCTTATATCATTGGAAAGCTGGACGCCTGACGAACAAAACGTATATCTCCGATTTCATTTCCGTCATGATAGATTTTCCGCCATTTTGAATTTTGTCAAAAATCTACTTTTGCGAACTAGTCCCTGGTTTTTTGCCCGATTGGAACCAAACTAGTGCAGAAATGTTCTCTGGAGACTGAATATCAATAATTATCGAAAAAAAGTGGAAATTTCGATTCACGGTCGCTAAGGGGCGCCAAAATGTACGTTGTGGGAGGGGCCTATTTTACTAAAATGGCTATAACTCCCGATGTAAATGAGGTATCTTCACCAAACTTGGTACACATGTGTATGAGCTTACTCTGGGGTCACAGTAAAAAAATCGCGACGATTGGCCTCATGGTGGCGCTATAAAATGAAAAAAACATAAAACAGGCTATAACCACCTGACCGTTAGTCCGATTGACTTGAAAATTGGTATGCAGTGTCTTGGTCCAAGGTGCCATGTATGTGTATGAGGACATTGGCGTATCTCAAAAAACATGGCCGCCATCGGCCAACGAAGTTTGAGCACCTATTAGACAAGGTTAACGGAGGCCGATCGGAACGAAACTCAATGGGCATGTTCGGCTCATGGCCCTAAAGGTCTGTAAGAATTTTGAAAGAAATCGGCCACTAGTTGGCGCTAACGAGTTTTACGGCTCTGTAATCACGTGGTGTTACAAATATCCACACAATATGCATATCATTTGATAGATCTCCTCATCCTGAACAACTTTGCCTCAAGAACTATTGCTGTCAATCAAACTGTTCATTAATTATTCATTAATATGTTAAAAACCTACTTTTGCGAACTAGTCCTAGGTTTTTTGCCCGATCTGAACCAGACCAGTCTAGGACAATTCTCTGGACTCTCTAGATCAATAATTATCAAAAAAAAGTTGAACTTTTGCATTTGGATGGCTGTAATAGGGTAATTTATAAAATGGGCGTGTCAAAATACATTAAAAAGCCTATAAATCCTAAATAAAAACTCAGAACTTCACAAAAATTGGTCAGCATATGTGACATAACATCATTAACAAGCATGAAAAATTCTATGGAGATCGGACGATAGTTGGCGCTATAACTGTTAAAAAGCTTTAAAATCATATATTTCCTATGGTAAACTGCCTGTATTGGCTGTAAATGGTCTTTTCCATCTCTGATCATATAATTTTCATATCATAATGTTCAAAACTAGTGCAATACAATTCTCTGGACTCACTAGATCAATAATTGTCAGAAAAAGTTGAACTACTTCATTTGGATAGCTATAATAGGTTCACTTCAAAATCTGGCCTTTACCAAGTGTCCCCGAAAGCCTATATCTCTTTAATCAATGCTCAGACCTTCTTAAAAACAAGTCAGAACGTGTGAAATATCACCCTGAACAAGCATGAAAATTTTCAGACAGATCGGACAAAATTTGCCTCTATAACAGTTAAAAAGGTGAAAATGATATGAATTAATGGCATGTTAAGCCAATAAGTGGTATTTTACTGCCCCCTGCTGTTTAAAATAGTCATTTTCTCATATTGGTATTGGTATCAGCCATGGTAAATCATGATAAATGATGGTGTGTGTGTGTGTGTGTGTGTGTGTGTGTGTGTGTGTGGTACAAATATAACAAAGGTTTTATTTTCCAACATGAAAACAAACATAACAGAGTGCTAGTGCACAAACAATAACCGACAATGATAATGGATGAGAGGGGAACTTAAATACACAGATCAAGACAATGACAACAGGTGACGGTTATGATGATGAGGAGCAGGTGATGATGAGGAGGGTGATGAGGAGCAGGTGCAGGTGATGACGACAGATGGTGAATGTGATGAAGACAGAAGGTGAATGTGATGAAGGTGAATGTGACACCAATATCACTGAAACATTTGTGTGTGTGTGTGTGTGTGTGTGTGTGTGTGTAGCATTATTGTGTGTAGAATATGTAGCAAGTATGCATTATTGAGTTAACATGGAAACACTGGATTGCTTTAGTGCAGAAAACTGGTCAAAATCATGAGGTTTAAAGTGAAAGTGAGCCAATAAGTGGTCTTCTACTGCCCTCTGCTGGCCATTCTACTTATTAATTAAATTTTTCCACATGTGCTTGCATTTATACTTGAATACACACTAAAAATCACTTATATAGCAATAACTATTATAACACAATCATATTTTGTCAGTGTTAATCACTTTATTTGCACTGACACTTCAAATAATTGCTAGTAATGTGGTAAATCATGGTAAATCATGGTTAACTATGCTGTGTGTGTGTGTGTGTGTGGCCATTCTACTTATTAATGAAATATTTCAACATGTGCTTGCATTCATACTTGAATACACACTAAAAAAATCACTTATATAGCAATAAGTATTATAACACAATCATATTTTGTCAGTGTTAATCACTTTATTTGCACTGACACTTCAAATAATTGCTAGTAATGTGATAAATCAGGCTAGAAACATGGTAAATCAAAGTAAATAATACTAGATTGTCGTTTATCTCCTGGTAAATAATACTAGAACGTGGTATATCATGGTAAATCATGGTTAACTATGCTGTGTGTGTATGTGTGTGTGTGTGTGTGTGTGTGTGTGTGTGTGTGTGTGTGTGTGTGTGTGTGTGTGTGTGTAAGCATGCATTGAGTTAACATGGATAAACTGGTTTGCTTTAGTGCAGAAAACTGGTTTAAAGTGAAAGTGAGCCAATAAGTGGTCTTCTACTGCCCTCTGCTGGCCATTCTACTTATTAATGAAATATTTCAACATGTGCTTGCATTCATACTTGAATACACACTAAACAAATCACTTATATAGCAATAACTATTATAACACAATCATATTTTGTCAGTGTTAATCACTTTATTTGCACTGACACTTCAAATAATTGCTAGTAATGTGATAAATCAGGCTAGAAACATGGTAAATCAAAGTAAATAATACTAGATTGTCGTTTATCTCCTGGTAAATAATACTAGAACGTGGTATATCATGGTAAACCATGGTTAACTATGCTGTGTGTGTATGTGTGTGTGTGTGTGTGTGTGTGTGTGTGTGTGTGTGTGTGTGTGTGTGTGTGTGTGTGTGTAAGCATGCATTGAGTTAACATGGAAAAACTGGTTTGCTTTAGTGCAGAAAACTGGTTTAAAGTGAAAGTGAGCCAATAAGTGGTCTTCTAGTGCCCTCTGCTGGCCATTCTACTTAATAATGAAATATTTTACATGTGCTTTTGCATTCATACTTGGACACACACTAAAAATCACGTATATAACTTACTATTATAACACAATAATATTTTGTCAGTGTTCATCACCTCATTTGCACTGACACTTGACATAATTGCTAGTAATGTGGTTAATCATGCTAGAAACATTGTAAATCATAGTAAATAATACTGAAATGAGGTGTATCAAGGTAAATCATGCTAGAATCCTAATAAATCATTCTGGAACATGGTATATGATAGTAAATCATGCTAGAATCATATTAAATAATTCTAGAATGTGGCAAATCGTTGTGGGAGGAGCCTATTTTACTCAAATGGCTATAACTCAAGAAGTAAATGAGATATCTTCACCAAACTCAGTACACATGTGTATGGGTTCAATTTGAGGTCACAGTAAACAATTTTATGGAGATCGGACCATAGGTGGCGCTATAACTGTTAAAAAGCTTTAAAACCATATATATCCCATGGTAAACTGCCTGTATTGGCTGTAAATGGTCTTTTCCATCTATTATGTCAGTGGTTACATGCTTGCTAAATAAATCTTAATAACTTTTGATGCTTTTGTGCTTAAATGCCTTAAAGGCCTTAACTGCTTGAACCCCGATAAATGCTGCTTGCAGCTTTAATTATTATTATTATTCTTCCCTAAAACGCATCGTGCAGCCAAAACCGTAAGGCCTAGAGACGTGATACTTGGTCAAATGGTAGTAGTATTGCTCGCTACTCAGATACACGGACTTAGCCAAATCGGCCCATAGATGGCGCTACAGCGACCAAAAGCGCGAAACTGCTCAGAACTCCTAGACCGTATGTCGTAGACTCAAGTGTCTTATATCATTGGAAAGCTGGATGCCTGACGAACAAAACGTATATCTCCGATTTCATTTCCGCCATGATAGATTTTCCGCCATTTTGAATTTTGCCAAAAACCTACTTTTGCGAACTAGTCCTAGGTTTTTCGCCCGATCGGAACCAAACCAGTACAGAAATGTTCTCTGGAGTCT
This sequence comes from Squalius cephalus, assembly GCA_022829025.1. Taxonomy (NCBI): domain Eukaryota; kingdom Metazoa; phylum Chordata; class Actinopteri; order Cypriniformes; family Leuciscidae; genus Squalius; species Squalius cephalus. The sequence continues at coordinate 5,153,048 of CM040816.1, forward strand.
GAATATCAATAATTATCGAAAAAAAGTTGAAATTTCGATTCACGGACGCTAAGGGGTGCCAAAATGTACGTGTGGGAGGGGCCTATTTTACTAAAATGGCTATAACTCCAGAAGTAAATGAGGTATCTTCACCAAACTCGGTACACATGTGTAAGAGGTCAATCTGAGGTCACAGTAAATAAATCGCGGCGATTGGCCACATGGTGGCGCTATAACATGAAAAAAACATAAAACAGGCTTTAACCACCTGACCGTTAGTCCGATTGACTTGAAAATTGGTATGCAGTGTCTTGGCCCAAGGTGTCATGTATGTCTATGAGGACATTGGTGTATCTCAAAAAACATGGCCGCCATCGGCCAATGAAGTTTGAGCACCTATTAGACAAGGTTAACGGAGGCCGATCGGAACGAAACTCGATGGGCATGTTCAACTCATAGCCCTAGAGGTCTGTAAGAATTTTGAAAGAAATCGGCCACTAGTTGGCGCTAACGAGTTTTACGGCTCTGTAATCACGTGGTGTTACACTTATTGTCACAAAATGCATATCATTTGATAGATCTGCTCATGCTGAACAACATTGCCTCAAGAACCATTGCTGTCAATCAAATCGTTCATTAATTATTCGCGAATATGTTAAAAACCTACTTTTGCGAACTAGTCCCTGGTTTTTCGCCCGATCGGAACCAGACCAGTCTAGGACAATTCTCTGGACTCTCCTGATCAATAATTATCGAAAAAAAGTTGAACTTTTGAATTTTTCGTATGGCTATAATTGGGTCATAAAGAAAATGGGCGTGGCAAAATGCACTCAAAAGCTTATAAATCCTAAACGAAAACTCAGAACTTTACGAAAATTGGTGAGCATATGTGCCATAATATTCTAAACAAGCATGCCAAATTTCATGTTGATCGGACCATAGGTGGCGCTATAACTGTTAAAAAGGTTTGAAAACCATATATTTCCAATGGTAAATTGCCTGTATTGGCTGTAAATGGACTTTTCCATCTATTATTTCAGTGGTTAAAAGCTTTCTAAATAAAACTTAATGTCTTAAATGCTTATGTGCTTAAAGGCCTTAAATGCTTGAACCCCGATAAATGCTGCTTGCAGCTTTAATTTTAGTTATTTTTTCCTCACATAATTTCTTGTTCTAACAAAGCCAATAAACACTAACAAAGTAGTCCAGTCTGCAAATAATAAACATTCAGATAAAACAATTTGACAAAGGCAGATAAAAAAAGAAAAAAAAAAAGAAAAGAAAAAAGGCCATTTTATATGAATACAGTACTTTCTACTTTGAAATGCATTTAATGTGTATTGAATAAAACATTACACCTGTTATTTTTAATGACAGAGATCATATTGTTTAGATCCTTTTTTCTTTCTACATATTTTAAATTTTAAATTTTAAATCGAAGGAAAAACATGCTGTTTTCATGCATATATCTTTAAATGCAAATGAGCTGCTGTTCCGTGCTTTCCAGAAGAGGGCGGAGCCTGTACCGTTCGTGTCTCGGAAACTCTGCCAAAAACTAAAACATCTGTTTGGTTTTGATTATCATCTCTATCACGGTCACACTAAGTGACATTGCAGTTCTTCATCATCATGTTTTAAAGCCATATCAGTCTAAACATGTTTTCTGAGCACACACATCTGAAGCACGACAGAATGTCCCGTGAGTATTAAAGGTGCATTGTGCAATATTTAGGAGAATCTGTTGACAGAAATGCAATATCATATACATAACTATGTTTTCAGTGGTGTATAAAGGCCGTGTATAATGAACCGTTATGTTTTTATTACCTTAGAATGAGTCATTTCTATCTACATACACAGCGGGTCCCCTTACATTGAAATAGACATTTTGCACCATCATGTTTCAGTAGTCCTAAACGGACAAACGCGTTTCGTCACTATGTTGTTCTTCATGCAAAGAAACTAGCTAAAATCAGCGAATAAAACACTGACACAATGATGAACACGTAGCAATAATATTTGCAATATCATATCGTTTTACTGAATAATTAAGTAAACATCATTTCTTCATATATCTTTGTAAAGAAACCGCATTGCTTAACTGGCTACTCTCTGCTGTCTCAGATGACGACATCACTTCCTGTCGGCCACCGTAACTTCTGTTGGTTGCAATTCGCAACCTCACCACTAGATGCCGCTAAAATGTACACACTGCACCTTTAAACTAAGTTCTCTTTCACGTCTTATTGCACTTAAACTGTCAAATACTGTGAATGTAAACATCAAGTAAAGACATCGCATGTGTATATAGATCTGTGTATTAAAGTGAATACAGTATCTGCTATATATGCTGTTAACATGAATCAAACAACAAAAGAAAAACTGAAAATCACTCACTGCTCTTGATTTAATAACTTTAGAAGCTTTAATAAGAATAGATTTCTTACTTGAATGCTGCTATTAAATGCTCTGGCGAGGAGATAAACATGGATGTTCAGCTCAGTGAGGGGGGGATCTGTGCTAATAGGGCGGAGTCTGTCAGCGGTCGTGGGCGGGGCATAAGCATGTGACATCACACAGAATGGCTTGTTCTGAGACACTGCTTATGATGTATGAGGATTAAAAAAAGAGGAGTGGGTGGATTTTTACCATTATAGGGTGGTTGTGCACACACACTGCTGACACATTTTTTATGTTCAAACACCATGTAAAAGTGAATTTTGCATAATAGGTCCACTTTAATAAATATTGACTGCTGAATTTGCATCCTCTCTTGTCTTCATCTGACCCTGTTGTGACAATTGGTTTGATGGCAGCATTTTTTTTTTTTTTGCCAGTGTAGTTTCAAACCAAATATGTTGATAAGCTAAGGTCTTGTGGTGAGCAGAGAGGTGTACCATATTATGCTCATACACAGAAACATAATATCTGGTGACAAATATCTCTAGAGGCACAGGAGTAGATGGTAACATTACAAATTATATTATTCATATGCTGTGGAGGCAAAATTCCATTATTCATAACATTCTTTGACGCCCTTGACCAGGACTTTTATATATCTACAAATAATCAGCAAGACAGCTGTGGCACTTGGTGTTTGGGGACTGGAAGAACTGGGTGATTCAAACCCTAAACTACAAAAACTACAACTATTTTGAATACATTATTTTATTCATTTATTTTAATGTGCTCTTATTGCTTAATGTTTGCCATTGGTTCAGAAAACAATACACTGGCTAAGAGACTACTAAGTCAGTGATCCCTTTCAACATGTATAGGCCTCCAATATACATATTTCACAATCAAAAGTGGTTTTCACCTTATTTTTCACCTTTATGGTGTGCTAATACTAAACCCTTGTGAATAAAAAGTGCGCTTAATTGTATTGAATGTGCACTTGTAGTTTACCTCGTCTTACATGTATATTTAAAAAAAAACGTATACTTTCAGAGAATAGAATATTGATTTAAAGAGAGTACACTTTCACTTTCATGTAAAGTTTTACTTTAAAGTATATTTTAAATCATTATGTTTTAATAATATTTTGTCGTGCTTTAAAGAAGTGCACTTATTTTGATGCGTTGACTGACATACTTAAGCACATGTAAAGTACTTGATTACAATTTCAACGGTAGTGTGTTAGATATCACATTAAAAGTTCATTTGAAATGTACTAAATTGCAACTTCATTACAATGTGTAATTATAAATATATTTAAATACATGACATACAATTTACAATTGAAATGACATTAAAGTATTTTTTAGTTTTCCATAAATGTTTGTCAGTTCATTCAGCAGTAACTTCAACCATATTTCAAAGACAATAGAATTATGAAATTATATAAAGATGTATTTAAGGTGGGTCAAAAAACACTCAAAAGTTTAGTTTACAGCATTTAATAAATTTAAACTATAATAAATTTTCATTTAATAGTTAATGACATGCAATTAAGAGAAAGCATTACATTCCGTTTGCGCTTAAAGGTATAGCAGAGGATTTTCTTTTTCCGGGTGGATCATCAAGACTATTGGTCCTCCTAAGTGTCAATCATTCTGGTGATATGTTTACGTAAGGCCGTCGTACGTGCTCGTGCACACGATTCACACGATGGCGTGCGCTCAAAACACAGGTTGGGCTTCCCACTGATGCCTCAGTCGCGAAGTTTCTACTTGACAGGTAAAGTTTGGCATGCTATTTGGAGAAATCCATTTAAAATCACTGCTAGTAAAAGTTAATGTAAGCTATGATTAACTTGTGCATACGTTTAATAGGCGTTCCCTCTCAGGAGCAGGTAGAGTGTTGCGCATGTGCATTTTTTCAAAAAGTGGAGAGGGCAGTTCTTTTCTAAAATTTGGGAAAATCCTCCGCTATACCTTTAAAGGGGCATTATGCAAGTCTGAGTGTTTTTTCTCTACGAGCTCCCCCTAGTGTCTGGTAGTATAATTCTTTCAAACACTCTGTCGTAAAAACGAACTGTTGTTCCTCCCCCCTCGCCACGAGCAACCCAGCTGATCAGCTGTCAACCTAGCTGAGCAGAGGAACCGGCTATTTCAAAACCAGTTATGTTTACCGAGGCAAGTAAAGCAATACTTTCTTTCCAACTGATGGCGATTTTTTTTTTTTTATTGTGTTGTCATGCATACTAGTATTTTTACCGGGAACGAACGATATGAACGAGGCGAACTGCTTTCGTGTTTGTTTGTTTGTTTTTGGGAGAGTGGGCATGAGCATAAAAAAAAAAATATATATATCGGAGGCTAATATTTGTCTAAAGTTATATTAGCAAGGTCTATAAGTTCATCTGGTAGAATGATGGTTTACCTTTGCTTGTCTAAGAAAACATCAGAACGTTTTTTCTAGCTCGATCATGAAATGTGCAACATTTTGCGCGTCTGATATTGCCTATTATCAGACGCGTTGACTTAGTGACATAAAATAAGAGTGTAAGTTACACAACTAAAACCGACAGAGGAACGGCCAAACAACTACAGAAATCAAACATGTTTGCTATGACAATGCTAACATCAAAGTGATAGTATCTAGCGTACTAGTAAGCCCCTAACAGACAGCGATCATAATAAAAAACCTTTACAGACAATAGCAAACATCCTGAGGTCGCAATTACTTGAAATTTAAATATTAAACATAATCCAAAGATACTTAACTTACAAGTGCAACAGCAGGATCAGCATCCGTTTTGCAGGCTTCTGTTTCTCTCAGTTCTCACCATTCTGAAAAAGCCGGTCCGATATATTTACTCGAGTCTGACTTCTTGCTCGGTCAGTCTCCCGTTTCCTCTTTCGTTGGTCCTCCGACAAAGATTTCCTAGCTTTCTGCTTCTTTTTTACAGGCTCAGCCTCAGCCATAACTCAATCTATCGTTGCCCTTTGCTTATAGCTAGCCCGCCGGTGCTTGAATAGGGGCGTGTACGTGTGCAGTGCCGTCAAGCAATTCGTTACATCGCGAGACCTGATATCACGCGATACTTCCTGACACCGACCCGCGTCCCAAAGTTGCAAGTGAGTTTTTTCCGCTCTCGGGCACCAGGGGGGTGCGAAACCACCACCATTCAACCCGAAATACATTTACATTTATTTACATTTACATTTATTCATTTAGCTGACGCTTTTATCCAAAGCGACTTACAATTGCTATACATGTCAGAGGTCGCACGCCTCTGGAGCAACTAGGGGTTAAGTGTCTTGCTCAGGGACACATTGGTGTCTCACAGTGGATTCGAACCCGGGTCTCTCACACCAAAGGCGTGTGTCTTATCCACTGCGCCATCACCACACCCTATAAGTAATATAACCATTCCACTGACTCCGAAGCTGTTCAGTTAAGGTTAAAAAGTTACCTAATGTCCCTTTAAGCTTTCTCTTAAGGTGTATTATATCAACCATAATAAGTATGTTAAAATGTACTTCTTTTTCACAAGGGCAGTTCAATATCCAATACCATAGCTACACATAAACAGCTGTGCTAATGCTCATGTTGAATACATTCATTAACTGTCTTGTTCTATTGCATGTTTTGAACACTGCATCTTCTCTGAAACTGCAATCTCTAGATTTCTCTTTATTCAGTTGTTGTGGGGCTTTGTGAGTGTATTTCATTCGTGCTGATGAGTCACAGGGCTGTTTATTCAGAGCTCTGTCAAAAGCGTGTCTTTTCTCCTTTGAATTTGCCCGTAATGAAGATTAATAGCGCAGCTCTCTTGCATTTCAATGGTGATTTTAATCAGATAAATTGGAGCGGGCTTCAGGCAGGAGTATGAGCGCTTGCTGCAGTCATTGTTCATGGCTAGAAAGGTTCATCAGGTTCTGGGAAAGTGTCCTGAGGGCCAGCGCTCTCCCGGCTCACTCCCATCTATGTTTTGCTGTCTCTATCCTTTTCCACCCTTTCCTCAAACCTCTCTCTCTCTAGCTCTCACTGGTCCTCTGAGTGTTCACCTCAGAGGCAGATATCATACAATGATGACTCAGTTTTTTTACTTTCATTTGCCCAAATATTCAGTTTCAGCATAATCATTTTCCCCTAGAATTACATATGAGAAATGTATAGAAATACATTATGCATATACATAAATGTAGGAGGCTTGAGTTGAGAACTCAGCACATTTGTTGTTGTTTAAAGGGATAGTTAGCCATTATTTTATCTCTCTGATGTCAATCATTGTCAAACTGTCTTTATTCCATTGAGCTTAAAATGTTTATGAAGAATATCCTGACCAGATTTTTCAGTTTAATTAAAGCGAATGAGGATAATGGCTTTCAAACTCTAAAATGACAAAAAGCACGCATTGAAGTACACTAGCTTTCAAAAGTTTAGGTGTCACGTTGTGTCTGTGATGAATTGCAAGACGCAGGAACAAAAACAGTCTTTAATAATACATTTAAGAAGGGAACACGCAGGAGATTACCAGGAATAAATCATAAATGAAAGCTTTAGCGCAAGTTCTGCTGGGAAGACTCAATTGTTACCTCACTTATTACCGTCTCATCTATCCAATTGTGTTCTAAAGTCCCGCCAAAGGACTTTATATCATAATACTTGCTGGCTGGGCTGTTAATAAATGCATACTTGTTACGTTATTTTGCCTCCCGAGTCTTTCTGGCAGAACAACCACATAATACAAAGACAAGATTGAACAAAGAACTGAAAAAATGCAGAGAATACTTTTTGTGCACAAAAAATAAATAAAATAACAACTTTATTCAACTATACATTTTCCTTTGGGCCTCTGAGTGAGTTCACGTAGTGTAACAGCGCAGCGCTTCTGGGTTGTACGTCAGAACGTAGGCTCACTATTGGCCAGCATCACACACATGACCAGCATCAGCCAATAGTGAGCCTACGTTCTGACGTACAACCCAGAAGGGCTGCGCTGTTACATTACGTGAACTCACTCAGAGGCCCACACAGAAGAAAATTTATAGCGTAATATAAAATTTATAACAAATATTTACCTTTATAAGTAGAAAATAAAGTCGTTATTTTTGTTTATTTTGCGCACAAAAAGTTTTCTCGTCGCTTGATAAACTTAAGGTTGAGCCACTGTAGTCACTCGGACTATTTTAAACATTGTCTTTACTAACTTTCTGGGCTGGCAAGTTTCAATTACAGAGAAGCTTATGAAGGAGTGAGCCAGCTCTCAGATTTCATCAAAAATATCTTAATTTGTGTTCTGAAGATGAACGAAAGTCTTACGGGGTTGAAACAACATGAGAGTGAGTAATTACTGACAGAATTTTCATTTTTTGGTGAACTAACCCTTTAACTATAGCGGGGACACAGGAGACTTTGAGCTGAGCTAGACCAGTGGGAACGGGTGAATCAATGAAATATCCAAATCATCATAAATATTTGCAGAGGCCAGTTACAGCTCACCCTCAACAGCGGCAATGTGGGGTGGCTTTCCTCCATGCTCTCGTATGCCATACGTGCTCCCACTGCGATCCGTCAGGCTCTGGCTCTGGAGCGACCCTTGGCTCAGTCCTGACTGCTGGCGATGGGATCGTGGCAGGCTTCAGCGCTCCGTCTGCGATGGGCTCTAGCCTCATTTTGAAAACAGTCATGCTGCTTCATATATTTTATGTAAACTGAGATTATTTCTGGATTCTTTAATGAATAGAAATTCAAAAGAATAGCATTTATTTGTAATATAAACCTTTTGTAACATCATAAAGGCCTACTCTCACTTTTTTTGTGCTCTTGCTGAATTATATTGATAATTTATTTAATAAAAAAAGAATAAACTCTTTAAAAATCAACACTTATTGAATGGTAGTGCATCTCAAGTGATTATTTTTATGACACTTTTATGCTGATATGTTGTTTTGAAGCTTGAACCGTCATTATTTAAATGTTTTACTTTTGTTTTCCACAGATTGTACATTATTAGCCGTAGTAAGGGTTACTAACTTCTGCCATTGTGCTGACTTCGAAAAGCGAAAATGTTCTCATAAATTCTGCATTCAGAGGATGCATTGCAAGGTAGGAAGGCAAAGGCTTGTCTGAATCCAATGTTACCTTCACTTTCTGTCTCCTGAGACCTTCATCTGATCGATTTTTGAAGGCAGCCTTTGATATCCCACAATCCTGTGCTTTTCATTCTGTGATAGTTGAGCTAAAAAATAAAGATGGCGTCTGAAAGTTGTTTTTGGTGGTCAGTTTCTGTGTAAATGTACGTCTTTGACCAACGGTTTCCACTTCTGATGACATTTCTAGTGAGGAATTACTATTGTAGCAATTAAATATTAGCTTTGTTCTCACCAAAGCTCGCTCTATTTTGCCGTTGATCATTACGCTGCCTCAGAATTCTGTCTGAAATCAGTTTCGTGAGTTGCCTTCTTCTGATACGCTGCCTACAAAGTCACTGCCTGTGACAACAAGTCAGCTGCCTATGTTTTCGGATGCTGCCCATAATGACGGAGAGACACTGGCTTAAAACACAAGCTCCCCTGACTGTTTTTGTGTTTACCGAGACCAGGGCTGTCACACAGACACTGTTCTCACTCAGAACACATATTTCTGTGACATTATGCATGCTGTTCCACAAACATGCTAACGTTATGGCAATTATTGCAAAACAGTGTGATGAATTGTACATCTTTATTGTTAATTCCTATTCTATTGCCCAAAAACCCTATAATGTAAGTGCATTAATGTAAACACATTTCAGTTACACTTTATCTTAAGGTGCCCATGTTACAGTGTAATTACACAAATAATTACTGGGTAATATTAATTCACAACATGTACTTACTATATAATTATCACCCAGCAAGAAATTTTGCGTTTAGAACACGTCATGTCAAAGAAATGAAACCAAACACCTTACTCACTGTTGACTTTGCTTACATGATGGAATATCATACAGTATATCTCGCAAGTTATTTTGGCAAAAATGACATGTATCCAAATTCAATGTTATTTTGGCTGGAAGTGGGTTTCTCATAGCCGGATCATATCGGGTCTATAGTTAACTTAAACAGTGAATTAACGGCTATTGCTTGCTGGGTAGGGTTAGGGTTTGGTTTAGGGTTGGTTGTGTGTAATTATGTATAATGTGTAGCTACATGTAAAATGTGTAACAGGGACACTAAAATGTGAGTCACCCACATTTTTTTTTTTCATTTTGACTTCAAACTGAGGGTTGAGTTTAAATAGTATTTTGTGGTCATTGACAGCAGTTGTTGACAGAGATCTTTGTTTAACTTGAACCAATCCATTAAAACCATGCACTCAAAAAAAGAATTTTTGCCTCTTGTTCAATTTAATGAATTAAAATAAGCTAAAGTAACACGATTATTTAATATTTTGTCACAACTTAATTTAATTGTGTTCAATCAACCTAATATATTTAAAGGGGTGGTTGAGTATGATTTCACTTTTCTAACTTTAGTTAGTGTGTAATGTTGCTGTTTGAGCATAAACAACATCTGCAAAGTTACAACGCTCAAAGTTCAAAGCAAAGGAAGATATTTGCTTTTAAAGAAAAGGACTACAACAAACCGCTGGAAGGGACTGCAGTACATTCCTCCAGGGTTAGTGACATCACTAACCCTAAAATTTACATAAACCCCGCCCCCGGGAACACGCAGTCCATGTTGAGAAGAGGGAAAGTTGTTGTATAATGGTGCGTTCACATCGGACGCGAATAGCAGGCGCGAGTGATTTCAACGTTAAGTCAATGCAAAGACGTGTTACGTGCGTAAAAAATTCCTGCGGCGTGAATGAGGCATAGAGCGCGGCGCGGTAGACGCGAATACACCTCATTCGCGCGTCAAGTTCGCGCGAATGGCGCGAATTGAGCGTCTGGCGCGTTAAGCGCGGTACGCGCAAATAATTTTATTAGTGCTTTTTGTGCATTCACGCGTTTGTCGCGAATTCGCGTCTGCCGCCCGAGTTGAAAAATCTGAACTTCTGCGTCAATTCGCGCCGCGTTAACCAATCAGGAGCCTGCTTGCTGCTGTCACGTGGTGAAGGGACAGTTTATAATGTTATTTTATGTTTGGCCTCAATAAATTATTTTGTAATATGACTAAAATGCACAACAAAGCAAATCTTTCACATAAAAACTCTATTTCAGTATATGAGAGATCCTCATTTTGTATTGAATGCTATTTATTCCATATCTATTCTAGATTATATGAAACATTATTAATCTAATGTAAAGACAACAAACACAATTTAGTGTATAAAAAAAAAAAAAAAAAAAATTCACAGGACAGGTTTCACCTTTGGAGGCTGTCTCCATTTATTATCAAAACAAAAATAAATGACAGATTAGGTGGGTGCGGGCGAGGGTGAACCTCACGCCGGGCTGTACAGTGCGGGCTCGTCAGGCAGCGAACACTCGAGGCCGAGGCCTTATACGGCCTACGCTGTCCTCGTCAGCGTCCTCACCGTTAGGTCCACCAAACCTAGCTCCTGGAGCAAATTGTGAAACTCCTGAAACCCTCCGGAGGGTCTGGTGGACCCGAGTACAGCGACGATGTCCCCTACGCAGCTGTTTCTGCTCTCCAGAGCATATACGAGCTGTAACTCTCTCGATTAATGCTAATGCTAATGCTCGATAAACATCTAAAAAAGATGGCCGCCAACGGGGTTTCGAAACTTTCGCCTCCGGATTTCGCCTCTGACGCGCATAAATTTCGCTTCAAACTTTTGTTTTTACGCGCGACAATTTCGCTCTTGACGCGCGAATTAACACAAAGTGGTCAAGCGTATAACTAGACGCGGCAGGCGCAAATTTGACGCGCTATTCGCGTCCGGTGTGAACGCACCATAAGATTACATTTGTGAGTCAGCTCAAACTTTAGCATCCATCTTTTCACATGCAATAGAAAGTCACTCTGTGTGCATCTCACAACAGTTCCTATACGAGTGATTTATAGATTACCATGACAGAATATGCTAATTGAAGATAGTTAACTCCACATCAGCAACATAAATTCATCAACTAATCATTCAGAGACGTCCTGTTGCATTCTACATGTTGTCACTTCTTCTTGAGTCTCTCCATCTTTGTCTGACTCCGTTTTAACATTAAAGGCGGAACAGTTTCTGTCATTTTAGTGTGTCTGCATGAGGTAATCGCAGCTGCTAACACACATGAGCTCTTGAAACCCCGCCCTCTGCAGCAGCTCATTTGCATTTAAAGAGCAAGGCACAAAACGGTGCGTTTTTGCAAACCCTCAAAAAGTGACAACTTGAACATGCTATATAAAAATTTCTGTGGGGTATTTTGAGCTAAAACTTCACACACACACTCTGGGGACATCAGAGATATATTTTATATCTTGTGAAAATGGCATTTTACCACCCCTTTAAAACTGAAGTTTACTTAATTAATTTGTGTGAAAACTACATGAATCATTTTTGTTGACAATTAACTGGGCAGTGGATCTGTAGTTCCCATGCAGCATGCTTGGCAAGGGACTGCATTAGGAGGGTAAATTTAGGGATTAAAGTGTTATTTTATGTGTTTTTCTGTAAATGGAAAGATGTTGTTAGTTAATGTTAGAGTTTAATATTCAGTTATGTTAGAAACTTATAGACGACTTTCTGTAATGTTTTTTAATTTTGTGGTTACCATTATGCAGAAGAGTGGCGACTGTGTTTAGCTTAGGGCTGTGGGCACTCAGTATACACTATACATGCATTAAACCTCTTTCGCAAAGTGGTTTTAATTTAAGTGAACAAAATTAATTAATTAATTAATTTTGAACACTCAAAAGCTGTTCTTTGAATTAATGTAATTAAATCATGGAAAGGATTTCCATGTGATTAAATGGTTTTCTTTCAGCATTAAGCACTTTTGTTAGGCTAACTTAAATTGCATAGATTGGATCAACTTTATTAACTAGTGTAATTGTACTACTGTAAAATAAGTTGGATTCAACTATATTTAATTAAGTTGAATGCAAATTAAGTAAATTAGTTGGTCCAAAACATTGCAAATTAGTTGGGCTGACACTATTAAATTAAGCTGTGCCCAACCATAGTAAATAAGTTGAATCAACCTTAATAAACTAAGTTGACCCAACATAAGTACATTAAATTGGAATAACAGAATTGCATAATGCTGAAATAAAGCAAGTTAATCATGTGGAAATCCTTTCCATGATTTTTTTATGTTCATTCAAAGAGTTCTTTTTTTGAGTGTGGGTTGCCTATTTATTTTACAAAAACTTACCTGATGAAAAACGCAAAATACGTTGCGTTGTGCACGTTTCGCAATAGTTTTAAAGTGAAGTGTCCAGTCAGTGGCGCTAAAAGCATGTTAATTTTTTTCCGGAACAGATGAACATGAATATGGCAATGTTTTTACATCTCCGCAGTTCTGAATTGAAATATCCGGTGAGTGGCGCTAAAAAATTAATGCTCCATCATGTTTTAAAATAACGTACGCCAACAATAAAACCTAAACCTAACCAATAATATTAACAAAAGCAAATGTGGCATAAAAACCCAATTGTAACCATGCCATTTTAGCTTGTTTTTAAACTCTTTCATCATGACTTGTCTTTCACGGGATTCGCACCCGAGCTCTCCGCATCATAAGTACAATTCTGTACCAGCTAAGCTACCGAGCAAGCTTGGTATGTAGAAAAGCCGAACATATGGAGCTGGTTAAGTGATGCAAACTCCAAAATATATTAGTTTACAAATCATGCACTATGGTAAAAAATGTTTTGAGGTCATAACACAATTGTGGAAGGAGCCGCGTGAAAATATTCTTTATTAATCCATAATCTGCCCCTGTAATCATAATTGTGTGTGAAAACGATTAAAAGTGCTTGCTGATTTATTGCCTCTAGTGTTCATTTCTTTTAGAAACTGCAGTGATATGTATGTATTGGTACGTTTTTTGCGTTTGGAAAAATGATGCCACAGTTACGTTTTTCCAATGAGCCTGTATTCCTATTTTGGGTATCATAAGGACTAGCCTTTGGTTAAAGTCTGCTTGGCTTTAAGCAATAAAGTCTAGAGTGATGTGTTATGACATGCTACATTAGCATTTATTAATTGATAATTTTTCTATAATATAGTTTATTAGCTTTAGTGCTCCTCTGGTGTCTTGTCACATGTATACATATGGCTTTGAATGTGGCACAACTGATCATACATTTTAAATCTGTTTTATAATTTACAATTATTTTGGGTGGTTGTTGTTTATGTTATGTTCAGTTACCTTGGTTTTCATCAGTTTCTGTGGTCATTTATTGTTTGATTGATTAGCACGCCTGTTATTCATCGCACTGATTGGTATGTGTATTTAAGTTATGTGTTTTCTCATTGTTTGTCTTCATTAGATATAGTTGCATTATTCTGTTCTGTATTCCGAGTATCTTGTTATTTTGAATTTATGCTTTGACAGAATTGTTATACCTAGATCCTGACTTTTCCATCATTACCTGCAACCAACACTAACATTGACTGCTGTATGGAGAAATGTCATGGGTGAAATCCATGCAATAGGATCCAATAGGAATCCACGCAATCTGGAATTACTTGTGAAGGCGAAAGTTTTCTCCACACAGATGTCACATTGTGTTCCAGTTGGTAATGAATTCGCCACATCGACCAACAGAAGCTGCTCGGTTTGAAAGGGATTTCTGTATGAGCTGTGCTTCAAACATTGCTAAAATATTGACAATTGACGTTTTTGCCTGCAACATTTTGGTTGAAATTGCACCTTAAGGCTTTGAGTTAACATGAAACCAAAAATGTTCCTCTTTAACACTTTTCTATGTCCTGTTTTTTTTGTGATTTTTTTCCAGTGCACATAATTCCAAAGAAAAATGGTGCCTTCGTAATATTTAATCTAAAATTAATAACTTGCTTTGCCTCTAAAAAAAGTTCCCATTTTGGCTGATACCTTTATTTTTCAGTCTCTCCCTTCAAAGCAGCTGTCATAGAGAAAACACTTATCATGATCCAATCAATTCCTAATGGGTAAAGCGAAGCCAACATGCATAACATTCGAAGTAGAAGTAGGTTACGCATGCTATTTCATGTTGACTTTAAAGCTTTGCGCAATCTCTGGGTCACTGAATTATTTTGATAGCATATGTGGCATGTTTAATTACTTCACAAAATGCTGTAGGCAAAAACATTGAGCTGTGAACAACAGCAGAATACAGAGAACACATCGGATATGCCACTTTTGTTGCTTTGATGTTTTTAAACGGTGAGATTATTCTCTTACATCATCAAACAGATAGACTCATTAAATATTCATTGAATTCCTAGTTTGTATATGTCATCAGTGGGTCTCGAAAGCTGGTTCCTGAGGGAAATATCAACAGCTGTTATGTTTTGAGTCTGTTTGTCACTGTTTTCCTGTTCTTGTCTGTGCTTTCTAAGCCCCTAAACAGCTTAAACAGCCCCTAAGTTCGCTTTGTAGTTTGCCTATTAGTTCTGTCCTTGGCCTATTTGTTTCCATGGTAACTGATTCGATTTGAGTTTCAGGTCAGGTGTGTCTTGTTAATTAGTCTAATTAGGTCCTCTGTTTGCTGTGTATTTAAACCCTCAACCCTGTGTGTCTTTCAGTTCATTGGCAGTTCTATGTCATCACTACATTGTTTGTTCAGTTCCAGAGATTCTTCAGTGTTTTGTAAAGTTTTGAGTTTGTTTAATAAAAGAAGAGAAGTGCGTCTAGATCCTGACAACTTTCCTTTGTGCTGCAACCAGTGATCGTGACAACAGCGAGGAGATAATGTAGCATTGCAGTAGCTGTTCTCAGTGATATAAAGAGCGATTATCTTTTACAGTATATTTATATCTGAGCTGAGTATGTGAGATAGTGGGACCTGTCTGTCTTAACTTTGTTGGTGAAATTAAAGTAGATTTTACGACTTTGTTTTTATGGTTGTTTTCCTTCAAATGTTTAGGTTTTTTCTGGTCATTTTCTGCAGACTGCACACAAACATCCATGTGTAATAATTTATGAAAGTAACTTGCGAAAGAAAAATCTAGGATCATTTGGGATGTATAATAATATTTTTGACTAATAATTGTATTTTAAATTAAAGAATCTAAAGGGAATCACTATTGGGAAAAATGGGAATTAGTTAATAAATAACTCAATGTAAATAAATGTAAATGGTCATAAAATAGACTTTTATATTTTATATATAGTTTTGACATCTTGTCTCCAGGACAGAAAAGCATGATCATAACCACCCACAGCTTCTCCTAGACATGTCTGCAGCAGGAAATAATTCGGATATATCAAGATCAACACCACCTGACATCAGATATTTCTTTCCCTTAACATTCCCCAAACATTTAAGGACCTGCAGCTTTAGGTCTTTAGGTAAAAGTTTGGTTGGTTAGCCAAAACTGAACATTCTGCAGGCAAAAAAGGAAAAAACAAGAAGGGCTGTCTTGAAAGTATAAATTTCATGATTTTTTTTAATCTATGCTGTTTCTAGTTGATGTGTGAATAAAACTTAACTAAAGCCTAGCTTTCGAATAATGTCAATTTTAATACGAAATTCAAACGATAAAGATCGCTGTAGTGTGAAGCGCATGTAAATGGATCATCTCTTCCGCTTTACTACTAGTTACAGCATGAAATAAACATGAATGAACATCAGAAGGTATGTCAAAAGATATAGTACAACTTACTGAAATTTATCATGTAATCATTCAGTTTTTCAACCGTCGAAAGATGTGAATAAAAGATGTGAATCTTGGATCTTTGTCCGTTCTCATTGTTTACCTTGGTTTTCTCATTTATCTGGTGTTTCGATGTATCTTAAAGGGGACCTATTATGCCCCTTTTAACAAGATGTTCTTCATCATCATGAAAGTTTATTATCTGTATGTGTTTTAAAGTCATATCAGTCTAAGCCAGGGATGGGCAACTTCAGTCCTGGAGGGCCACTGTCCTGCAGAGTTTAGCTCCAACCCTACTCAAACACACCTGAACAAGCTAATCAGCGTCTTAGGATAATTAGAAAGCTACAGGCAGGTGAGTTTTATCAGGGTTGGAGCTAAACCCTGCAGGACAGTGGCCCTCCAGGACTGAAGTTGCCCATCCCTGGTCTAAGCGCACACATCCGAAGCACACACACAGAAAGCTGGACATCGGAGCGTCCCGTGAGTATTAAACTAAATTCTCTTTCACGTCTTATTGCACTTAAACTGTCAAATACACACAAAGTTCACATAAACACAGTAATGCTTATGAACGTAAACAGCAAGTAAAGAAATTGCATGTGTATTCGATCTGTGTATTAAAGTGAAAGCAGCGTAATATACTAGCCTAGAAATCTAGACGCACACTAGCGGCAGCAAATTTTATTTTGCAGCCAGGGTCGTCTAGCAACTCTCCGTTGGCTTGCAAGCTGGAAAAAACAAACTCTAGTCAGGCCAATCACATCGTGTGTAGAGTCGGTGGGCGGGCTTAACATAATGACGGCAGAGTTGTGATGGTTCCGTGTGAATTCCCTGCTACTTGAAAACACAGAAGAGCTGCTGCTGCTGGCGAACAGCGGTCTTTCCAATCGGCTTTGGCCGTGGCTCTGGAAGACTTGGAGTTAAGCTTTTCTTTGAGAAAAGAACAAAGAACGGCACTGAAGTCATTATTAAAAAAGGAAGATGTGTTCAGAGTTTTGCTGACCAGATATGGCAAAAGTTGAATCTATCAACTAGCTCCACTGGTGGGAAAACACTCTGGTTGGTTGAAGCGCTGTCCTATTGCGTGCAGAGGGAATTTGAAAGACAACCGTTTATCCCAGCCCTCGGATTGAGCCCTGCCAATGGTGAATTCCCAGACCCAACATTTTGATGTGGGTCTGGCTTGTCAGGCTAATAATATACAGTATCTACTGCCAAATATGCTGTTAATATGAATCAAACAACAAAAGAAAAACTGAAAATCACTCACTGCTCTTGACTGAATAACTTTAGTAGCTTTAATAAGAATATATATCTTACTTGAATGCTGCTGTTAAATGCTCTGGAGAGGAGATAAACATGGGCTGTGATCAGCTCACTGAGGGGAGGAGCTAAGTGAATAGGGCGGAGTCTGTCAGCAGTTGTGGGCGGAGCCTAAACATATGTGACGTCACAAAAACTACAATCTGTAAACGGCTTGTTCTGAGACACTGCTGTGTACATACACTGCTGACACACATTTATGTTCAAACACCATGTAAAAGTAAATTTTGCCACAAATTTTTTAAATAGTTCCACTTTAAGTTCTACTTAAGTGGGTCGAAAAGGCACTCTAAAGTTCAACTAACTGCATTTAAAATAAATTAAAACCATAATACATGTTCATTTATTTGTAAATAGCATGCAGTCGAGTGTCCGAAAACATCAGTTCATAAATAAGTATTTTCTTTTTAAAGTAAACTCTTTTTAAAGGTATGCTAAAGGTTACTTGTTTTTCACAAGGGATCTCATCATAATTAAGAGATTATATCATTTCTGGTTCATTCGCAATCAGGAAACATGCGTCAAATTCAGTTCATAGCATGGGACACAGTATTGCACCCATCATGCATTGGTTGTACGCTCATCTTTGCAAATGTATCATCTGGTTATTCCATTCATACATATCAAATGAAGTATACTGATAAAATAGCATGAGCAGTATGATAGTGTGCTAATTTAATGAAGGTGTATTGAATAGCTGCTGGTCCATTATATCAGAACCAAAACCATTGAAATGTAATACATTCAAATGTTTTAAGTTGCTACAAATAAAAATAATGTTTGAATCTTAAATGAAAATACAATGGAGCACACATGCATATAGCCCTGTGAAAGAGAAAAGATTCAACAACACTCCTTATTTATATGCACACATGGCCTTGTTGTCCAGTCATGTGCGAAAAAAAACAGAAACCATAAAACACAGACCTACACCGTGACGAAATCTGATTCATGGTGTGTGTGTGTGTGTGTGTGTGTGTTTCCCGCATAATCTGCTGTTCTAACTCAGCCATGTTTTCTGGAGATCACTCCTGCCATTGCATCCGTTGTGATGTTACCATGGCTACATTCTCTCCGCTGAGGTTATTTTTAGTATCTGCGAGCTCTCACCGCAGGCACACACGTTCTGTGCTCAGCCAAGATGGCAGCGACAGAGAAGAATGAGGAATATTGTGGCTGTGGATTGTCTGTATTGTCTCCGCTAAAGAAGATTATGTGTTTGGAATAGCAGCAGGGTTCTGGAATATAAACACATTGGGTTGAAACAAAGAAAACAGACAGTAAACAGTGTTGGGATGTGGGTATCACAGCTCAGGCAAAGCACTGAGAATGCACACTATATAATTTCCTATAGATTCTCCATTGATTTTGGGTTTAGATCACTTCTTTTTTGGCGTTGATATGTGAACTGTTCCTTCTACACTCTAAATAATTAAGGTTCCAATAGTTTTTTTGTTGTTGTTGTTGTTTTTGCAGCGATGCCATAGTAGAACATCCATTCTGGGTTCCCCAAAGAACCTTTCACTGATCAGTTCTTACAAGAACCATCGTTTTCTCAGTGTGAAGAACATAGGTTCTAAAGAACCCTATAAAGAACCTTTTGTGCAATGGAAAGATTTCGTGGATGTTAAGAGGTCTTCATTGATCTATAGAGGCCAATAAAGTACATTTTCATGCCCCCATATCATCTAAATATATTGGATAAAATATGCAATAATAAAAAAAAATACATTTAAATAGTATTTATTCGTTTTCTTTTATCCCAGTATCATAAATAAAAGAACATTATAAAATATTTCACATAATTTTAGTAATTTTATTTGTCCGGCTGTTAATACTGTATTACGGATTTGCTTTACAGCCGTTTTCAGCCTGCTGGTTACCAGAGCAATCAGTGTAGTAATTATTCTTTACCAACAGAGGGGGCTGCAGTGATTGGATGCATGCCTCTAATTTAGTCATGAAGAAAATCAAAATAGATTTTTTTTTTAATGGAATATTGCAGTATTTATTAGAAATTGTTTATCTGTGCACATCATTATTATTATTTTTAATTCATGTTCCCTCATAATCGTTAATCAAAATAACTTCCCCTCGTTCTTGCAGTGACATCTCTTCTATGATGATGTGTTTACTGGCGGGGCAATAACCTGTCACTCACATGAGATCCACCAATAGCAAACCACGATGATCCAACCATCAAATCAATTCCCCTTAGACAAAATCAAGCCCTGCCCTACATTTGTTCTTGTTCCAGAAGCCGTTTCACTCGGATATGTCACAATAGGGAAGAAAAGACTATAACAGCTTCCGTTTCATGTTGACTTTAACCTGGAGAAGAGCAGAGCACTGCGTTGTTATTGGTTTCAAGGTAGTCAGATATTAAAGAAATAGTGAAATTATCCCATAATTTACTCGCCCTCAAGCCATCCTAGGTATATATGACTTTCTCCTTTCAGCCGAGTTTTTGACTCTCCAAAAACCGTGTCCATCCATCATTAAAGTAATCCATACATTAATACATTGGGTTTATAAAGTCCAGCTGAAGCGAAGCCATGGGTTTTTGGTAAAAAATAATCACTGGCTTCCGGCGACGACCGTACGGTGAGTACGGAAAATAAGGATCATTTTTTTTTTGGGTGAACTATCCCTTTAACTATTCATTTTAAAGTATTTTGTGTTTATGTAGGGCCTGAACAGCGTGTGGGGTTGTTTTGCACACAAGTTTAAACGCTCCTGAATGCTCTGCCATAACAATGCAGTAATTCCACCACATCCATCTTAAATACTGTATTGTATTCCATCTATAGAAAGCACATAGTTTGTGCTCAAAATAACAGGACTCATTAGGAATAGTGAAGATCCTCTCCAAAAGCACAAATACAATTTGAAATATGTTCTCATATATTTTTGTGTTTTTGTAATGTGTTTGTCACAGTTTTGCTCTGTTTGGATGATGTTTTCGTCTTAGTTTTGTTTTCGTGGACTTTTAGTCTGTTATTTTCAGTCACATATGTTTCCTTTGTTCAAGTTTCCCGCCACTTATCAGTTGTCATGGTGATTCATTTGATCTGCACAGGTGTTTTTCATTTCCCTCATTTCCCATGTATTTAAGTGGCAGTGTTTTCAGTTCTCAGTTGTCTGGTATTTTCTGTGGTTGACACAACTGTCTCGCATTTGCACAGCGCTGGTGCTGGTGCTGGTGCTGGTGCTGGTGCTGGTGCTGGTGCTGGTGACGGTGACGGTTCTGCTATTGCAACCTACGACCGAAATACTGTCATCTGTAGAAATGTTATCACTAAGTACCACTGAAGGTCTAGTGTGCAGCAGAAAACAACATCATCATGATAGATTACATCTGTAATATGTGTGAAAGTTATTATTACAGTACTTCAAACCTGTACTGGGGAACTTGGCCTCTCTATTGCCATTTGTGTTTGAAACAAAAAATTGCATCTCGCTTCCAGAACAGTTATTTTATGTCAGGGTTTTTCAGCATGGATATATGTGATGGTTTGAGAAATCCTTACCAGTGCTTACCGGTGAGCATCATATCAGAGCGGATCTGTCATTTTGCACCAAGTCCCATTGACTAAGAATGATTAATAGTCGGAGGAATTAAGTATTATATCTTCCGCTGTGGTTCAGGTCTTTTGAAAGCAGACTCTCAGAAGTTCGAGATTTCTTTGTTTTGACAATAGGTGACCCCAGAGATCAATGAGGATTGCCGTTTAGAATGGTCCAAGTTCAAATTCTTTGCAACACTATACAACCCACACAGGCAATATAGTAGCCATACAGTCATGATGTAAACACACAAGATCAAATAGGTTTCACTTTATTTTGATGGTCCCTTTAACACATTCTGTTGTCTATGAGTAATATTGCACCTATAAGTCTACTAACTCTCATTATAGTGTTAGTAGAGTATTAGTAGACTGGTAGGGTTAGGGTTAGAATAAGTTGACATGTACTTGCAAAGTTATTTAAAGTCAGTAGAATGTCTGTTGGGGGACCATCAAAATAATTTCTCTGCAAATCCAATCTGAACTCAAAATTTTAAATAATTGAAATAATTGAAATTCAGTCACAACAGACTGAGCCATCTGACCAATCAGAGCAGAGTAGACCAATCACAACAGACTGGACCATCTGACCAATCAGAGTAGAGTAGGTCAATCACAACAGACTGAGCCATCTGACCAATCAGAGCAGAGTAGGTCAATCACAACAGACTGGACCATCTGACCAATCAGAGTAGAGTAGACCAATCACAACAGACTGGGTCATCTGACCAATCAGAGCAGAGTAGACCAATCACAACAGACTGGGTCATCTGACCAATCAGATCAGAGTAGACCAATCACAACAGAGTAGACCAATCACAACAGACTGGGCTATCTGACCAATCAGAGCAGAGTAGGCCAATCAGATTCGAGCTTTATGACATGGTGCATTATCCTGCTGGAAGTAGCCATCAGAGGATGGGGTACATGGTGGTCATAAAGGGATGGACATGGTCAGAAACAATGCTCAGGTAGGCCGTGGCATTTAAACGATGCCCAATTGGCACTAAGGGGCCTAAAGTGTGCCAAGAAAACATCCCCCACACCATTACACCACCACCACCAGCCTGCACAGTGGTAACAAGGCATGATGGATCCATGTTCTCATTCTGTTTACGCCAAATTCTGACTCTACCATCTGAATGTCTCAACAGAAATCGAGACTCATCAGACCAGGCAACATTTTTCCAGTCTTCAACTGTCCAATTTTGGTGAGCTCGTGCAAATTGTAGCCTCTTTTTCCTATTTGTAGTGGAGATGAGTGGTACCCGGTGGGGTCTTCTGCTGTTGTAGCCCATCCGCCTCAAGGTTGTGCGTGTTGTGGCTTCACAAATGCTTTGCTGCATACCTCGGTTGTAACGAGTGGTTATTTCAGTCAAAGTTGCTCTTCTATCAGCTTGAATCAGTCGGCCCATTCTCCTCTGACCTCTAGCATCAACAAGGCATTTTCACCCACAGGACTGCCGCATACTGGATGTTTTTCCCTTTCCACACCATTCTTTGTAAACCCTAGAAATGGTTGTGCGTGAAAATCCCAGTAACTGAGCAGATTGTGAAATACTCAGACCTGCCCGTCTGGCACCAACAACCATACCACGCTCAAAATTGCTTAAATCACCTTTCTTTCCCATTCTGACATTCAGTTTGGAGTTCAGGAGATGGACACCCCTAAATGGAGGAGGAGGAGGAGGAGGACCACACCCCTAAATGCATTGAAGCAACTGCCATGTGATTGGTTGATTATATAATTGCATTAATGAGAAATTGAACAGGTGTTCCTAATATTCCTTTAGGTGAGTGTATATGTCCAAAACAAAATTACGAACCTCAAATTTAACATAATAAGGACACTTTAATCATTAAATATTTGTAATTTTACTCTGTCCAGACTTTATAGACTATATATATTCCAGACATTCACCAAACATTTACACATATTATTTGTATATTATTAGGACTAAATGCATTAACAAAAAATATGAGATTAATCATGATTAAGTATTTTAATTAATTGACAACCCTACTAGAGATAATATCATGGAACTAGACATGCAATTTTACAAAACGGAGTAATTTTAAAATATCCCCTGTAATAGGAAATGCTTCTATATTTGTATTTCTCCTGGTTTCTCACGGATCCGCTGAGCCAGAGATGGGAAACCCAGTAGGGATCATTGAGTAAACCCATTACACGAGAGGTCAGATATTTCCATGCGTCTTACTTTCTCACGCAAACACATGTCAACAGTCTTTCTCTGCCTAAGATAGAGAGTCTGAAGACATTTTTCAATCTGTCTTGAGGTATTGCTGTCTGGCCATGCAGGATAAATTAGTTAATACCTGACAGTGGTAAAAAAAAACTAAAAAAAACCTGCACCTTTTAAAGATGAAGTGTGCCATTTCTGTCCCACTGGCAAAAACTGCAATCATAATTGCAAATAAGAAAGTAAAGTAAGTAACTAAATAGCTTTTTTTTCCTGTAGACATGAGGTGAAGTTCTATAGAAGTAGTAGTGCTTTTCTGTGTAAAAGTCCTGCTATTATAGTAAGATTTTGTTTGTGGTTTGTTTGATATATTCATATTCATTGGTTATAAAACATTCAATATACAGTGTCATTGCACACCATTAGTTGTGTTTCCATTCGAAGCTGGGAATTTATCTTATTCACACAATTGGAATATCGCATAAAACATTTGCAAATAAAGCAGCGTTTCCATCCCACCCCATCTCAGAACAAAATGATAAATTGATTCAATTGATCTTCTGGTTAGTCCGGTTTTCCAATCACATCTACTGTTGAGGCAAAGTCACATGAGTGACTTTATAATCCGAGAGATTAATTCAGTATGTGCTTCCATCGTAGTTTATGCGCATGTTTTATAAGATTAACAATTTTTCTGCCTTAATTGAGTGCACACGTTTGTTATGCACATTTTTAGAATTTATGCATATCTTGGCATTTCCATCCAGTGTTTTTTATGCAATATCCCAAAATGCACATATATATAGGAGGATGGAGACAGCTATTAACCTGAAAAATGGTGCAATGTGTCCTTATGTGCCATATTTGAACATGTGTGAATAGATAATTTGAGGATATCTGAATATAATCCTAACAATATTTGAGATTTCAAAATAACCACGTTTTTGAAATCATTTATTTTGTTATAGTTTTATCTTTTTTGCTCAACTATTGTGAAAATTTTAGTACATCACGTGATATCATATATATATATATATATATATATATATATATATATATATAGTCAATTAAAAGCACTCTTTAGTATATTTACTGACAAAAAGTGAGCTTAAAAGCGGTAGAGCTAGAGCTGGGAATGAAGCGAGGAATACCTTTGTCAGGGTGGGTTGGTCTCCCTGGAGTCTCATTTACAAAATATTGGCTCAGCCAAACTGTCTACACATTGATTTAGTGCCGTCCTAAGATACCTATGTCCCAGCCTCTCGCATCGCCATGGCAACCCCTCAGTGCAAGGGCCGTGGATGTTGTGTTACTTGATACAATATCAGTTGGGGTCTATGCATACAGATCACCCCTCAGTGCTGGCTTTGCCAAGTAGCTGTTTTAAAGTTAAACAACCATTAAGACCTCAAGAATCGATGATGTCTGCTGCTATAATTGTGTATAAAACTACACTTTTAGATTCTCTGTGCTTGGGAATGCCTCCTTCGGTATTCTGAAGGGTTTTTATGGGTTAAAGAGCCTCACATTTTCTGTATTTTAACAATTACAACATGTTTTCTACAGAACCAGGAAGCATTCATCCAGTATATGTAGTACACAAAGAATGCTTATACTTGTTTTCACCTGGTGATATTTATCTCAGAATCCCAAGGCCACTCATCCTCAGCTTTAATATGCAAACATTTATGTTCTGATAAGAATATTTTGGGGCTCAATGAATTTCACCTTCTACATTCAAGGTTTTTGATTGAGTGCAAAAACGTCAGACCTCAAACCTCAACCTCATCAGTCTTATTCACTAACCACCAGCGATCCGTTTTAATAAGCTGCTATAGGTGATGCTGCATGCGATGTATATTTTGAGAAAATTAACGTGTTGTTTGACCTTGGATGCATGTACATCTATTGTAAAAGACCTCCAAAACAAAATTAGGAACATTTAAAGCAGACCTAGTATGCAAAATTCACTTTTTTTTTTTTTATATATTTTTAAACATATTTATGTGTCTGCAGTGTATGTACACAACCACCCTGTTGTGGTAAAAATCCATCCACTCTGTTTGTAGTTTTCCCCATAAATCTGAAAGAGTGTCTCAAAATGAGACAGCAGGCCTATTAGCATAGCTCCTCCCCTTTAGTGAGCTGAACACAGTCCATGTTTATCTCATCGGCAGAGCATTTAACAGCAGAATTCAAGAAATATACGTTGCTTTGACTTTAATACACAGATCTAATATACACATGTGATTTCTTTACTTGCTGTTTACGTTCACAGACATAATTGACTGTAGTTTTTGGCAGAGTATCCGAGGCACGAGCTGCATTATGATCAATTATGTTCAATTGATATATCATGCCATTATGTTTTCTGTAGTATTTATTAAACACAGTTTACTCATTTACTAAATATGAAACTATAACATTTCGATCCGATTTGTGCTGAAGGCGAGCAGAAATGAAAACTTCTCTCTGCTTGTCTGTAAAGTGAGTCAGACGCACTCAAGCAGTTTTATCCAATCATAGGCTATACGTACATCTGTTTTTATCGTTTATCAGCTGGAAAAAAAAACGTTCTGAAAGTGATTCCAATGATATCGTTCCTCTCTGTTGTTATTGTGATAACTGTGGCATGAACTCTGCTATTCTTTTATATTTAGAACGATTTTTAGGACTATATCTATCATCATCGTTACAGTTATCTTTCCTGGTGTGAACAATGCAAAAGCTGAAGCACAAATAGAAAAGTAATATGGTCTGATGAGTTGTCTTTCACAACACCTCCTCGATTCAGCATGAAGTACACAAGCCCACAATCTGTGATGCCAACTGTCTGCTGTGCGGGAACTGTAATGGTTCAGACTGATATTTCATGGGAGTCTTTACCGCTGATGATTGTTCTTAATTGTTGTTTTACAGACAGAACATGAGGCCATTTTCAGGCCCAGATGCACTCATATGCTGCAAACACAAGAGCCATATAATAATCCTAAACTGTCATGGAAACACATTAAACTGGGTATGAACGTCAGAACAAGCAACCTCCAGTCACCAAATCTGATTTAGCTTCCACTGATGTAATCAAATTTAACCAAATATATGTAAATAATGTAATCAAAAGTATCTAACTAAAATATTATAATGTAACCAGAAGACATATCCACAACTCGCATATCTACACTACTGGTCAAAAGTTTGAAATCAAATGATTCTCTTTTTGAAAGAAGTCTCTTCTCGCTCACCAAAGCTGCATTTATTTAATCAAAAATACAATAAAAACTATAATACTGTGAATTCTTATTGCGCTTTTAAATAACTATTTTCTATGTGAATATATGTTAAAATGTAATTTATTCCTGTGATCAAAGCTGAATTTTCAGCATCATTACTCCAGTCTTCAGTGTCACATGATCCTTCAGAAATCACTCTAATATGCGGATTTGATGATCAAGAAACATTTCTTATTATTATTATCAATGTTGAAACCAGTTTTTGCTGGTTAACCTTTTTTTTGTGTGTGAAAATGGTGATACTTTTTCAGGATTCTTTGATGAATGGAAAGTTCAATGAACAGCATTTATTTGCATTTCTTATATTTACTACAGCATTAACTAAACATTTTGTAACATTATAAATGTCTTTACTTTCACCTTTGAAAAATTGTCACTCAATTTAATGCATTCTTGATGAATAAAGTTTTATAAAGAATATATTTTTTTACAATCTTACCACAAATGTTTGAATGGCATTCCTTCAACAAAAAAATGAAGCAGCAAAAACTGTTTTCAACATTGATAATAATCAGAACTGTTTCTTGAGCATCAAATCAGCATATAATGATTCCTGAAGGATCATATATATATATATATATATATATATATATATATATATATATATGTGTGTGTGTGTGTGTGTGTGTGTGTGTGTGTGTGTGTGTGTGTGTGTGTGTGTGTGTGTGTGAAATTAGTTATTTCAAATATAGCCTTAAAAGAATGTCAGATGAGATTTTACATTTATTAATGCAGCAATGGGTTGCAGTCTGGGATGAGGATTTGGCCTGATAGTTAATGATTAAACACAAAGGAGGGTCTTCCCCTCGCAGACGCACTGAGCTGCTGGCCTGAGGGGGGAAACACACACACACACACACACACACACACCACAAAGCAACATGCGCTCTCTGCATTCCTCCAGTCTCTTTGTCCAAACTGCATACATTAAACGCTCGACGGCACATCCTTCCCGCAGACAGATGCGTGTGTAGCGCCTGCCATGACAAATTATCATCTAATAGCATTGAAACATCATTCTGACTGGAGGGCGTTAACAGGACGTGTTCTTATACGTAAACATGCTTCAGATGGACATAATTTGGCGTTGAGGTTTGCGTTTTCAAGACGAAAGCAGTTCAAACACGAGTGGATCCCGCGCTCTTCTGTCAGCAGCCTCTTCACCTCATAAACATGCGTGATGCTCTCACAACCTTTTCTAATTAATAATTCAAGAACAGACGCAAACGTAGTCAACTGCGGGTCAAATCACAGTGGGCTTATGTTTGGGACCATTAGGGGGCCCAGCTTGTTTGTCTTCCTGTTCACACTTGAGTTTTGTCCATTGTCCAATTCGCAAATGAATCGTTCTTTTGAACCGATTCTTTTTAACGATTCGGTTGAAAACATTTGCGAAGTTTAGGAGTAAAAATTGGAGTTTGGAACAATATTGTTAACAGGGGATGCGTAGTATAATTATTAATTACTTCCAGTTATTATTAATATTACAAACTCTGCTTAAGAGTTTTAAGAGTCTAGTGATGCTTGAAAAATAATGCAATAAACAATACAGTAGGCTATAGTGAAAACAATTGTAAACAGCAAAAAACGTCTATCTTGGGACAACAATTTGATTAGTGATTGTCAGAACATTTTTACATTACAAGACAGTACGGAATTTGGTGATGGGGACATTTATTAATAGGCTAAGAGTGGATAATAACAAAGCGAGAAATCATTTTTTTCTAAATTTTGGTTAAATTTCACGGGCAAAAAATGTCCATTGTCTGTTGTTATTAGTGTAGCAATAGACACAGAAGTGATTCCTAATGAAATTTTGAAATAATGAAAATTTTGCTGAACAACAGAAAATGTAATTGCTCCTGAAAGTCGACATGAAACAAAAGTTGCAATAGTCTTTTCTTCTCTCTAGTGACACACTGTAGATCCAGTGAAATATAGGGGCGGGGCTTAATCTTGTTGAATTGGATGGTTGAATCGTTGTGGTTTGCTATTGGTCAGTCTTATGTGAGTGATATATATATATTTGAGCCAGTTCACTATATGTGCAGGGATAAGAAATGTATGATGCTGATATTGATATTCCGATTTCATCAAAATATCTTCATTTGTGTTCTGGAGATGAATGGAGGTCTTATGGGTGTGAAACGATACGAACTTAATTAACAGAATTTTCATTTTTGGGTGAACTATCCCTTTAAAGGTGCAGTGTGTGATTTTTAGCGATATCTAGTGGTGAGGTTGTGAATTTCAACTAACAGAAGTTACAGTGGCCGACAGGAAAAGATGTCGTCGTCTGAGACAGCAGAGAGTAGCCAGTTAAGCAATGATGTTTCTTTACAAAGATAAAGTAAGAAATTATGTTTACTTAATTATTCAGTAAAACTAAATATAATTGCGAATATTATTGTTACTTGTTCATCATTGTGTCAGTGTTTTATCCGCTGACTTTAGCTAGTTTCTTTGCACGAAGAACAACATAGTGACGAAACACGTTTGTCCGTTTAGGGCTCTAGGGCCCGTAGAAACATGACGGCGCAAAATGGCGACTTAACATAGAGGCCCCGCTGTGTATGTAGATATAAAGTGCTCATTCTAAGGTAATAAAAACATAACAGTTCATTATGTAATGTCTTTATACACCACTGAAAACATAGTTATGTATATGATAGGCTATTGCAATTTCTGTCAACAGATCCTCCTAAATATTACACAGTGCACCTTTAACAGTTCTCAAAAATGACTCGGAATCAATTATTTGAGCCAGTTCACTAAAACCGTCCGAACGTACCGATTCAATTTTAAATGAATCGAATTCCCACCCAGAATTTCCATTTTCTACAACTGCTACTGCTACTGCTAGGCTTCTGAGTATTATTTACATCACGCCGATAACCCTACTGGACGAGCGTCGCGTTGCGTCATAAATATTCATGAGGCAGGACTGGCACATTCGGGCTCCCGGGCGGCCCCGCCTCCCACTATTCTCAGCGTCTCTCTCTCTCTGTGTGTGTGTGTATGTATATATATGTGTGTGTGCGTGTGTGTGTGTGTGTGTGTGTGAACTCCTTGAGCATTCACGATCGCCTCTAATCACTGATCTCCAATCAAACACCAAACCCAGCTTCGCAGAAACGCGGCAGAAAACACAGATAATGGAATATCCGTTTTCCGAATCTATGGCAAATGAACACTGATGGATTAATTGGGGAATAATATACACCCATCGCACGGTAAGTTGTTTGAGGAGGTCGGAGGGGTGAAATGATGAAGCATGTGGTAGTTGTTGCGACCTGCTATTGTCTCGTGCGTCCACTGATATTTTGTGTCCGTTTTACATTTGTTGGCAAGGAAACGGCGAGATTTCTTAAACCTCCTTTTATTTGGATATCCAAAATAAATACGAATAAAAATGCGGTAATGGTGTGTAATAGTAAATCATGTAGAACTTGGGTTGTTCGGACACCTTGTGGAAGCTACATGCTGGAAACAAGTGATCTTCTCATACGTTCTTCAGCTTCATCTTCATGATGATGATTGACACTTGTCCTCATGGCATGATGCATCAGCTATGTAGAATTCGCGTTTAAAATGCTCTACTAGGGAAGTTTCAAAGATTTTGTGCGAAATAAGTGATAGGAAGACTTACAACGCGCATTGTATTTGATGTTTAGATGCATTTGACATGGTTTATCTGGTTTGTCATCTGGGGTGTCAGTAATGCTGGCCACAGATGGCTCCACATAAGCTCATCGGAAAATGCATTCAATCAGATACACATTTTGGACAGAACAGCATAATTTAGTGACTTGTGTATTGATTCAGGGTCTCCTGCAAAATTTTACTGCATGCAAAGAACAGAATGCAGGACTGTAGTATATTCTGAAGACATGAAGTGGTCACATGATGGGGGAACCCTCACATTAGTGGGCAACACATTGCATTGCATGTTTAAAGGATGGTCTCTGGTTGCTGTGGTTCCCCAAATTAGGGGTATGGAACTTGAAAATGCATGACATTAAAAGTGATTACATGTATTTTGTGTGGATTTGAGTCAGCTTTAATCTCACTACCTAATACTGGATTAGTAAATTGATACAAATAAGGTGTGTTTATTGGATTGGTAAAATATGGGTGTTTTTGAATTCAGTTTGGGCAAGTCTCAGTTCACTGAATTTTTTTTACAAAATTAATCTTGTGCATCGGTCCTACATGAATAAGTTAAACAAACATAATTTGTTAATGTAACTTCAACATCATGGAATTAAGTTATTTTAAGTGACCCAATTAAGTAGTCTCAAAGTTAAATTTATGTCTCCCTGACATGATTCAGGATTTCAGGCATTTGATTTCATATATATTTTAGCGTCACACAACTAAATATATAAGACTGTATTAGCTACAGTAGTTGACAAACTATTAGCTAGAAATAGCACATTAGCATCTTAAATGCTAATCAATAAATGCTCCTTCAGCAAAGCAGTTAAGAAACTAGCAGTATCAGTCCACAGCATACGCAAATGCTCTTCAGTGTAATTTAAATGGTTCTAATAATTCCAACATAATTGAACATTAATACAGGTCTTCCCTTTTTCTCATCTTGCTCAAAAACACATAAAATAACACTTCATTTCAACATTTACTCTCTCTTGATTCAGCCATATTCAAAGCAAGCTGGGAACTAACAAGCACCACCCAGTTTCAGTTAATGCAACAAAAATCATTCATGTAATCCCAACACAAACAGATTAAGTAAACTTAAATTTTACATATATTTAAGTGGATTGAACACAATTAAATAAAGTAAGGACAAAATGTATAGCAATTTAGTTGCTTTAGCTCATTTTAACTGAGCAATTTGAACAAGCAGCAAACATCTTTTTTCAGTGTTGGTTATTCAACCAAATTTGTTTGACTTTTTTGTGACATGGTAAGATTTTACTACTATTTGTACTTACTGTACATGGGTGCCTTCAGGATTTCATCTGATGTATGGACAGAGAGAAGATTTATCAAAAGTTTAGGAAGAAATTAAATTATTATCCTATTGGTTTAGGTCAAATTAGTTTACTCTAGTATGTTTAACTTAACTTTTACATTTGTAACTTTTGTAACTTTAAAAGGCATTCGTCTATTTTATTTGTAAAAAGAAAACTATGCAGTGTTATTTCACATTTGATTTCAATTTCTGAACTTTGTTCAGTTGTATTTATTTGTGATATCTTTAATTTAATTTGCTTAGCCTGTTTGTTCTTATTGTATACTGACTGTTTACTTGCCTTTTAATAATGTTTGAAATGTATAATAGTCTAGTTTATTGGTTGGTTGTTCTTTAGGCTGTTGATTTTTTTGTTCATGGTATTCAGCTGCAGTGTTGTTTTGCAAAAAGACTAGGAAACAAATATGTTTGGTTATCTAAATGTTAGATTTATTTTTATTTTTTTCGATATTGGAATTGAAACTGGGAATCGATAAGCAGAATCGGAATCACAGTGCGTACAGCCGTATTTAATTATATTTAATATTTATTTATTTACCGCTCATATACTAAATGTTTTTGAGCTTTTTGGAGCAAAAAGTCCAGTGTGATTTTTGCTAAGTAGGACATCTTCTGTCATTGATTCCTTCAATTCTCTCAAATCACAGGGAAATGATAATGTTGTTGAAGCCACATCGCCAACCCTAACCCTAAAATCTGATTGGTTGATAGGAATTCCTGGACAAATGTTGATGAGCATAGCCTGTCTAGGACAAGGAAAAGCCTACAGAGGGATTCATTTAGTAACATCTGTACATGTGCGGAGAACACATGGCTGATAGACGGATTCAGACTGCCTGCGCTATCAAAGAGGAGATAGTTCCTGCTCCTGGATTATTCATGGCAGTTGTGAAGAAATGTCACAATTTTCTGTGATAAGAGAGCTTACAAATATGATTTATATTGGTATTTATCTGCATTTTTTCCCCCGAGAGGCAGTTAAAGCTGCTGTGTGTGATTCCAAACATTGCTCTGTTTGTTTGAGCATCCTGACATGTTCAATTTTGGCTCATCCGATGGTGGGAGTTTGAGTCGGGACAAACGTTTGTTGAACAATAGAAGAATGTTTTCTTGTCTGATGTTTCAGAAATTTAATTTATGATGTGATTGAACGTATATAGTCACCACTTTCAAACAACTACAGAACTATTGTCCAAGTAATTGTATCTAATTTATAAGTTCATTAGATGTAATGGTAGAGTGTTTTTCCATCTATCAAAAGGCTGGTGTAGGGTTTCCAGAGCCGTAGAAAAAACCTGGGAATTCAAAAATGGAAAAAGTCACAAAATTCATAAATGTAATAAATGTTTTTGAAAGAAATCTCTTCTGCTCACCAAGCCTGTATTTATTTGATCAAAAATAGAGGAAAAATGGTAATATTGTGAAATATTACAATTTTTAATAACTTTTAATCAAAGCTGAATTTTCATCATCATTACTCCAGTCTTCAGTGTCACATGATCTTTCAGAAATCATTCTAATATGATGATTTGATGCTCGAGAAACATTTCTTATAATCAATAAGTTGTGCTCTTCATATTTCTGTGGACAATTTTTCCAGGATTCTTTGATTAGAAAGTTCAAAAGATCAGCATTATTTAAAATATTAATCATACAAAATGTATTTTCTGTCACGTTTAATCAATATAATGCATCCTTGCTGAATAAAAGGACAAAAAAAAAAAAAAAAAAAACCTGGCCGCACTTTTGACCGATATTGTGTGTATATTATCTGGACTGTATATAGACTATTGCGTGGACACTGTAGAACAGCACAAAAATGCAGCAAATATCATGCCATTTGTTCAGTCAAAAAGAACAGAAAATATTGGGAATGCCTAAACCTCTTTCCTGAAGATCTGACGGTTCAGCAAATGTGAAGCGCCACACATGATGAATGCTAACTTCAGTGGAAACATCTGTGAGACTGAGACGCGTGCTGTGTTTGAGCACATTGTGTTTGACAAGGGCTTATTTGTAGATTTTCATTTGGAAAGTGTCCTGGCAGGGTATGAGCAACATGAATATATAGACATCTACTTGATTGTTTAGTTGTAAAAGCACAGTTTAATTGAAACTGCTAAGAACTGTGCCAGGTCAGATATCCGTCAGATGTGAAGTCGGCTGGAATGGAGAGAACGGGAAGATGAAGAATACTGAGATCCGCTGTGACCCTTTTCATTCTTCTGAAGTTTCTTTCTGAAACTCTGTCCAAGTGCTGTGGTTAATTCTCTAATCGGAAACGCCTCAGTCAAGATTTTAATTACCCAGCAGTCGAAATGCAGTCGAAGGAGAATCACGGTTTCCCCGTAGAACAACTGCGGACTTTCCTGTGTGCAAGTAATGGATTTTCTCCGTCTGTTAATTGCTGGTGGATTGGAAAAAGGATATAGCGCAGAGCTCTTGAAGTGTTTGAAGAGAGAATTATCCACGCGAGACGCTTTGGATTTATGTTTTAGTTCCAGAGAACACATTTAAACTGAACTCTGCTTGACTGCGCTTCATTTGCTCATTTCTGTGCTGGCGTTTTTAAAACGGGTTAGATGAATACTTAACCCTTCAGAGTTAAAAACATAATTTAGTGTCACAGTTAATATACAGTATGTCAGAGCGCTGCTCCATGTAGGCTACATGCTAACACCAGCTTGTTATGTTTTCTCCTGAAAATGTGAGTGGCGTTTCCCATTCAAAGCTTTCTAGGGAGTTGTGGGTGGTTATTAGGTGTTCTGTGTGGTTCATAATGGTCACTAGGGTGTTGCTTACAGCATTAGCATTAGCGTCTCTTGACCAAATTTCTATATACCTAGTAGGGCTGCATGCCATTTAAAAAAAAAAAAGTTTATAATGATGTTGCGATATTTTGTTTTTCTGTAGCTATATTTCAATATGAAAATACTGGAATTTTCACCAGATGACTTGAATAATATTTGGATAGAATTATCCACAAAATAAATTTCAGTGAAATTTTAATGAAAAATGTTTTAATGAAAAACTTGTGTGTTCACACTTTTGGCTCATTCTTTACAAGAACCAGCTCAAACCCCTTTCAGTTACTATAAAATGAACTGAGTCAAAGACTTTATACAGATGGTGTATATCTATTTTTTTTTTTTAAAGTCTGAATTTTTTTTGTCGGTTGACTTGATTGAGTTGACCAATGAAATCGGCTGCGGGGTGGGTTTGCGTATGAACGAGAAATGTTCATTAGAATTTATTCCATTCTGAAAAATATTGATAAAATAGTTCAATGATACAATTGAATACAATTATTTGTATTCTATGTGAACATGCAACATCCAAGTGAAACGGATTATCAGAAGAAAAAAAAAAGTAGGGAGGGGGCTTGGTTGTTGATTGGTTGGATGCAGATTGCTGAATGCGAGCTTGCTGTGAGAAAGGGGCGGAGTTTTTGTGGACGAAATGATTGGAGAAGTCCAGCTTAAGTCACCAGAGAGAAGTCTGTCGTTTCACCAGAAGTTACAGTTATGACATTTTGATTAAACATTACGGGGTCAAAAAAACAATATGATGGATGAATCGTTCACTATATGACGTTTTATGTAACAAAGTTCGGGAGGAGCATGTTCAGGTAATCATCCAATCAGCACAAGAAGAAGCCAGGATAAATAAAGCCTTCCCTTACCTCCTGTCTCATGACAAATTTCTCAGCATCCCGCCACCACCCCATCACCTCACATTCGGCTGGGTCTACTCATAGATAGCTACCTATGATCTATACATTCATAGGGGGGAGTACTCTGGGGTCGGGCCGAATTCCGAGCTCGGAGCCCTCCCCCCGGACAGCAAGCCAAATACGCATTATAATTTTACATCAGATTTCATTAACATGTGAACTCGTGAAAATATCCTTAAGGCTGCATTTACACTGCAGGTCTTGATGCCCAAATCCGTTTGTTGAATCTCTGATTTTTTTTTTTTTTTTTTTTTTTTTGATGACCAGCTGTAATCTTCTTCTTTTAAAAGTGACCCATATCCAGGGCCAGATCAGAGGCCTTTGGGCTCTTAAAGCTACACTGTGTGATTTTTACCCCCATCTAGCGGTGAAATTGTATATGACTACCCAGTGAAAATTTGTTTCTGTTCCTCTCAATTCCGAGAGCGTTTTAACTCCTACGGTGGCCGTATTATTCCAAGATTAACATGGCTTCCAGTTATCACTTCGTCCATGACAATAATAAACAATACGTCTAAAATGAATAAAACTACAGGACAGATGTCAGGAGGTAAACGTCACCCTTGGAATCGGCTATCCCAGCATAATCAGATTAGGCTAATGTTACAATGTGTACAAAGTAAAAGCAATTAAAAATAACTAAAATTTACAGTGTCCTTTTTTTATATAGCTTAAAAAATTGCGCCTTTAAAACTATTCATTACCTGTGATCCGTCGCAGCACAGATTTATGTTACAAGGTAAACAATACTTTTTCACCATTGACGCGAGAATGAAGTTAGGCTATACTAGAGCTCGTTCTGGCGTTATGCACAACCATGCTATGGTTAGACAAGCAACTATAAAACTTCGAATTTACACAAATGAATTACAACAGGCTGAATTACCTGTCGAGAAGAAAGCAGGCAACCTCGGCGTCCGTTTTAAAATCTTTTCTCCTCATGAGCTCTTTCCATCTGGGAAAAGTTACTCCAATATTGACTATGGTCTTGCTGATTTGCCTGTCGAGTTGACGTTTTAATTCTCTCTTTCAAATGTGAGTACGCACGCACGCACGCACGCACGCACACACGCACACACACACACACACACACACACACACCACACTATCTTTCAAATCTGCCGGCACTCGCGAGCTCGCGAGTAATCTCCCCCTCGCATTCGTCACGGTGTCACTGAGTGAAAAACGCAAAAGGCGAAGCTTGAATTTACAGGCATGTCCCTCTTTGGCTAATGTAGTTTCAAGATGGAGGGGCAACATGGCGACCGGCATTCGAACCCCTTACCCGTATGTACTTTCAATGGCAGATTATAAACTTAAGAGAATACTTTATTACTTGAAAGAAGTAAATATACATTGAGCACATATATTTTTGAAATAACTAAGTGTTTTTTGCTAAGAATCAACTAAGAAAGTTACACAGTGTAGCTTTAAGGGGCCCTTTATCCACAGAACTATTATCTACATTCACTCAATCTTCTTAATCACAAATCACAAGTTATCAGCCTTTATTTTGCTGGAATAAATGCCATTAACAAAACATCCGAACCAATGAAGATTGTTTATTGTGCATCTTTTAGCAAAACTTGTTGTTCTGTGTCTTAATGAATGAAGTTATGCTTCATATAGAGAGATAATAATATAGATTGTGCTTTTTCTTTCCGTTTGTTCTGTCTCAAACACAGAGCTTATCGACGCCACTTCTTGAAATGAACTTTTGCATGTTTTGTGATTAGATGTGGACTGCGGTCTTGAACTGAATGTGACGCGTCTGGTGTGCGATACCTGTGAGTTGCTAGACAGGGTGCATCTTGACACTTCTCTGGACACATCCATTCAAAGCAAAGCAATAAAGTGCAATTTTAAAGAGACCGTCAACTCATTATAAAATGTGGTTATAATTTTTTTCTGGTTAAAACAAGAACTACGAAATAGCTTTTTTCCAATAGCTATAAAGACTTTAAAAACTATTTAATTTTATAGGTTACCTCTGTTCTTCTCTCTTGTGTATTATTGTAACTAAGTATAAAATTATGATTTAACAGTTTTTGTTGTTGTTTTGTAAAGCATTGTATTTGGTACCTGCAATTCTTATAACACATTGCGTATACGTGTTGGATGCCTTATACCAGTAAAACAACCCAAGGTAGTCATTGTAGCTAATCAGAGACAGAGATGTTGAGCGCGTGAACACGATGGCCAATCAGAGACATATGTTTTGCGCGTGAAGACGATGGCCAATCAGAGACAGAGATGTTGAGCGTGTGAAGACGATGGCCAATCAGAGACAGAGATGTTGAGCGCGTGAAGACAATGGCCAGTCAGAGACATATGTTGAGCGCTTGAAGATGATGGCCAATCAGAGACAGAGATGTTGTGCGCGTGAAGACGATGGCCAATCAGAGACAGAGATGTTGAGCGTGTGAAGACGATGGCCAATCAGAGACAGAGATGTTGAGCGCGTGAAGACAATGGCCAGTCAGAGACATATGTTGAGCGCTTGGAGATGATGGCCAATCAGAGACAGAGATGTTGAGTGTGTGAACACGATGGCCAATCAGAGACAGAGATGTTGAGCGCGTGAAGACGATGGCCAATCAGAGACAGAGATGTTGAGCGCTTGGAGATGATGGCCAATCAGAGACAGAGATGTTGAGTGTGTGAACACGATGGCCAATCAGAGACAGAGATGTTGAGCGCGTGAAGACGATGGCCAATCAGAGACAGAGATGTTGAGCGCGTGAAGACGATGGCCAATCAGAGACATATGTTGAGCGCGTGAAGACGATGGCCAGTCAGAGATGTTTATGAATTCATTCAACAGCACTCAAAATGCTAGAGGGAAATCCTGGTATCGTCACATTTTTTTATATTTCAGTACCGACTTGTACCAAAGTAGGTATAGTACTTTTGACAACACTAAAGAGTTGACGTCATTCGCCACTATCGCTTTTTCAATGTATTATACGACTCGCATTGACAGGGATATCTGATCTGTCTGCTTACATGGCAGACAAAAAGGCACATATCTGATTCATATCATATTTATTTCCTCATATGAATGAGGCCTGAAACCATTCTGAGAATATCAGAATTCATGTGCTTTTTTTCTTGCTCACACGTTCGTGGGTCATATCCCATCTGTGCCATATGGGAGGAAAAATCAGAATTGGGTCACTTGAACCATATAATGTAAATGCGGCCTAAGATGCATTTAGAAAATGGAGGAATTTCCATTTAATGCCGACTTTAAGCTTAGAGTATCAAGCCGTTAACTTAGCAACATGCTAACACTTGTATCTTTGTTGAAATCAATAGCATCTAACGCACATGAGGAGCACTAATTGAGTTTTTCTAAAGAGTTTGTGCCTATGAAGAGCGCTCAGTTCAGCTGTGGACAGGAGGCAGCTTTCTATGTTTTGCAGTCTGTGTCTACCAGTTGGTGCTTCATCATTTATCTGAGCTGGGCCTCATGAACCCCCAGTCCATTAGTGGCTTCTGACTGGTATCACATTACACTGATGGCAGTCAGAGAGACGTTGTGCTGGAGAAATGTCACAGTTTGTCCCTCGGGACAGTGCTTGGATCACAGGCTCAGATACAGTACACATGAGCTGGACAGATGCTGTGTTGGCTGGGATGGACACAGCCAGAGGACATTATCTGACATCAACATAGTTCTGGAGGATTTCCTACACATTCATGCAGATGTCTTGCAAACAGCTAGTTTGTCTTATACGGTATTTATGCATGAGGCATCTCATTTTGCTTTTTCTAAAGGATGAAATAAAACAAGCTAGCTATTTTTGTCTTTTTTTGAGCACATAATCAAAGGAGATCAAGCCTCTTTTAAGTATAAGTAGGGGTGTTTGCTAAGGCAAGCATTACTATTAATATTGTTCATATGTTCAGTTATTGCATTGGTGATAATAATACAGGGCGAGCACATTAAAATAATTTAAGGGGCATAATGACAATGTATTAGAATACAAAAAGTACACTAGGATTTAAAATACTTACACACACACACACACACACACACACACACACACACACACACACACACACACACACACACACACACACACACACACACACACACACACACACTATCTTGCCGATACTAGTAAAATCTTTATATTGAATAATGTGTTAAAGGTATAGTGGAGGATTTTCTTTTTCCGGGTGGATCATCAAGACTATTGGTCCTCCTAGTTGTCAATCATTCTGGTGATATGTTTACGTAAGGCCATCGTACGTGCTCGTCCCTAGGTAGTTTTATATGTGTGGTGAGCTACGGTTTCAGCCATTCATTGAAGCTCGCCGTTCTCACCGGGTTTTTTCAAAACGTCTGAGGGTCGCAAAAGAAAAAGTGTCTACGAGTTGTATGACAAGAAGAGAAAGGCCTTGAATAATGTGTTAAAGGTATAGTGGAGGATTTTCTTTTTCCGGGTGGATCATCAAGACTATTGGTCCTCCTAGTTGTCAATCATTCTGGTGATATGTTTACGTAAGGCCATCGTACGTGCTCGTCCCTAGGTAGTTTTATATGTGTGGTGAGCTACGGTTTCAGCCATTCATTGAAGCTCGCCGTTCTCACCGGGTTTTTTCAAAACGTCTGAGGGTCGCAAAAGAAAAAGTGTCTACGAGTTGTATGACAAGAAGAGAAAGGCCTCTGAAGAAAGAAACAAGACCAGAGTGTTTTTGGGATAATATTTCACACGCTGGCGTGCGCTAAAAGCACAGGTTAGGCTTCCCACTGATGCCTCAGTCGCGAAGTTTCTACTCGACAGGTAAAGTTTGGCATGCTATTTGGAGAAATCCATTTAAAATCACTGCTAGTAAAAGTTAATGTAAGCTATGATTAGCGATTCTAGCCCTGGCACAAGTCACGCACCGCGCAGACACGGTAAACATCTCAATTTGTCTAAAGTAGCCTTATGACCAAATGGTAAAAGGTATCACGCTGAAATGTTCTAAAACCTTGTGTGTTCATTTTTGATAATTCCAGTGTGTTCACCATAGTATTTATTACACAAATGCAACAAGCTACTTCTCCATTGCAGATCATGTCTTGAGTCCTCACTCAATCGATCAGTATAATAAGTAAATATAACACGGAAGGGCATTTGACATTTTGTCTTGCATGAATGTTTTTGAGTTAGTTTATAATTTGCAACATAATTGTGCCACCAAACGTGACGGTGGCGAGTCTGACATAGTGGAAAAAGTGCAAATCTTCTTTTGGAAAGTAGGCTTGTATGAGCCATGCCGACAGCAACTTGTAAACAGAGCGTGCACGAGGAGAACTAGGTGGAAAAAAAGTGGAGAGGGCGGTTCTTTTCTAAAATTCGGGAAAATCCTCCACTATACCTTTAAATGATGTTCTTAGTCTCAGCCCAAACAGAAGCTACAGTTTACTTTGAATTAAATGCCCGATATAGTTTAATAACCAGGAGAAAAAAATCTTTATGCATAATGCATGACTTTTAATTATAAACAAACCCGGAATAAACTTGACCCGAAATGTCTATGCTTTACTATTGCTGGCTTCTCTTTTTTTAAAAAAATAAATAAAAATAATATGCAGTGCACTCTTGCAATCATCTGCTATATATTACAATACAAATGCCATAAAGTAAACATTGTCATATTACATCAACAGCAGATCATAAGCAATTTCTTGGCAAGTTCAAAGTTTTTTCACTTTCAATAGTGCAACGGTAGCCTAATATTTCTCCAATAAAATGCTTTATTAAAACACTTAAATTAGCTCATGTCTCAGCATATATTAAATTGTTTATTAATATTACTTAACATTACTTATGACAATAAATTAATTTAAAGTTACACAAATATAACATAAATGCCTTTTTCATTATACAGATATGAGTTTAGTAAACGTATAATTCTGTGAATGAAACCAAGGCTTTAATGGCATCCCCAGTATATTTTACAGTTTTTTTTGGAGTTAAATTTATGGGATATAATACCGCTAAGATGACAAGTGATGCAATTGATTAGGATAATATGATTATTTAAAATGTTTCATATGAGAAAGATGTTTGTATTACTGACATTTCGATTCTTACTAATACTTTAAATGTACTTAACATGGGGTGATTTCTTTTTGTGTGTGTGTTTGTAAAATGCTGTGTTGTTATGTTAAAAGGGGCATACCCCTTTTTACAAGATGTAATATAACTCTCAGGTGTCCCCAGAATGTGTCTTTGAAGTTTCAGCTCAAAATACCCCACAGATAGTTTACTCTACCCTGTTGTAAATGCCCATTTTTGAGTGGAAGGAAAAACATGCTGTTTTCGCGCATGTATCTTTAAATGCAAATGAGCTGCTGCTCCCCACCCCACTTTCCAGAAGAGGGCGGAGCCTGTACAGCTCGTGCCTCGCATACTCTGCCAAAAAATAAAACATGTTTGGTTTTGATTATCGTCTCTATCGCGGTCACACTCCCTTGACATTGCAGTTCTTCATCATCATGAAAGTTTATTATCTGCATGCGTTTTAAAGTCCGCACAGAGAGCTGGATGTCAGATGGAGCATCCCGTGAGTATTAAATTAAGTTCTCTTTCATGTCTTATTGCGCATAAACTGTCAAATACACACAAGGATATGCCAAAAACACACAAAGTTCACATAAACACAGGCGGTTATGTTTGCGAATGTTAAGAAATCGCATGTGTATATTGGATCTGTGTATTAAAGTGAAAGCAGCGTAATATACAGTATCTACTGCTATATATGCTGTTAATATGAATCAAACAACAAAAGAAAAACAGAAAATCACTCACTGCTCTTGACTGAATAACTTTAGTAGCTTTAATAAGAATATATTTCTTCGGTGAATGCTGCTGTTAAATGCTCTGGCGAGGAGATAAACATGGACTGTGTTCAGCTCACTGAGGGCGGGGTCTGTGCTAATAGGGCGGAGTCTGTCAGCAGTGGTGGGCGTGGCCTAAGCATGTGTGACATCACAAAAACTATAATCTGCAAACGACTTGTTCTGAGACGCTTCTTATGATTTATGTGGATTAAAAAAAGAGGAGTGGGTGGATTTTTATCATTATAGGATGGTTGTGTACACGGCTACACGCACTACAGACACACATTTATGTTCAAACATGTAAAAGAGAATTTTGCATAATAGGTCCACTTTAATGTGTTAACGTGAGTATTGAGGAACTTATAGGCACCACCTCCAGCTCATGATGCCATTAGCGACTGCCTAGTTCGCCTATGCCTAGAAACGGCCTATACATGAGTGATGGCTCAAATTGTGTGGCTTGTTGAAGAGAGGGGTTCTGATGCTAATTCGAATGCTAAGCAGTTGGAATTATGGATGATAAAGCAGAAAAACTAATATACTTGGTCTGAAGGAAGGACCCCAAGCGATAGAGACTTGTGGGTGGACTCTTTCGACTTGGGCCGGTAAACAACAACCTAGCAATGCTCTAACATCCACCCACAATACCCTACAATAGCATCATTGCAACAAGTTTGGCACAGGCAAGTGCAAATCCTTCATACACATACAATAGTAATGTGTGCAAGTGAAGAGGACCAAATGACCACAGATGGAAATCTGAGCTACACTTAAGTTGAAAAAAAAATTGCCTTTAGACACTTTGGGTCTAATGAATAAATATCTATAAAATGTATGAAATTAGTTATTCAAAAACGAACCTGCAGCATATTGACAAAAGTGGTTCTAGACTTGAGACAAAAGACTAACATATGTACTACATCCACCATGTTCTCC
Source organism: Squalius cephalus (assembly GCA_022829025.1). NCBI lineage: Eukaryota > Metazoa > Chordata > Actinopteri > Cypriniformes > Leuciscidae > Squalius > Squalius cephalus. The sequence continues at coordinate 5,196,059 of CM040816.1, forward strand.
TTATCCTGTGACCTACAGTACCATCAGTTGCGTCACTTCACTGCCATTCACAAAGCCCCTCCTGTGGCCTCATGGGATAGTACAGTGTCCATCAAATGCACACTTCACAATCTCAGTGGAAGTTTTTGCCTACTGTTTTTCGAATACTATGTTTTTGAACATACCACTCTTTTGGCTTACTGTTTTCGATTAGTATTTTAATAGTTAGTATTTTTTTCCCCTAAACACAGCATTGGGTCACAATTCATTTGGTTTTTAAGCCTATGCTCCTAAAAATCTGTTACGTATAAATTTGTTCCCGCAAATTTTTTACTTTTCTTTTTTTCTTTTTCTTTTTTCTTCTTTTTTTAAACAAATTCTATGTTTTCAGTTTTTTTTTTTTTTTTGCATTTAGAAAAGGATGAAAAAAGCAGTTAATTAAGTAAGGGATAATGCCCGACGAGGTGTCCATTAACAGAAATTAATGGACGACGCGGAGGCGTGGGACGGTTGCTTCCGCTAAGTCCATTCATTTCTGTTAATGGACACCTCAAAGGGCATTATCCCGCTTATACCATGGTCACTTACGAAAGAAAGAAATATTTAATCAATTAATAATACTTTAATGTGTTTTAGAGTAAAAATCGTGAGGGTTTTTATTTATTAAGTCGAGCGCACTATTTAATATCTCCCGTATACAGGCGTTGCCAAGCAACGTGGCCACAGCGACCCGACCGCAGCAGTTGATCAGTGAGTTTGAGCCAGCGCAATCATTTAGAACTGTCATCAGGCAAATTGACGGGACGCCTTTCCTAGGTGTACATTATCACTTTTTAATGGACACCCTGCAGCCAATCAGAATCGTGTATTCACCCAGACCATGGTATAATATAAATTAAGGATGCACAATATATCGGCCTCAGTATCGGTATCGGCCAATATATGTTCATTTTTAAGGTTATCATTATCGGCCCAATAAGAACATTTGGCAGATTTTTTTAAAGCCGCTAAATAATGTATTATTTCCTTTAGCTGAGACACTTCAGATGCGCACTGTTCGCCATAATGCTTTTGAATGGCTTGAAATATGACTGTAATCACTTCAAAAAGGAAAATACAGTTAAGTGCAACATGTGCTGTCAAATAGGCTGCATAAAATTATAATGAGAACATTATAATTGTGTGCTTGGGACATGGATTTTAATGGTGAGAGTTTTGTTTTTGTAATCAGGCATTCAAAAATTATATAAAATTTGGATTTAGATTTATCAGCCAATATATCGGTTATCGGCTTTCAAATATAAATGATTATCGGTTATCTGTATCAGCCAAAATGTTCATATCGGTGCATCCCTAATATAAATACAATAATGCTGCATCATTTTTTTTTATTTTGTGTTATTTATTAAATAAAGTGATTAAGAGCTTCACAGCATATTTCAAAACAAAACATTGCATTGTTCTTTTTTGACAAATAAAGTCCCACATAGCACAGCAGAGCTTCAAAGTAAAAGTAAGACATGGAAAATTTTTGGATAAAACTTAAAGGGATACAGTAATTATGATAGATAGATGGATAGATATCCATGATAAAAGTGCATCCACACGGCTAGTTATTTTAGTTGATAAAGTTTTAAATATGGATATTTTTCTTAGACAAACGCATCGCTTCACTTCAGAAGGCCTTTATTAACCCCCAGAGCCATGTGGAGCACTTTTATCATGGATAGTTGCACTTTGATGGACTTCCAAAGACATACACCCATTCACTCCCATTATAAAGCTTGGAAGAGCCAGGGCATTTTTTAATATCAAGTCATCTTCATTTATATAGCGCTTTTAACAATGTAGATTGTTTCAAAGCAGCTTTACAGAGATAAGCGTATAATTTAAGGTAACAGAGATTGTTCTGGCTTTACAGCAGAGTTAAGTTATTTTCCATCTAAAGCTAGTTTTGATTGATTTGCTTTCGTCGCAACGATCATTTGTTATTAAACCAGGGGCCGCTAAGACGGCATAATATAACTCTGATTGTTTTTGTCTGAAAGAAGAATGTACACCTAGGATGGCTTCAGGGTGAGTAAATCATGGGCTAATTTTCATTTTTGGGTGAACTATCCCTTTAAGGAACAGTTTGATGAATGCAGCTGTTTTGCATCAATCAGAGATATATCAAGAGACAACATCTAACTAGTTGGCAATGTAGTAAGACTTCAAGCCTTACTTCTGACAATGTGCTTGCACTTTGTGAAGATGGACTATTAGGGTTTAGCTTTTCCTGAAGGTGTGTTTTTGATTTTAAGTGGCCATCATAGATCTTCTTTCAAGTCCAGTCAACTGTGTTTTGATAGGACTTGCAAAGCAGTTGCTGTCCGGATTCATAGAAATCCTTGGGATTCTGCTCTGCTCATACCTTACATTTCAGAAGGCCTTTTTGACAAGCTCTCAAAATCCAGGTATTGTGAAATCTATTCATGTAGCACCAGTCAAAAAATCCTACAGTACTTACTTGCTCGGGCGACATATTGTTTGAATATATGATTTGTAGGACGTTCTTGCTGTCAGTGAGTCTTGCTGTAGAATGAAGAATACGCTCTGAAACTCGAATCATACGATCTGACTTTGGTCAATTTTTTTTGGAGTTGTAGGTAAAATCTCTGCGAGAAAATATCTCATTTTATAGCCTACCTGCTGTTGTGTAGGATTATATGCAGAAAAGCTTCAGTATATTGGTAATTAGTAGGGATGCACTGATACAGATAACCGATACTTCTTTACATTTGAAAGCCAATAACCGATATATTGGCCTATAAATCTAAATCCAAATTTTATAACATTTTTGAGAGCCTGATTACAAAAACAAAACTCTCACCATTAAAAGCCATATCCCAAGCACACAATTATAATATTCTCATTATAATTTTATGCAGCCTATTTGACAACACATGTTGCACTTTACTGTATTTTCCTTTTTGAAGTGATTCCAGTCATATTTCAAGCAAATCAAATCCATCATGGCGAACAGTGTGCATCTGAAGTGTCTCAGCTGAAGGAAAATAATACATTATTTATCAGCTTTAATATATTGTCCAAATGTTCTTATTGGTACATGTAACGCTATCACTGCAGGTACACTCACTGTAACTGTAACATTGGAATTGCTCAAAGCAAAACAATACTGTGTTATTTCGCCACAGAAATCAGAAGGGAGAAAATTGTTCATTTAAAAGTTAATTTGAATGTATAACTATATAGACCTTATGCACCAGAGAAACGAGGGCGCCGCCATCTTTAGAATATTGTCTTTGAACTTCCGTTTTTCCAGTCGCTCTGTATATTTCTATGGCATTGCTGTCCAGGAGTAATTAGCTTTTGAAGTGGATTTACTTAATATAAAGTTAACAAAAGTTAACGAAAGTTATCATGAGGATTGTAATGTTTAAACCAGATGTCTTAACAAATGTCAGTAGACCGGGAAGATTTTAAAACGAGCCGCTTATTCATAAATACGCAGAATCGCTGTGAAAATAAAACCGGAAGTCAAAAGACAACGAGCGCAGCGCTGAAAAGGGGCGGGGCTACATAAGGTCTATAACAAAATATTGTGATAGTAGATGAGGTTTATTTATGTGGATATGTGGGTTGTTTCAGAAGAAGTGATTGTTTTACCAAAATATATTTTTCCACTCTTATTCCCAGGTGTCTTGAAAGCTGTGAACAATTTGCCAATGTCCATTGAGATGTCAAACATGTAGCAGTAAGGAAGGGAAATGCACTATTCCAGATCTGCTAGATTTGAGGCAAATGAGACCAAGTGGCAAGTGTTGGCAAGACCCTCACGTTGACGGAAGTGTTGGACCTACAGCAAAGTCAGTTTGATGGAAGTATTAGTATCATGAATCATTGTCTGGGCCCGAATGAAAGGATGTTTAGGATTGCATTGATGCAGCAATTCAGCACAGGCTAAAGTGTGACCAGGGCTTCGGTTTTTCCAAGAACAGCAGATGGAGAAATATGTAACTGCTCCATGACAAGAGCATATTTATTTCTAGGAATGTTGGTTGGTTGTTTCTTTGAGTGACCATTATGGGGTGGAGAAAATTCAGGACTTGGAAAAGCCTTTCATTTGTGGATAGATGGGTAAACAGGGGTGTCCATAGGTATGCTGTAAGAAAATTTCAGATTTAATCCAATATGTTATTTGTCCTTTCTTTGTAATTATTTGTGAAATTAAGTAGTAGTTAGTGAGTGAAAATTTAGTAAATCCCACACCAGGGTTCCTCAAATCTGGTCCTGGAGGGCCACTGCTCAAACCCTGATCAAATTCACCTACCTGTGATATATATTCTATATATATATATATATATTTTAGCTTGCTCAGGTGTGTTTGATCAGGGTTGTTATTTTCCACCTAAAAGATGGCACTTGTTTTGATGTTTTGATATTTTGATATCTAAAGCAATTACATTGACATTTTGAAATGTGGCTTAAAATCGTCATGAAAGAGAAGTAGCGATAGTCTTTTCTTCCCTATTGTGACGTATATCTCGGGCTGTTTCGGGGGCAGTTTTTTGGAAATGGAGCATCGGCGGTGGTGTCTAAATACATTTTAGGCCATTGTTTATTCATAAGAGAGGTGGCAGACTGAACAACTTCACATGAAGCTCACGAAAGTACAGGAGCAGCACAAACATTTGTAATACACTGAATTATGATGCAATAGTTCACTGTGAATGTGTGTGATGTGTATTTGCTCTAGAAAGCATATAGAGGCAAGGGCGCCGTAAAGGGGTGGAAGGTTAGGACGATTCTAAGGGCCCAGGCTGATTTAGGGCCCAGAAGAGCAGACCCCCTTTTTCTTTTCTTATTTCTTTTCTCTTTTTTATACATACATTAAATGTGCTAGGGCCCCTCATGTACTAAATGTGTATTTTGTCCGTTTTGACCATAGATTTAATATTTAAAAAAACAAATAATGTATTTACTGTTTCAGTCACACCCCTCCCCCTTACAATGGTTCATTCCACCTGCCCTGTCCGAGCTACGATCGTGTAGCGTCTCTTGCTTATTGCACTTGCTATGATGCAGCGCAGACTGTGACACACGCAGGCATGTCACATCAAAAGTCAGGGCATCAAAAACGGAAAGAAATGAAGGAAAGAGAAGACAGAGAACGCCGAAGTCGACAGTATGTCACACAGTTTTTCAAAAAGAAAGGTAGCTTGCCCTATTCATTCCAAAACTTTCAGAGTTACTTATTTTTGTTGCTACATGACCTGCTTTTATCTAGCTAGCTTAGTAAAATAATTACTGAATTATGATTTACATCCAACAATAACATCTCTGGGTTATCATGTCTCTACACCATAGACTGTAAAAAATAGCTCTACACAGATTCAGCGGCTGCTGCACACCCACGTCCTCCTTCTCCCCCCGTGCGAAATTCGCGTCCGATATTTTAGCACGTAAAAAAATAAATACAACCTCACGTTATGTCAATCACACTTGCACACTGCCTCCGAAACTTTCGTCCGTCGAAAAAAAAAAAAAATTTGGATCGGGTTCGATTTTCTGCGTTTTTCGCATCCGTAACAAGCATTTGAATGGTGTTTTGACAGTTTAGAGCCACAGAATGACGGTACGAAAAAACGCATAGGCCTATGCGAAAATTTCGGATTCAGCGTGCAAGGACCTTCAGCTGAACAAGGTGAGCCTGAGCGCGAAACTTCACGAAGATTGAAGCCTCTCAACACGTCTTATCTAGCCTACTGTGTTCGCCACATGATGATAACTTTACAAAACAAAAAGTAGGCTAATCTATACGCTTCAAAAATCACAAAATCAGTTTGCCGTGTGTGTCGTGTGTTCTGTGAAGTGACAGTGCTGCTGCTACGCTCGATTATGTCAAACTTGACGTTCTTAATATGAATAAAATGCCCCAGAAAAAAAAAAAATATAAAAAACTGAATAAAGCATGTGTCTGTAGTAACCATTGGCTATAAGGAGTTTACAAAATAGATATTTTAATATTTTATATTATGAAAACTAAATAGGCCAATAGAAATAATATGGTTATTACGTGTGTTTGACTTATACAAAAAAAAAAAAATTCTTGTTTTTGTAGGCTTTGTACTCATCTTTAGACATTTTAACTACGCAGTGTGCTAAGTATCTTTTTTAAAGTATACAGGGCATGTTTATTGGGTTAAATTTTATCTGTAAAAAATGTAGGGGGCCCAGGGCCCAGAGGTTTCCATAGGGCCCAGAATTTCTGGCGGCACCCCTGTATAGAGGTACTCAATTACAGAGTCTCCATGGAAAACAATTGGCAGTTCTGATATGTGGCTTTAAATTTGCTATGGAAAGAGTTTGGATCCGTTCCGAAACTCGCTGGTCATTGTCTCAGCCACAAGAGCTTGACCCACCAACTACCTCCTGTCCTTTCAAATAGGACGGACGTTTACCTCAGGTTGATTTCTTTGCCTCTAGCGTCACCAAATGGAATTACAAAAACAATAAATGATTTAAAACAAGTTCCCCAAACAGTCTCCTAGTCTTCCATCGGTTAGTCAAAGGGCCCATTTACACCTGTCACTTAATGCTTTTTTTACTGATCTTATTTGTTAAAATGGATCCATTTGCAAAACGGATATAAATCCGATCTTAAGTTCCAATGCTGTATGCAAATTTAACTGAGTTCACGTCAACCAAAGCAACAGAAATGAGCTTCATTTTATCTATCATCAGCTAATTTCAAGATCAAAGACCGTAAAAGGAGATAGAGTGGTATCAGCACTGGTAAGATAATTTAGTTTAATTACTTATAATGAAGATAATTGTGTGTTGAGCGTTCGCATCTTCCAGTTTTTATTTGCGGCAGTTTGTGCTTTTGCTTGCTGAAGAGATACTCATCTGATCGTCTCGTTTATTTTTTAACATTTTGGGAGGAGTAAAATTCACAAATGTGGTTTCAACAACCAGATGCATTTACACTTGTCCAGTTTTGTCTGGAATGCGTTTCAGACCACCTCCTGAAGTGGTTTGAGCGTTTCAGAGGGCATTCACACCTGGTCTTTTCACGACCGGATAGATATCCCATCAGAGGAAATGCATGAGGGGACCGGGTGTAAACAGGTCCAAATATTTCCACCCCAAACCTACGCCATGTGTTCAAACGGCTGGTTCAAACGTTCAACCAGAGCAACGTTTAGATAGTGCCACAATGCCAGTGTTTAGACTTTTCTGAGAATAAACTTAATATGTCTTACTGCAGATTAAGCTGGGATAGGAGAAAACATTTTGACATAAAATAATACACATTTCTGCTTTGATTGCTGCCCTAGGAGACAGCACATTTGCATAATACATTTCCTGTGTAAAAATGTTTCTTTCTGTTTTTTTTTTTTTTGTTGTTGTCTTTTTTTTTTTTTTTTGTGTGTGTGTATATGTATGAATGATGTATGAAAAGAAAATCAGAAAAAGTGTGTTTGTGTTTAACCTTGTGTTGCTCTAATGAGAATGTTTCACAGTTAAAGTCTTTTATCTGTCATTCTGTCTTTGTTCTGTTTCCTTTCCACTGACTGGATGCCCTTCAAGAGCCTGAAATCCTCAGACTCTTTCTGGCTGCTTTTTTCAGGTCCTCGGGGTGTTTGTTGTGAACTCCTATTTGTTTTGGTTGTGGCATATACTGTTTGTGTATTCCACAATTCATTTTAAGACATTTATGATTTAGCTGAACTCAATTGCAGTGCAATATTAGCAGTTTACAACCTCTCAGTCGCACAGTTTTGGTCAGAATACCACAATTTAAGTAGTCAATGCAGTTGAGCTGTGAAGTTTTGTAGCCATAAACCCAGAGGTTAATTTAGCATTTCTAAGACACGGGTTTTCTCAGGAATTTCCTTACAATTTAAAATAATTGTTTTCTATTTGAATATATTATTTAATTAATATATTGTAATTTATTCCCGTGATCAAAGCTGAATTTTCAGCATCATTACTCCATTCTTCAGTGTCGCATGATCCTTCAGAAATCATTATAAAATGATGATTTGATGTAATTTTTGTGTAAACTGAGATTATTTCAGGATTCTTTAATGAAGTTCAAAACAAAATGATTTGTGGAACACTTTTGTAACATTATAAATGTCTTTGCTGTCTCTTTGATCAATTTAATGTGTTATTTGCTAAATAAATATATACATATATATAAAGTTTGGGTTTCATACAAAATTAAAAAATCGTACTGCACCAAACTTTTGAACAGTAGTGTACAAATTTAGTATTTTAAAGATTCTTTCTCCTGTTTTTTGTTTGTGCATTTCACAGAATGGTAGTAAATTCATGATTTTTCTTAAATGCTTAATTCATTTTTTTTCACTTTCTTCTCTTTTAGATTGCCAATTGTGGAACTTAAACTGAATTGATGCAAAATGGCTTCAGATAATACACACCGTAGTTACTCCATCATACCATGCTTCATATTTGTAGAGGTAAGTTTCTTTTACAGCCAAAACGGTAATATTTAACTGCATTTTTTTCCCACTTGCTATCATATTCTATTCTCCATTTATTGTGCTGTTCCTTACTCTCTGATACGGCTTTAAGACGTCCTTTCTTTTCTGAAACTGGCTGGATATTTAATTTAAATTTCTGTCAAATCCAGTTTAATCACTGGGAACTGTGTGTCGGCACTTCAAAGCGCTCTTCTCCCTCTGCGAGACGAGTTGTGCGTATCTCCCAGACAGCACTGTTGGGTTTGTGAGATGAACCGCTGTGCCATTTGCCTGAACATGAGAACATTGGAAGCCAGATATCCAGAGCTGTGTGTTGCTGATACTGTGGAAAAGTATTTAGGACATCCAGCTTTGTTCTACAGCAGAATTATATGCTAGTATGGGATCATAAACCATGTGGTGGAGTTGAAGCCTAGTGGTCAAATATCTATTTTTTTTTTTTTAAGCTCTGCAAGGGTTAAGCAATGAACTATCATCACCATTGGATATTTGATCATGATGCCTCGGGATACTCATGGAGTGCTGTGCTGTTGGGTTTAAAACACCTGGAGTTATACTACCTATACACACTCACATTCATCTCAATGGCAGTTGCTTGGCTGGATCAGGAAATATTGAATGCTTGTCAAAAGGATACCTCTTTCTCAACTGACAGTGAGTTAACGTCAACCGTATACTGTATACATCCTACTTACCTGAGTACATACTGTATACTCGCATAAAAACAATATTATATAGCAAATCTATCTCACAGCTGTGTATATAAATAGGGATATATAAAACTTTATATACAGTATATATCCAACTTTATTTGCATACATACAGTACACTCCCGTAAAGCTATATATGCTATATAGCAAATCTCAACTATAATATATTTTAACTATATTATCACCCAGCTATAAGTATGGCCAACTTTATTGGCATATATAATATCTCAATTGTTTTATCGCTTACATCATTGCAAAATGTAAACTATATCATCGCTCTGCTCTAATCTGCTAAATGTGACTTTAGGGCATGAAGATATTGAGATGTTATAAACATTGACATCATGATTTTCTGTAAAGCTACTTTGAAACAATTAGCATTTTCTCAGTTAGTATAGGGAGCTATTTTTCTTCTGTTGCCCCTAATGTGTGGGGTTCCTCAGGGCTCAATTTTGGGACCAGTCTTGTTCTCCCTTAATATGCTTCCATTAGGAACAATTTTTGATAAACATGGCATTCATTATTCATTTGTATGCTAATGATTCTCAAATTTATCCTCCAGTGAAACATGGAGAGCAATTTTCTCTCCAGTCTTTTTATGAATGTCTGGCTGAGGTGAAGTAAAGGTTGGCAAACAGTTTTCTTCAGCTGAATGAAGTTAAGAGTTTATTCTATTTAGTAAAAAGGGATGTGTGAAGGACGTTAATGATCATCTGGGGTTGCTTCCAGGAAAAAGAAAGATCAGCATCGCAGTATATGTGGCAGTTTTCCCTGTGGTATCAAAAATGGTATCAAAATATCAATATTTTTCAAGGTATCATTTCAAAGTTAGAAATTCCAGTACGTTATTAATATTAATATTATTTATTATAATTTGTATTACTACACTTGCAAGAGTTAATCTTGAATTAATTTAGAAAAATATGCCACAATAATCAACAAATGATAAAAAAAAAATCCATGTACACATTTAGAGAGAGAATAAAATAAATAAAATACCTGGCTCTGTAACAACACCTTGTGATCTCCGTGACTCTGACACTCGAAGCCGCGTGTCGGGCTGCAAACCAGTGTGGTTTGGCCTATTAATAGCTTTTTACGTGTAGACGGAGGTGACTGGATCTTCTCACTGTGCTGTTGGTTTATATACTGCATCAATGCATCATCTTTGTTGTGCTATTAGTTCATATCAAGATCTTTTTGCAGTATTCACTTTCATTTTTTGTCTTAGGAAAGACAAGTTGCTGTCTCTCCTCTAATTTGAATGAGGATGGTCAACATCTACTGTTTAACCTCTGGGGTCTAAGGTGTTTTTGGGGTCCTTGAGATGTTCTGACATGCCCTGGCATTTGTGCTTTTTTCAGTTGCTTATAAACATATTAATGGCCAAGGTATAATTACACTCTATTTAGCACAAACAGGGCTACCATAATATGTGAGCAACATGTATGTACATGTTTGTATTTTTGAGAGAATAATGTTTATGCGTGGTTATTGAAAAAACTAAAAATGAAATTTTCTGAAATAAGGCCACAGAACACATACTAAATATGTGTCCACAAGTGACTTCTGAATAATGCATTTTGTCGACTAGAGTTTTTTCTTCAAAATGATGTGAAAATCATCCTGCCTAATCATTCACATAAAACAATACATTGATTTAAATTTTGTAAGACACTTTTTGTTTGGAAAGGCAATATGCGAGTGGGCGTGATTCACACCTGAGAAGACAACGACCCGCATAATGAGGCTGCATACATAATGAGCCTTTCATTCAGGTGTGTGACTGAGCCACAAGAAAGAATGCAAGGACAATATAATTGGTTCACAGTTGGAAACACAGTTGTTGGTTTTTTTCCCCACAAATTGTGCTTGCAAATTGTATAATATCCAAGGTAAACATTTCTAGTAATTGTACAGTTAATTGTTCTCATACTGTATTTTCAGATTTGGAATATATTCTCTACCCAATTGTGTCACTAATAAAACACAATAAAAATTATTTAATGCAGGAATTGCGCTTAGGAAAATGTTCACAATCTTCTTAGAATTTATCGTTTGAACTCTTTTTTGTCTTTAAGTCACCATGAATTCTTATCTTTGTAGCAGTATTCATGTGTACATATTTTTTTTTTTTTTTTTTTTTATTCATGTCTCATAATCTTGAATCACAATAACTTCCCCTCCATCTTGCAGCTCTTCTCTTCTCTTCTCAGATGGTGAGGGCGGGGCAATGACCTGTCAATCACAAGAGATTCACCAATAGCAAACTACAACCATCCAATCAATTCCCCACAGACAAAATCAAGCCCCGCCCTACATTTGTTCCAAAAGCCGTTTCACTCAGACATACATCACAATAGAGAAGAAAAGACATCGCAACTTTAATGTCGATCAAAAATACTCAATGTTTACCTTCGCATGGTGAGCTTCATGTTGATTAATGTCAGAATATCGCATTCCAATATGTGACAGAGAAACGGTGAGCAATTGTAACTTTTCAAGTAATCATCCATTGCTAAGAGCACAATTGTAGCGCACATCTGATGCTTTACTTAGCAAACACCGCTAATTAGTAAATTAAACGTATGATAGTGACTAGAGATATACAGTCTGCTATTGCATACTTGTAACTGTTTTTGATTTTTAGTTGCCAACTGAGTGTGCATTTGAATGACAGCTAACCTCCCCTTTTAGTGCCGCTGATTCTTTGCTTTTGTGACTGCGTAAAAAAGAGGGATTTCACATTGGCAGCAAAGTGCCAGACCACTTGCCAAACGGTGTTCGAGAGAAATAAAAATGTGCATCTATACTAGTAGGTTCTCAAACAGACTACAGTTGGGACTTTTCATGCAAACAGAGATGAAATGCACTTGAAAACACAGCTTGTCACAGAAATTCCTTTTACGGGGCGAACCCTCAATTCCACAGCGCTTTTCACTAAATGGACGTGTGTGTGTGTGTTTCTGTTCCTCTGCCTCTGGATCTGCTTGAAGCTTTCAAGACACATCAGAGACGGAAACTAGGCCACACAGAAACGATCATGCAGTCTAATGCTTGCTTAGTGAAGATGTGAAGGCGCTGAGAAATACAGTCATGCGTTCAGTTTTTGTAGAGAGATTATTCCTGTGAAAAGGCTCTCGATCTGAGAAGCGTATCCAATATGGTGACATATGCCAGCTACCTTTCTCTTCCAGCTACTGACTGTGCAGGAACTGGACACTGGCCATCTTCTGATCATGTTGTTCCTGTTTATGTGGTCAGTGATTGGGCCTGTTTTTCACTGATCAACAAATAACAAGGCAAATGAGCAATGAATAATTGGCTGCCACTATAAGATCTTGTGTCTAGTACAAATAAATTGGTGGGATTTTCTTGGTTATACATTTTTGTTAGACTGACTTATTTGAGGCAAACTCCACATCTATCTTCACCAGTAATGATGACCGTGTACCTGGACCACACCACAACCATCTGTTGACCTATTTTCAGTGTTAGCGCTCATCAAAGTAATATTCAGGCATGCAGGCTAGAATTATATAACGCATGCATAGTTACTGTGTTGGCTTCACAGGCAGTTTCATGAATTTATCAAAAAAATCGATGTTTAACCATGATGCACCACACTCCTTCAAGACGAATGCTACATTTGAGCAGTGTTCGACGAAACTCAGGACTGAAGTTGACCAACTCTTTCCCCTGCCATTGATGGAATTTTCCGCCATTTATGACACAACGCTTCCCCGCCTATAAGAGTATATTCTAAAAATGCGCATTAAAAACGTGTGGGCTCAATTGAGTTGGATAAACTTTTTGTCCGATAAGAAAACTTGTGCATAAACGAAGATAGAAACGGACCGGTCTCTTGCACAGCTTCTGAATTTGTTGTTCTGGTTGTTTTGAAATGCCAGAGCAAAGTCTCTCGTCAAAGTGGTTCGGTGTAATTCCCTCCCAGAACTGTCTAACACGACTGCGTTCCCGAACAGCAGCATCTCTCTCCAAAACCAAGATAACTTTATTGCGTTTCATCTGTGTGCTCTGAGGTGCAAGTAATTTATGATATATGAAATTGTTACTGTATATACAGTGGCTTCTCCTGCAGCAACTTCCATTTTTCTTAGTGATATTTAGCGCCAGGAAGTGATTTTTTTTTCTCTTCGACTCACTAGATGAAAACGGTGCTTTATTCGCAAATGTTATGAAAACATATGAAGAAGAAGCAGAAACAAGAGATAAAAGCACAATTTTCTCAGCATTATGATCAAAATGTTGCTTTTTTGATTAAACTTACCCTCCTTCAAGTGTTAATAAAAATAAAATGGGTTTTGTTATTTAAAACCAGCAGCTCTTTTCTTTCTTTTAATATATTGAATGTTCAGGTTTAGACCTTTTGTGCCAGAGAAACAAGCACCATCTTTAGCATTTTGTGTTTGAACTTCTGTTTTTGCAGTAGCTCTTTATATTTCTATGGCATCACTGTTGAAAAGTAATTATCTGGTCAAGTGGATTTACTTATTGTAGAGTTAATGAAAGTTATCATGAGCATTGTAATGTTTGAAGCGGATGATGGATAATGGAAATTAAATTTGCTCACCATTTTGCAAAGTTCTATGTTCAGTAGGAAATAAAAGGCAAATAACGATTTGCTTGTGCGTATTTTATGAGTAAAATAAATGGTTTTGTGCAGTGAATTATTGGCTGCTGAGAGTATGAGACTAGTGAAATTCCAAAAACTTTTAGAAAATTAATACTCAAACCATCAAGACTGTTGATCACATCTTGGATTTGTTTTTTTTTTTTGTTTTTTTTTCTTCAGCCAATAGGTCAATGACGTGACATACACATTTTTTTTGCCTATATATAATTTTTTTTTTTTTTTTTTTGAGGGCATCAAGTAAAAATCTCCACATGATACTAAAGTCCTGATACCATGAAGACATTTTTGAAAAGAAACCTTATTTCTGATGAGAAAAAAAAAAAAAAAAAGGGTAAAACTTTTGTCCACAAAATCAAAGTAATGTGCTGCAACTACATGTGGAAAAATAGATAATAATTTGACCTTTTGTGTATTTTAGTGAATTTATACATTATATAACAATGCAAAATATTGTTTTATAGTCAAAACTAATTTTGGCTCGCAAATTTTGGACCCTGCCTTAGAGACGGCACTTCTCGAGGTCTGCTCCCTGTTAAGAAACCACCTATTCCCCTATAACATCAGACACAATTAATTATTCATCCTAAAAGTCCAGCCACAAAGTGCTGTGCTCTCCAGCCTTCCACTACAGCTTTGAGCTGTAGTTTTGTTTCTCTCTGTCTGTCTGCAAGAATAGGTGACATTTTTAAAGCTGATTTTTTATCTGCAAATTAATCGGACTGAAACTAAACTGAGAACCTAAACAATGTTTGAATGGTTAACATTAGCCACTTTTCCACTGTCAAGCCAAACCATTTCATTGCTTAATCGGTTTCGTTTTCCACTGTGGGGCTGATGACAGAGCTCTTTCCAATGTAATACAAATGCGTCAGTCGTTGCCTTGGTGAGTCAAGCGCTTACAGACTGTATGAGATGTAAATAACAACCCTGTTAAGGGAATGATTAGGTATTCTTGACTTGTTTACTTTGCTCAAATAGCGCGCTCTGCCAGCTAAAGAGAAATTGGTAGCCAGGCAACAGACAAGTGACCAATCCTGAGTGCCGATGTCACTACACGCATTCTACCAGCAGTTAGACAACCGTGATGGGAACTCTGGGCCGAGAACGCTTTGTAAACATGCCGAGCTTAGTCAAGCTCAAGTGGAAATATAAATGGAACCTTTCCTTACCGTTCTTGGAACCGTTCGGCCCGGTGGTGGAGAAACGGCTATTGTAGGGCTCAAGGTAGAATATGGACTATCCAGCAAACTGTGGAAGTCAGTAGGAAACTGCATCCTGACTTAAATGTTTCCCCCCAATGAACACACTGCACACTGAAAAACAATGGTGTAGAAACAATTGTCACTCAGAAATTGCTAGTAAATCTCGCAAACAATTACCAAGAAATGGCAAACAGATTAAATTAAACAAAGTTTTAATGTAGAAAAACTGAAATAGTATTTTCTTTGTAAAAAAAAAAAAAAAAAAACCTACTCAGAAATATAGCTGCAAGCAGCAATTAAGTAAGGGATAATGTAGAGCGAGGCGGTTGTTATAGCGAATACAACCCTGACAGGCTGATCGGGACCACGACGCGAAGCGGAGCTTGAATCAGCCTGAAGGGGTTGTATTCGTTATAACAACCGCCTCGCTCTACATTATCCCGCTTATTACATGGCTACCCACCAAATAAATAAATAATTTGACACAAAATATTGATTTAAAAAGGAGTTTATTTATTTAAAAGAGATTGTATTGCTTCCGCTAAAGAAAATAGTCCATTCTGTCTCTACGGTTAGAATCCTGTGTCCATAGCAACTCTGTTTTTCATGGCAACGGTGTGTTATACTTAGCAGCGGTCTGTTATCAAGAAATAACACACCGCATTCTACATTAGAATTCAACCAAGCCATGTAATTAATGGGGTTTAAGTGTTTTAAGGCCTTTACGCACATATGTAAAAGGTATTGTTTTATTTAGCTAGGATGTAACTAGATGGAAAAGACAATTTACAGCCAAAACAGACAATTTAATAAGGAAATATGTTTTAAAACTTTTTGATAGTTATTGAGGTTGAGCCAAAAAGTCCGTGAAAGTACTAGTTTGCGAAAGTAAGTTTTTGAAATAATCTCTGATATTTAGTGAACAGTTTGATTGACAGCGGCGGTCCTAGAGGCAAAGTTGCTCATAATGAGGAGTTCTACCATGTGTTATGAATGTCGAGGGCATGTGCGAAAAATTCGCACGATTTACAATCATTTATGCACTCGAAATGGCGCCCCCCGGTGGCCAATTTCTTTCGAATTTATCACAGGCATCTAAGGCTACTTTGAACATTTTGGCGTCCCGTCACGGGCGCCGATAGGAATTTTGACTTTTTTTGATAATTATTGACAATCAGGTTCCAGGTAATCTTTATGTACTGGATTGGTTCCAATTAGGATTCCAAAATACCCGAAAATTTCGCCAGAGTGACGTTCGAATCCAAGACGTGTGTTTTGTTGTTGGGCCAAGGATTCCAACGATATATACACTTGAGCCTACACCGACAGTTCTGGAGTTATGAGTGGTTACGTACTTTTGCTGTCGCTATAGCGCCCCCTTCAGGCCGATTGGGGCGAGCCTTGGTGATGTTGTAGATGCGGCGGGTGCTGCCATCCCTCAAAGTTTCAAGTCTCTACGATTAACGGTATGGTCTGGTCGATCACTTTTAGGGGTGAATGCTGATCCTTGGAAATTCAATCAATTACAATAGGGTTTCAGCGCTACGTGTTTGAACCCCTAAAAAGCATTTATTACAGTGAACCTTCCAACATCAACAAATAGTCTGCTTTATTCACACTATTGTAGACCGGTTTCAACATGAACTGCATGCATTGTGCTGTCAGTTGATACTCAATTGCGTATGATTTCAAATGCATTGCGTCAGAAGATGCAAGAATGATAAGAGGATTTCTGTTCTTTTAAACCCCACAGAGATTCAGAGATATACTGTCAAACTGTCTCAGTTTATTTGTTATTTTCATGGAAGAACGTAGTGAAGCTGCTCAAATCCAGGCGTATAGACATGATTGACACCTGCTCTAGAAAAGGGTTGGCGGCCTTGACAACAAATCTGAATACTAAAAACAGCAAATGCTTTAAGTGCTGCCTGTCTAATTATTTGTATGAGAGTTTAGGACAGGCCTACTGGTGAACATTTTTGAGGAGACGTAATTAAACCATTAAAATAAATGAGCTGAGTAAACAGCTCTCTCTTTTTCCACAAGCACACATTAAGCCCAGAATCTTTAACCCAAAAATGGAAAATGCCATTTTTTATACTCTATTTCATGTAATTCTAAACTTTTATGCTGTTATTTATACAAAAGGAGCATTTTGACAGAATCTCCAACTCTTTTTTGTTTTTCCATAAGATGAAGGTAGTACCAAATAAAACTTTTTTTTTTTTTTACACCCAACTAGCCTGCTCCTCCACTAAACCTCTGAAATCTCATTCAGATTCAAAAATGATTTTGAATTCAATGAATAATTACTTATGACTCATTATGGTTATTGTATATGTCATAACTTATCACAAAGTGCTAATAACAAATGTCTTTACTATGACTTATGATCAATTTAATGTGTCTTAGCTGAAAAGTATTCACAAAAAGTTTGTTGGTCACAATCAACTGTCATTATATGTGGAAAGAAAGAGTGTAAATATTCTTTTCTTTTTGTGTGTTTTATAGAAACCACATTAAAGTTTGAAACAATATAAATAAACAATAACATAATTTACATTTCCTTGTGAATTATTCCTCTAAGCATGTGATCTTTCTTATCTTCTGAAGTCTGGTCACATTAGTTAGTTAGTAGGTCATGTCTCTTTGAATATTTAATTGTTTGTGAGCTTCTTTTGATGTTTATTTTAGCAAAAATTATCATTATACAAATGTGCTTTAATTTGTAACCAGCAAGAGCTATTTCAATGAACTACCCAATTAACAGAAAATATGAATAAGTTGATGTCAAAGTTGAACACAGCTTCTGCCTCCATTGTGTCATTAGTAAGAAAACAGTATTTTTGCAATTTTGCATTTTAAATTGATTCAATCTTTAAATTCATAGGAAAAAAAGATGATCAGTTATTATAATATCTGCCTAATCTTCAAAAATAGGCCTTGTTTGATCACGCAGTGTCAAGCACACTGCCACTGTAAACTATTTTTACAGCACACATTACGAAAATAGAGTGAATCATCTCCTCATGTAATTGTTTTGATGCAGTGGTGAACAGAATGATGAATCACGGTTCTCTGAAGTCGTTCATCATGTGTGTTTTAGGGCCGTGTCCCACTGAACCGCTGGTGTTGTAAGTTGGCTGACTGGTCGTGTTTATGATGCATACAGCCTGTTATGATTGATTCTGGTTGTCTGGAACAGCTGTAGTGTTTGGTTTTAGATTTGATGTGCTCTGGCTGGAAGTGAAGCTGATGGGATGTGCTTTCATATCTATAAAACCCGGGATACACCAAGCGGATGTCAAAGAACTAGTGGCGACGGAAGCTGACTGTGTTGTCGCCTCTTGTCGGCTGGGTCTCGGTCAAAAAGCTGTGCTTGAACACACCAAAACGACTAAAGGCGACTGTCAACTAGCACAAAAAACTCAAAAAGGGCCCTATGACTGACCGTCGGCTTGGTGTGGACTGGATTTTTGCCATCTTTCTGAGGATATGTGAGTGGTGCTTGTCCACTGTGCTCGGCTGTTCTGAGTGGTTGTTAGTGTGTTGCGAGACGGTTGCCTAGTGTCGTCTGGGTAGTTGTTAGGTAGCTTATTGCTGGTCCAATCGAAAGCCTATCCAGTCTCAGTGATTTCTTTTGTTTTGTTTGTCTATTAAAGAGATTCACTCGAAATTGTAAATTATATCATTATTTACCCACCCTTATGTCGTTCCTAACCCAAAAGAACATAGTTCCCACCCCCATCCCGTCTATACAATAAAAATCAATGGGATTCAGTGTTGTTTGAACCCAATATCTTCTAAATATCTTTTGTGGTCCTCAGAATAAATAAATGGCAGCGGCTGTTTACTGAGTGAAAATAGCCATAGATTATATTTACACAATGTAAATAGCAGCATTTTCTTTCCAATAGACTGTATAGATATAGTTAGATGCTATTTATACTTATAAATAGTGGAGGATATTGTTTGCACCTCAGTGTGGTTGGACATTAAACATATTCATTAATAACATTGTAAATGATTATATTTATTACAATTATTAAATGGATGCCAACTTATTGGGACATTAAATCCCTCCCTAACCCTACCCGTTAAACACTTGAATTGTTAAACGCACATTAGACACTTTATTTCAACTTTTAGAATATTTTCCTAATTTTTTTTTTTTTAAATAAATGCCTTTCCAATCTGATATGTGATGAAGTATCAAAGCTTGTTTCCGCCACAGAATAAAAAAATAAACAACGTAATTGTGACTTTTTATCTCACAATTCTGACTTTTTTTCTCACAATTGCGAGTTTACATCTTGCAATTCTGAACTTTTATCTCAGAATTACTTGATATCAAGTCGCAATTGCGTGATATAAACTCAGAATTCTGAGGAAAAAAGTCTCTAAGTTCCATAGAATTGGACTCTATAACTCACAATTGAGAGTTTATATCTCACAATTCTGAGAAAAGATGTCCCAAGCACACAGTTCTAATGTTCTCATTTTATGCAGCCTATTTGACAGAACATGTTGCACTTCACTGTATTTTCCTTTTTTTTGTGGATTCCAATCACATTTCAAGCAATTCAAAAGCATCATGGCGAACAGTGTACATCTGAATTGTCTCAGCTGAAGGAAATAATCCATTATTTATTGACTTTAATACATTGGCCAAATTTTCTTATCGAGCCGATTACGGTAACATTAAAAAATGAACATATATCGGCCGATACCGATTTGGAGGCCGATATATCGTGCATCCCTAGAACAACATGAGGGTAAGTAAATGATGACTGAATTTTCATTTTTGAGTGAGCTACAGTATAGCTCTGGTCCTTCATTTACTGTAAAGTAAAGGGGATTTTTTAAATTTTATTATCCACATGGCAAATCACAAGTCCGACTGCTTAGAAAAGTAATATCATCGGTCCTTTAACAACCCCCACGATTTGCAGCATCAGCACAAAAAATACAATGCAGGACAAAACCTAAACCTATGAAGCTTAACTGAGGATTTTATGGTCTGTGGTGGAAGACAAGTTTATCTGTGAATAATTTATTTCCCCCCCTAAGAATTTTCATTTTTAGATGAACAATTCCTTTAAAGCAGCTTGGTATCCATTTTGATTTGGCTATTGTGTTGAGGGTGACATTCAGATGCTGTATGTGGTGGCAGTTTTAAGGGCTGATGACACAAAGTAGGGCTGCATGATTTGGGGAAAAGATCTATTCTCGGTAACATTGCGATAAAAACAAACCTTTTTTTTTTTTTGCTGTAATTGTTTATAGGGCTGCACAATTTGTCAAATGTTGTGATTTATATATAATAATGTATTAAGAAAAAAAAAAATATATTATCAGTACTAAATAAAAACTAAAAAAAAAAACTAAATAAAAGTACACTGGAAACACCATCATGAGCTGTTCACGGGTAAATGAACACAGTATCGCGCTTCACTCTGAAAAACGCAGCACATATATTTATTTAATCAAAAGGCATCCTTTGTGATTTGATAATCGCACTAAGCTGTATCTTGATACTGGTTTTATTTTGATTAATCGTGCAGCCCTAACACAAGTGATGCAAGTTGGATTCTAAATTTTAAGGAATTCCATCTATTTGTCTCATTTTTTCTCTTTCTTTCTTTTCCATTCACTATGGCAAAACTTGCATGCTACTCTTACTATTTCCGCAGGATGTATACTATGCAAAATATTCAAATAATCTATATGCATGGAATACCCGGATGACCTGCTACAAAATGTGCAGAATAAATGTACATGCTCCATAAAACTGTATTGTATCCCATAATGCAATGTCCTTCATAAACTATGGTCAATGAGCTGTAAGTAATTACACATTTTAATTTGTCTTTCTTTATTGGATCAAATACAAATGTAAGATAATGACCAGATGTCACTCACAGACAAGGTTTTGTCAAAATTGTAGCATAGTGCTGTTTGTAATGCCTACTGCTTAGTTGACATACAATGATTTCAGATCAGTATGTAGTAAGCAAGCATCTCTCTCTCTATACACACATTCTGTCGGTCTTGTCCTCTTTATTCCCGTTTGTAGTCGCGCACTGCCCTCTGTAGGAGAGCTGAGGCAGTGTGTGTCGTCGGGCTTGTTTTGTATCATGCTGATTATTGCAGTGTGTTGGGAAATGATCACGTGTTCTCAAGGACTGAGCTGTTGATTAGTGTATCCAGCATAAAATCACTTTAACAGTGGAACAGATTTGGTCTTAATCATCCCCCCTTTACGCATTAAAGATGTGATGAGTGTGTTGGCATGAGATACTAATGACTCTATTGTATCAAAGACATGAGAAAGAACATTTAGTTGTTGGCCAAAATTTTACAAAATTTTACAATTGGTGTTGTGCAAATCTTTATTAACAATGTATATTAACTGTATAAACGAACAAAGCTTTGTTTTTGTTTCATTACTCTTGAAAAAGAAGTGCATTTAATTGTGTTGAATGTGTACTTTATATCTTAAAAGTACATTTAAAAAACTGTACTAGCAGATAATATAATATTAATGAAATACAAGGCCACTTTCATGACTGTTTTTTTTTTTTAAATACACTTTTAAATGCATATTGTAGTTTTAAAGTTTAATTTTAAAATATATTTTTAATCATGTTTTAAAGGGCACCTATTATGCAAAATTCACTTTTACATGGTGTTTGAACATAAATGTGTGTTGGTAGTGTGTGAGCAAAACCACCCTAGAATGATAAAAATCCTCCCAGTGTTTTTTTTTACAATCTCAATAAATCATTAAAGCTGCAAGCAGCGATGAAAGGGCCCTCGCACTCGTGCCATCGTCACTCGGTGGCTTTAGGAAGACAGAGCATGGTTGAGCAATGTGCATTTAAGGAGGTATATAAGTGAGGAAAATAAGTATTTGAACACCCTGCTATTTTGCAAGTTCTCCCACTTAGAACTCATGGAGGGTCTGAAATTGTCATCGTAGGTGCATGTCCACTGTGAGAGACATAATCTAAAAAAAAAAAATCCAGAAATCACAATGTATGATTTTTTAACTATTTATTTGTATGATACAGCTGCAAATAAGTATTTGAACACCTGAGAAAATCAATGTTAATATTTGGTACAGTAGCCTTTGTTTGCAATTACAGAGGTCAAACGTTTCCTGTAGTTTTTCACCAGGTTTGCACACACTGCTTGAGGGATTTTGGCCCACTCCTCCACACAGATCTTCTCTAGATCAGTCAGGTTTCTGGGCTGTCGCTGAGAGAAACAGAGTTTGAGCTCCCTCCAAATATTCTCTATTGGGTTTAGGTCTGGAGACTGGCTAGGCCACGCCAGAACCTTGATATGCTTCTTACAGAGCCACTCCTTGGTTATCCTGGCTGTGTGCTTCGGGTCATTGTCATGTTGGAAGACCCAGCCTCGACCCATCTTCAATGCTCTAACTGAGGGAAGGAGGTTGTTCCCCAAAATCTCGCAATACATGGCCCCGGTCATCCTCTCCTTAATACAGTGCAGTCGTCCTGTCCCATGTGCAGAAAAACACCCCCAAAGCATGATGCTACCACCCCCATGCTTCACAGTAGGGATGGTGTTCTTGGGATGGTACTCATCATTCTTCTTCCTCCAAACACGTTTAGTGGAATTATGACCAAAAAGTTCTATTTTGGTCTCATCTGACCACATGACTTTCTCCCATGACTCCTCTGGATCATCCAAATGGTCATTGGCAAACTTAAGACGGGCCTTGACATGTGCTGGTTTAAGCAGGGGAACCTTCCGTGCCATGTATGATTTCAAACCATGACGTCTTAGTGTATTACCAACAGTAACCTTGGAAACGGTGGTCCCAGCTCTTTTCAGGTCATTGACCAGCTCCTCCCGTGTAGTTCTGGGCTGATTTCTCACCTTTCTTAGGATCATTGAGACCCCACGAGGTGAGATCTTGCATGGAGCCCCAGTCCGAGGGAGATTGGCAGTCATGTTTAGCTTCTTCCATCTTCTAATGATTGCTCCAACAGTGGACCTTTTTTCACCAAGCTGCTTGGCAATTTCCCCATAGCCCTTTCCAGCCTTGTGGAGGTGTACAATTTTGTCTCTAGTGTCTTTGGACAGCTCTTTGGTCTTGGCCATGTTAGTAGTTGGATTCTTACTAATTGTATGGGGTGGACTGGTGTCTTTATGCAGCTAATGACCTCAAACAGGTGCATCTAATTTAGGATAA
The DNA here is from genome assembly GCA_022829025.1 of Squalius cephalus. Lineage (NCBI taxonomy): Eukaryota > Metazoa > Chordata > Actinopteri > Cypriniformes > Leuciscidae > Squalius > Squalius cephalus. The sequence continues at coordinate 5,219,347 of CM040816.1, forward strand.
TAAATGAAGTGGAGGTGGACATTTTAAAGGCAGACTAACAGGTCTTTGAGGGTCAGAATTCTAGCTGATAGACAGGTGTTCAAATACTTATTTGCAGCTGTATCATACAAATAAATAGTTAAAAAATCATATATTGTGATTTCTGGATTTTTTTTTTTTTTTAGATTGTCTCTCACAGTGGACATGCACCTACGATGACAATTTCAGATCCCTCCATGATTTCCAAGTGGGAGAACTTGCAAAATAGCAGGGTGTTCAAATACTTATTTTCCTCACTGTATAATAAGAGTATGTCAAAGTCAGTTACAAAATGTTTTGTATAATGGTCATAATAGCATGCTTCATGACTCAGCTAAGTGTTGCTAGCATGTTTAGTATGTTTCTAGCATGCTTAGATCACAATAATTATGTGGTTAGTACTGCATTACTGTGTTAACCATGTCAGTTTCTGTTGCCAGTAGGTGGGGCTATGTCTACATCTGAATATTGCTATGTAGATGTGTTCAGTGCAGGACTTTTATCAAACATGTGAAGTTTGGGGCAGATTGGACATTGTATGCTTGAGTTACAACAACTTCCTATTTAATTGCAGTAATAGCATGCTTTAGCACTTCGCTAAGTATTGCTAGCATGCTTTAGCATGTTTCTAACATGTTTAATACTCAATGGCATATTTTACTATTGCTGCGTCCCAATTTGCATACTATCCGTCCTAAATAGTATTCAAAGACAGAATTAGTATGTCCCAAATCGTAGTATGTTGAAATAAGTGTTCCAAAGATACCTGGATGGTCTACTATTTCCGGTCAGAATCCGAAGTGCAGATCGATGCGCACTCTAACATCTAATATTGCCCACAACCCATCGCGTGTTGGACGAGGATTCGGTTAGAACTACAAACACAAGTGAAAGTGTTAAAAAAAAAAATACAGACATGGAGGACGTGCGAGTCCGGCGGTCAGGGCAGGACTCTTATCAAACGTGTGAAGTTTGGCGCAGATTGGACATTGCCTTCTTGAGTAACAACGATGTCCTGTTTCATTGAATTAGCATGCTTTAGCACTTAGCTAAGTGTTGCTAGCATGTTTTAACATGTTTCTAGCATGTTTAGAACTCAATGGCATTTTTAACATGTTGCTAGAACAGCATCAACGTGTTAAACATGTTACTTCCTGTTGCCAGTAGGTGGTGCTATTACTATAACTGAATATTCTCATGTAGATGTGTTCAGGCCATGACTCTTATCAAACGTGTGAAGTTTGGGGCAGATTGGACATTCCATGCCTGAGTTACAGCAAATTCCTATTTAATTGCAGTAATGGCATGCTTTAGCACTTAGCTAAGTGTTTGCTAGCATGTTTAGCACTTGCTGGCACTTTTTTATATGTTATTAGGAGTCCACAACAGTGTTAAACATGTCACTTCCTGTTGCCAGCAGGTGGCGCTATGACTAGAACTGAATATGAGCATGGTCATGTCTTCAGGACAGAACTCTTATCAAACGTGTGAAGTTTGGGGCAGATTGGACATTCCATGCCTGACTTAAAGGGCACCTATTATGACTCTTTTCACAAGATGTAAAATAAGTCTCTGATGTCCCCAGAGTATGTATGTGAAGTTTTAGCTCAAAATACCCAACAGATAATTTTTTACAGCATGTTTAAATTGTAATTTTTTGGGGCTCAGAAAAACGCGCTGTTTTAGTGTGTGCCCTTTAAATGCAAATTAACTGCTGCTACACGGCACAGGGGGGCGGAGCCTCACGAGCTCGCGCTAAGAGCTAGGACAATCTCATCTGATAATATCAGAACAGAATCCATTTGTAATGTATGAATGCAGAGCTTTAAAATACTTATATTTGTATACGTATATAGGCTACTAATAAAAAATTATATATACATGTATATATAAATATTTATAAAGAACAAAGAATGCCAAATATTTTTCATTAGAGCAAGGAACCGATCCCAAAAGGTGAGGCATTGGGAATCGAGAGACCAAAAGTCTCTGCACAACAAATCTTGGCTTTTCTGAGTTAATTACTTTGATTGTCAAACTGCTGTCGTAGAACAGCCTTGATTCATTTGTATTCATTTACATTTAGTGGCTCTTTTTGCAGGTGTATTACATCAATTCTATTATAATTCACACAACACTAATTTATTCTAGACTAGCACCATTAAATACCTTAGGTTTGATGCCATTTGACCAGTATGTGAACTAAAAATAGGGTGGAGGAGCAGTGATGTTAACTGGGTGCTAGTAGGTGGAGGAGCAGTGATGTTGGCTGGGACAACATGGAGGAAAGGACAGACAAAATGCTTGACATGCTATTCAGTTTATTAGAAATGTATATAGCAAAAGTCAAAATACAAAAAATATAGGATATAATTGTGTATAAACAGATGTTTTATTTTAAATCAAGGGTGCATATGAATTTCAAACATAAATATTAATTTAATTCCACTTAATTAAATTTTACATTTAACTTGTTTGCAATGGATTTTCTAAGACAACACACTTAAGATGCTGCTGCTGCATTGTGCTGTGAGTTGACAATCTCCTGTCATTCTCCTGTCCTATCTGAATGCCATAAAGATGACATTAGTCATTAAGATTATTTAGGCTCTCAGTTACCATTTGAATAGTGAAACCACAATGAACATGATGTGATTTCTCTTGACTAACAAGTTTAAAAACATTTTAAAAAATAATTTAAAAAACAGGAACAGTCTTTAACCAAGGTAACATTCACCTAACAAGGCAGGTAATGCTAGTTGACCATACTAATCCTCAAATATTAGCATATTAGCCCCCGGTTTCAGAGACAAGGCTTAAACCTAGTCCCAGACTAAAATGCATATTTGAGGTGTTTTTACTGAAAGCAACTTGCACTGATATATCTTAAAATATGTCACTGCCATCGTTTTGTCTCAAGATGGACACCAATAATGTTTCTAAGGCACGTTTATAAAAGCTACTTAAATGTCCTAATTGAACTAAGGCCTAATCCTGGCTTAATCTAAACCCTGTCTGTGAAACCAGGCCTATTCTTTTTAAAACAACATTCCTGTAACAACATACTACATACCGGTATACATGTTGGTATATTCTATAAATATTGTAAATCGATGCATTTAAATTAAACTTATATGTCTCTAACTGTCAATTTGAAATGCCCGCCAAAGTCTGAAGTCTGCATGAATCATGTGACGATCAAGCATTTTGGACTTCTGTTGATGCAACTCTCTCAGAGGCTGCATCTGAAATATTAAATAAAATCTGATCGATTTTTGAAGGTAGCATAGATGTATCTCTGCCTTCCCACAATCCTGTGCGTTCCATTCTTTGGCAGTTATGCTAAAAATGTATGTTTTTGACCAACGTTTTCCACTTATGATGTTGTTTATAGCGAGGAATTAGTATTGTAGTAATTAAATATTATCACCAAAGTTCTCTCCATTTTGTAGATCATAAACCGTAATGCTTTCTTAGAAGTCTGTCCGAAATCAGTTTTGTGAGGTACCTTGCCAATGGCTCTGCACAATAGGTTGCCAACCAATGGGAGTAAAGTGAGTGTCCGCCGCCATGATAAATAGATTGAATGAGTATAAAAGCCTACTTGAAATCATCGGCACAGAGGCTGCGTCCAAAATCGCATATTCTCTTTGAGTAGGTACTTAATTTGAATGAGAATTTACTTTGTGACCATTAAAAAAGTGCGTAGTATGAATGTAATCCGGATGTACTACATTCACCACACTGTCATGATCATGTGACCTACTAGCGTCAGTTGCGTTGCTTTACAGCCATTCATAAATCCTCTCCTGTGGCCTCATGAGATAGTAAAGTGTTCATCATGCACACTTCAGAATACTGTGAATTCGGTCTCACTCTCCCAATTCAAATGAGACTTGTCTACCTTTTTATGTAACTGGCTATAAAAAGTTAGGACTTAAGAAAAAAAATGAGATGACTAGATTTTAAGACTAAGTCTAAGCAGTTTATGCAACTGGCCACAGGTCTCATTACTTCCACAGAGAAAGTGTTAACAGTATTAGAGGTCAAATCTATGGACTTTTTGAAGGTAATGAGTTAACCTAGTTTAGCCTATTTTTATTGTTGCTGTTTAATTCAATTTAAATATCAAAATGTTCATAAGAAGAAAAATAAAAAATACAGCTCTATATTTAACGAAGCACATACAAAAGACCTGAGCTGAAGCGATGCGACCTGTTTTACAGAATACGGACGTTTGTTGTGCATAACCCGTATTTAATCATTATGAACCTCCTTTTACACCATTTTTATGACGGTTCAACAATCATTTCCTCTTGTGTATCATCATCATCATCCGTACTCTTAAAAAAACGTAAGTTTGTCTTTGCTTAAACTGAGGCCCGAAGGACTTGCTATGAAAACCTGAGAGTGTTGTTCATCTATGACAAAGCCTGACGTCTCAATGAAACCGTTGAGCATCTTTTCAAAACTATCCAAACCCTCTTTAGAATCAGAAAGAATCACAAGAGCTTTGTCTTTATCGATGACTGACTTTAGGGTTTCTCCTTGGACCTTAGGTCCCAAAAACCTGTTCTCGCAGTTAATGGAGTTGATCAGAGGAAGAAGGCAGATGCTTACTAGTAAAGGAGTCAGCGGACATCCCACCCTCAGACCTTGTGATCTGTGATCTGTCATCAACAACAACTTCAACACGGATCTAAATCTGTCAGGTAGATTCACGGACTTTAAGCTGTTAAACAAATACGGCCACTTCAGTGCAACTGGATCTAGTTTTAATGAAATAATTAGCACTGGGATTTGAGCACTGATGCAGTGCTGAACAGAACTGTGTTGTTTGCTTTGACCTGGACTTAAAATGTGTTTAATAACGCCATTCAACCTCGCTGCCAGAATCAAAGCCAGAATTTTATAATCCACATTAATTATTTTCATCGGACTGCAGTGATAGTGAATATCATAGCTGTAGGTGTGATCGTATTTGTCATAGTTGAGCGATTGAAAAACTGCAGGTTTAATTGGCTTTAGGTCGAAGATTTGATTGAAAAATGCTTGTAAGAGGTCAGTAATTTTACAAGCATAATGCTTATAGAAATGCACTGTAAGCCCATCTGCTGATAGACTTTCAGACTGAGGCAGGGACAGTATAGCAACCAGAATCTCTTTTCTCGAAACTGGTTCGTTTAGAACGGTGATCAGGATGGATTTTACGTCATCAAATCTCTCAGTTTGGTGTAAATGATTCAAGAAGTTCAGAAGACTCTCAGATGAAGTATTTGGTGTTTGAAGAACCTCTGTGGATGATTCTGAATTTGGACACCCTAAAAAAGAAATTATGTTAAAACCATTATTAATTAATTTTACATCTTAAAATGAGAGGGAAAATATCTACCTCCTTGGTCCATGTGTTCAACCTCTCGAGGAAATTCAGTCGTATCTGAACATCTTGATGGTTTTAGGCTTCTTTGCAAAACTATTGCCTCACATATAAGCCTGACCTTCACTCCTGGCCACAGGTATTCTTTCTTTCTGGTATTTATTTGTGAAATTTTCTTTATTGTGCTTGAGAGTTGTTCCATACATGCTTTATCTTCAAGAAGACAAGAATCAAACTGCCATTTTGGTCCACGTGTCTGAATTTGAATGGACAATGGGGCGTGATCAGAAATGTACTCTTCTTTATCCGAGTACATTGGCCTCTCGTGAATGTTGCAAGCAGTTACGCTTGATAAATTGTGACTTTGCTAAAAATGAAGTAGTCTAGTCTCGACTGACCTTTCCCATCAAAATACGTAAAGCTTTTTGCCTCCGGGTAAAGACACCGCCAGACATCCACTAAGCTTAAGGTTTCCAAAAAATTTTGGAAATAATCGAAAGACTTTCGGTGACTTCGGTTTCGTAAATTTGATGTTTTATCAAGTTCGGCATCCATGACTGTGTTGAAATCCCCACCGACCACCAGGTACGTCGACGACAGGATGTGGGTCGCAATTTGTGTGAACTCCGTAAACCTAATTTTTTCATCATTTGAGTTATACACATTGATGAATACAAAATCATGCCCCCAAATTTGACATGAGATAATTATGAATCTTCCCTTTCCGTCACCATTGACATTGAAACCACCACATCCGAGGTTCTTTTTGAACAGGACGGTCACCCCGCGGGAACTTCCTTTAAATACAGTGAATGCCGCCATGTTGTAATCACATCCTAAATCTTGAATTTTGATACTCCCAGTTGAGTAGATTCTATCTGGACCCACATGAGTTTCTTGGAGAAAGACTACATCAGCCTTTAGAAGACTTAAATGACGAAGAACCTCATTTCGTTTGCGATTGAAACCGTTTACGTTCCATGAAAGAATCCTTAAAATTCGCTGCTCGTCATCAATGTCTGTCATCCTGAAGTGGTCTCTTTGGATCAGTTTCATAAATGAATGGGTTGGTGTACCTAAAACAATGCAACACAAAATATTTTGTAAATTGCAGAAGTGTTTTACAAAACCTGAAGAACTGGATTCTTTGATAACATAAACATACATATGCAGTACACCTTGCAAAGTATATATTTTTAGTAAGTACTCAAGAGGTAATCTTAGCTGAATTAAAAAGTAAAAACTTTTAATTATTCAGGTAGGGATGGGTGAAGGGAATGATGTGTAAATTGGGAGGTGATCAACTCAAGTGTGATCATGTCTTGAATGGGGATGGTAATATAGCAAGAGAGTTCAAATGTCAATTTCCATTGTTTTCCCAGAGAGTAGTCCTTTCTTCCAGTTTATCCAGTCTTACAACCAGTTTAACTGCTCAGGACAAGCAAGGGACTCAAGAACCATCACAAAACAAAAACAAAAGTCACCCAGGTAATGAGACACAGTATTAAGAATCAAGGGTACATAAACTTTTGAACGGGGTCATTTAAAATAAATTACAACATAAAAAACATGCATTTTGTATGCGCTCTTATTTTGTTAAAATTATTCACATTTTCTGCAAGGGGTTCACATACTTTTTCTTGTAACTGTACAGTATATAGGTTTTTCAGATCAAATAAGTACAATTTGATCATCGTATTCATACATATGAATAACCTTACCTTGTCAATTCTTTGCTCACAAAAAATAAAACAAATCGAAACATTAATTACTTGAATTATTACTTTTATTTAAAATAAAATGTATGAAACGCTATATCCTACACTTGTTTGAGATGGCAGGAACATGGCAGGGACATATAAATGATCTACCTCTTCCTCTTATAACACATGCAAATTAACATTTGTACCATTACATCATCACATTTGAACTCAAATGATTGCAAGTCCTAGTATACTGTTCACATACTGTTTCCTGTTCTTACTCAATTAACATTTCCTCCCCAAATTCATTATATCAGTTTTACAGATGTAAGGAATGCACTCAACTCTATACAACTCTAGTCTAGTTTGGTTATGAGAAAAGATCAAATCTGAATGAATTTTGTTAGAATCTACTCCAATTCTCTTACATCTACATTTGAGTATTTGTAAGTCAAAGTATACCAAGAGTTTAATACAAATGGCCTGTCAGCTTGTTCCTTCACAATATGTCATGGAAGGCTTCAACAAAGCAATACAAAAATGCACCTACCTGCATTTTCTCCTGGACTTCAGGTCCTAGAAGCCTGAAGGACAGACGCTCATTACTGAAGGCCTCCCTTTAAGACAACAGACAAACTAGTTAAAATGTAATTCCCCCATTAACAGTAGCCCGACTACTGACTCGACTGATTGACTGCCAGGCAAGTTCACTGACTTCTATAACCTGGACCTACAGGAAGCATCAGCAGTGGGAGTGACCAGATGACATGCATAATTGGTATGTTGTTGTGTCAACTCGTTCAAAAAATTTACAAGGTAAATAGGGCCCAAGCCCTGAAAGGGCGAAGGCCCTATTGTTTTCCTTAGGATTCTATATTTAGGGCCAAAGCCCTGAAAGGGCGAAGGCCCTATTGTTTTCGTTAGGATTATTCTTTATTATTATTTTTCTTACGACTATTCAGGCACTTTTGGGGCCCTTAACATGCTCAAAAACTCTTGAAACTTTGCACACAGGTCAGAACCCGCGGCCATTAGGGCCGGGCTGAAGCTGGGACACGGGCGTGGCAGGGAGGCTCGACAGCGCCCCCCTGGAACGGGGTCCGAAAACTTGGTCCATAAATCAAACACGCTTGTATGTAATAATATGAAACTCGGCACACATATAGATCTCATCGGGCCGAACAACTTTCATGCTCTAAGTTTTACGCCAGCCCAACAGGAAGTCAGCTATTTAGGGTTGTTTGGAAACACATGCTGTGGAATTTGAAACACTTCTCCTAGAGAATTCACCTTATTGCCACCAAACACGGTGTGCATGAAGTCAAGACATTGAGGATGAAAAATTGGCAGGGGATTTTTGATATCTCGAATGGTTTGGCCGTGGCGAGGAAACGAATTTATGGCGAATAATGGAAACAGGAAGTGTGTTATAACTTCTGCATACATTAACTGATCTTGATTAAACTTCAGCAGTGTGTTCGTTGTAAGAGGCCGATCACATGGATGTAACGATTGTGAGTCAAAGTTATAGCGCCACCAACTGGCAGCAGGAAGTGTGTCATTTACAAAATGCTTTGAAATCACCCTCTTATTTTTACCCGATTTGCTTCAAACTTTGTGTATAATGTAAACACATGGCAGATGTAGGCCTGTGAAAGGATTATTGATATCTTAGATACTGTTGCCGTGGCAACGCATCAAACTTCAATATTCTTTTTGGGTGCATTTGAGTCTTTTATATATATATATATACATATATAATATGTGTATATATATATATATATATATATATATATTAGGGGTGTAACGGTACGTGTATTCGTACCGAACCGTTTCGGTACAGGGCTTTCGGTTCGGTGCACGTGTGTACCGAATGACTGAATGCAATATTTTGTGTGCGGAACATAGGTACATTTTCGTGTTTCTACACGAACATATTAAGTGGCGGAAGTCTCCGCGTTCAGCGCAAATCCCGCCCTGCAGCTGATTCTAATGTTTTACCAGTGTTTTACCCGTCGTCACTGTAACCTAAACCAATAAAATAGACTGCAGGGCGAAAAAAAGCTTTTCCGCTCCGTGTGCGCCGCCGCACTCTCAGTTTCGTGTGTGTGTGTGTGTGTGTGTGTGTCGGCCCGCTGCGCTCTCTGCTCAATGTTCGAGTCCGTGTTTGCGCTGCGCGTTCTGCTCTGTCGTTAACGGCCCAAACACTCAAAACCATCAAAACACCCAAAACAGGTGAAATTTCTCAGTAGTACACTTCTGTTTGCTGAGCTGGTTTAGTTATGCTGGCAAAAATGGTAAAATGACCTGCTCTGATCACATGCTCTGGTAATAATAGCTTTGGACTATATTTTATTTTGATAATTATTAAAAAAGTGAAAAAAAAAAAAAAATCTTAAATTGATTATGTTGATTGATTATTGAAAAATAATAATACATTGATATATTTATGTTTAATATTATTTTAATATAGGGCTATTTTCTGTTCCTTTTTTCCCCGTGTTTCATTTAATTAGGTGATTATAAGTTTAATTATTGATGATTACAAGCTTGGAGGAATTGCAATTAATTACAGCAAATTGTGCAATTAATTAGTTCTTTTTTTTTTTTTATCGATTCCCAGCCTTAATTTTTAAATATGAGCAGGCCTACAAGCTGGGATTGGTAATGCTGCACTGTAATCATAGTTATTTATTTATATTTTTCATTATATCTTATTATGTGATATTGGTTTGAGACTGAGAGTATTTTATTTAGTGGAGAACTTTGCAGCAGTATTTTATTTCTTATTCTTTTTTTTTTATTTTATATCTATTTTATTATATTTTATTAAAAAGTGTTTAAAAAAGTGTAAACAAATTGTTAAAAAAAGTTTATAGTAATAAACAACCTGCAGTTTAATGTTTGCATTTCTTTCCCTTACTGTACCGAAAATAAACCGAACCGTGACTTTAAAACCGAGGTACGTACCGAACCGTGATTTTTGTGTACCGTTACACCCCTAATATATATATATATATATATATATATATATATATATATATACAGTGTATATATATGTATGTATGTATGTATATATATATATATATATACACTCACCTAAAGGATTATTAGGAACACCTGTTCAATTTCTCATTAATGCAATTATCTAATCAACCAATCACATGGCAGTTGCTTCAATGCATTTAGGGGTGTGGTCCTGGTCAAGACAATCTCCTGAACTCCAAACTGAATGTCAGAATGGGAAAGAAAGGTGATTTAAGCAATTTTGAGCGTGGCATGGTTGTTGGTGCCAGACAGGCCGGTCTGAGTATTTCACAATCTGCTCAGTTACTGGGATTTTCATGCACAACCATTTCTAGGGTTTACAAAGAATGGTGTGAAAAGGGAAAAACATCCAGTATGCGGCAGTCCTGTGGGGGCGAAAATGCCTTGTTGATGCTAGAGGTCAGAGGAGAATGGGCCGACTGATTCAAGCTGATAGAAGAGTAACTTTGACTGAAATAACCACTCGTTACAACCGAGGTATGCAGCAAAGCATTTGTGAAGCCACAACACGCACAACCTTGAGGCGGATGGGCTACAACAGCAGAAGACCCCACCGGGTACCACTCATCTCCACTACAAATAGGAAAAAGAGGCTACAATTTGCACAAGCTCACCAAAATTGGACAGTTGAAGACTGGAAACATGTTGCCTGGTCTGATGAGTCTCGATTTCTGTTGAGACATTCAGATGGTAGAGTCAGAATTTGGCGTAAACAGAATGAGAACATGGATCCATCATGCCTTGTTACCACTGTGCAGGCTGGTGGTGGTGGTGTAATGGTGTGGGGGATGTTTTCTTGGCACACTTTAGGCCCCTTAGTGCCAATTGGGCATTGTTTAAATGCCACGGCCTACCTGAGCATTGTTTCTGACCATGTCCATCCCTTTATGACCACCATGTACCCATCCTCTGATGGCTTCTTCCAGCAGGATAATGCACCATGTCACAAAGCTCGAATCATTTCAAATTGGTTTCTTGAACATGACAATGAGTTCACTGTACTAAAATGGCCCCCACAGTCACCAGATCTCAACCCAATAGAGCATCTTTGGGATGTGGTGGAACGGGAGCTTCGTGCCCTGGATGTGCATCCCACAAATCTCCATCAACTGCAAGATGCTATCCTATCAATATGGGCCAACATTTCTAAAGAATGCTTTCAGCACCTTGTTGAATCAATGCCACGTAGAATTAAGGCAGTTCTGAAGGCGAAAGGGGGTCAAACACAGTATTAGTATGGTGTTCCTAATAATCCTTTAGGTGAGTGTATATATAATATATAGGTTATTTGTGTTTGCGCACATGATATCAGGAAGCAATGTAATACACACACGTTTCTTCAACTTATTAAAATATTTTACTTTACTGCAACTATCTGTTTCTGTTTCTTTATCATATTTATAGTGTGTGATTTATAAAATAATTTGATTTTGATGTTGGGTTGATAAGATGGCGGCCCTACGGCTCGACCGCGCCAATAGGCAGTAGCGGTCGATAGGGCATCTATCTATATGATGTCTATGGCTGTAGACAAGAATGTCTCCTAAGCGATTGAGGTGTTTTGTTGATGGATGTAAGAATGAACATATCAGTCTTCATTTACTCCCATTGTTACTCGAGGATGGATCTGGACCAACTGTTCGTGATCAAGCTTACAGTCTCCGGAGCGACAGTCCTAACGTGACTGATCACGGCAGAAGTGAAAGTGAGAGCGTGCACTTTATGACAGCTCATCGAATAGTTTTACGGATTTACAGTCTACCAGTTTATTAAGCACAGACTGAAAAGGTGTGTATATATTTGTTTACTGTTAGTTGTAACGAGTGTTTTGTGTACTTCGCTGTGTATGTTCCATGCTAATGAAAGGGAGAGAGAGTTTATGGATAAGACTTTAATGCTCACATCTTATACTGTGTTTATTTAGCTGCTCTTACAGTGATTCTCTGGAGTAAAACTAACGCTTCATCTTTTGTGTGATGTACAATAAACTTCACTGAACTCATCAGTATATTTTGGTCATCATTCGTACAGGGTCTGCTACAGCAGGCTTGTATTAATAGTGGATAAAAGCAGATGACAAATAAGTTATAACCATAATTAAGCTAAACTACCTGTTCAACCTTCATACAGTAATCTCTGGCTCTGTGGGCATTATTGTCCGACTCCGAGTCGAAATGAACACCGCTACTGAGAGTTTCTGTTCTGATATTATCAGATGAGATTGTCCTGACTGAAGCACGAGCTCGTGAGGCTCCGCCCCCTGGGCCGGCAGCAGCAGTTAATTTGCATTTAAAGGGATACACACTAAAACAGCATGTTTTTCTGAGCCCCAAAAAATAATTTAAACATGCTGTAAAAAAATATCTGTTGGGTATTTTGAGCTAAAACTTCACATACATACTCTGGGGACATCAGAGACTTATTTTACATCTTGTGAAAAGGGTCATAATAGGTGCCCTTTAATCTTTTGCCGTACTTTTCTTTTGTGTTGACTAACATTCTAAAGCACATGTAAAGTACTTTTTTAACTTGTGTGTTATTTGATATTACATTAAAAGGTAAAATATACTGTATTTAAAAATGACTAAATTAAAACTTTATCATTACAAATGTTTAATTACAAATAAATTGAAAAACATGACATCCAAAGTTCAATAGACATAACGTTATATTTTAGTTTACCATAAATGCTTGTCAGTACAGTAACTTTAACCATATTTCAAAGATAACAGAAGTAATAATTATGAAAATTATGATGTCCCACTTAATGGGTCAAAAAAGCAGTCTAAAGTTCAGCTAATTTCATTTAATATAAATGTAAACTATAATACATTTTTCATTTAATTGCATGCAATTGTCTGAAAACATTACATTTATTTTGCATTTAAGTATATTCTTTTCAGGTATTTTTATTCCCATAAGTAATTTTATTTTATTATTTATTTTATTTTTTGCAAGGTTATTGCTTAGTCTTTCAAATGAATTGTCATTTTTAATTACTAAATATGTTAATATTGGCTCTATCATGACAGTATCAAATTGACATAATACGCAGATGGAATGACATATTTGCAAGTGCAGAAAATGAAAAGAAATATACTGGACAATAAACTGAGCAGTTTCAATAGGGTCCTCAGTTGCTCAGGCCCTAAAATTAGACCATGTCGGAAATGTTAAAACTCAGTCCATGAGAGTGACGGATATTACTTATTTGTAGGGCAGCCTTTCCTTCCGTCATATAAAAGCCTGTTTAATAAGCTCTAGGGAGAGATCTTGGTGTTGTTTGTAGTGCAGTGTTTTTCTGGATTTTCATCTTCATGGGATTTGCTCAGAGCTCTTTGTTGTAAAGCGCTATTAAGTGTACTGTGTTCAGTCCTTAGGGTTTATAAGAAAAACACTTTCATGTTCTTGGAAATACTTTATTACCCACATGTACACTGTATTGACATTCTGTGCATTCACAGGGCAATAGTTCAACATATATTTGGAACAAATAATGTGTCTTGCTACAGTAATTATAAATAGTAAATATAAATATTTATAAATCTATAAATAGAAAGCATTAAAATGTAATATAACAAAGCATCATGCTGGATCAGTGGGTTAAAAACAAAAGTATAAATAATAAAATACAGTAGGGCTCACTGATAAAAATTCTCTGCTTGATTTACTTAAAAAATATGATTTTTGTTTTTTGCATAATTTTATTACGTAGTTCCAACAAGACTAGTCTTTGTACAAACTACTTAATTTTTTCTGTTTGTTGAAATTAAATTTGCACATAAAGTCAACTTAATTTTAGCTTAATTTTTGTGTGTGTGTGATCTACATAACTTTAAGAGTTCTAAATGTGTATTTTTGATTGAATCCAACTTAATTCTTATATGTCCATATTACAAATTTCAAGTGGGATAAATGCAAATAGTTAATTTTTTACTACTATTTACTAGTTCAATACTGGTACTTGTAAACAGAATGCCAGTAGAATGTACTCATCAAATATGGAAATCTAGTTATTACATTACATTAAGCTGACATTTTGGCCATTTGATAGTAAAAACTGACACGGTCAGTATAAAAAAAAAGTATAATAAAATATATCCACCTCACAGGTTGAGACATTGTGTACAATAGAAAATTGTGCTTCATGATGGTGCTAGAGGAAAGCTCATTAAGTGAAAGTTGACAGGCTTTATTGTCTTCAGGAATATGGTCTCAAAACTTCCCCTTAATCCACTCAATACATCTTGCAGCATGCATATCTCAAGATATGCATGCTGTGGCCAAGGGTTGACCGTAATATGAAATGGACATCTGTCAGTCTCAACCTACCAACCGGATGTTTAACTACATTTCAACACTTTCAGTAAGGACACTTTCAATAAAAAAAATACATTTATAGAATATATTCTATACAATTGTGTTTTTCAGTCCTGTACAGTAACATACTCTAAGACTTTAAAACAACACGCTCACAAATATGATCCCCGTGTGAAAATGGAGATCTTCTAAGAAACCTACATTTCAGTTTCTTTGGGTTTCTATTAAAATAAGTTCGCATTGTGCAATATATTTTCCATGAGTAACGTTTCTGACTTCTTAACTGTCATCTTTCCTTCAACTGCACCTTAAACATTAACAGACTCACAAACATAGTCCCTATATAAAAATGCAGTAGTGCAACTAGAAAGTGCTTTAGGAGAACCTGAGAAATTAAACTGTAAAACTTAACAGAGGGACCTAACTCAAACCCTCTACCTTCAACAATGTCTGTATGGTTTTTAGGCCAGTGAGATGATCTTGAGATCATGGATTTTGGAGGACATGTTTTTGTTAACATCCTCAAGCTCCAGGAAGATCCTCAAAGCTGTATTTCAGTTTTTTTGGATAGCTTAGTTCCAAGGCATAAAGAAGGCCCATTAGGTAGGTGCAAGCATGTGCTACACTGGGAATACCAAAAAGGACCTCTGCTCCCTCGATTGGCTATTCCAGCTTGCTTCTCGAGACCTCCATCCCTGGCTTTGCTGACCACAAAGATGTTGAGTACAAATGAAGTGATGGCCTCTTGGATGGCTGCAGCATCGTCGTCATCACAAACCTGTGAAATATACCAGAGAGAAGTTAACATACTTTTTGCTTGCTAATGTTGAAGAATGCATATAGCTCTTTGCTCTCCCTCTGAACAGAAATCTGGGTGGGATTACGTGGTTGCTGTGGTAGTTTTGATCTATATACTTATGTACAATTTGTGCCCGAAAGTCACTTGAAGAATGTGTTGTGTGTTGTCGGGATTTGGGGGGGGGGGGGGGTTACGTGGTTGCTGTGGTAGTTTTGAGCGGTGTTGTGATTTTAAGCCAATTTGTTTTCACATGGATTTGCCTACATTCATAAACAATAACAATCTTGTGTGAATTGAAAAATATTTATGTGGAGAGAGCCATGAGTGTATAGTATAGACCAGGGGTGCCCAATCCTGCTCCTACCGATTGACTGTCCTGCACAGTTCATCTCCAACCCTAATAAAACACACCTGTCTTTAATTTTCAAGTGAACCCGAAGACCTTAATTGATTGCTACAGGTGTGTTTGATTAGGGTTGGAGATGAACTGTGCAGGACAGTCGATCGGCAGGAGCAGGATTGGGCACCCCTGGTATAGACATTATGTAGCCCCGCCCCTTTTCAGTGCTGCGCTCGTTGTCTTTTGACTTCCGGTCTGTATTTTCACAGCGATATTGCGTATTTATGAATGAACGGCTTAAATTCTATCGCACCTCTAAAAGAGAAAAAAAGCAAGCATAATTCATTACCTTGGCATAATGATATTACTCGTTCACTCAGACAGACCTGTCGAAGGGCAGAACGCAAATGGAAAAAAGACCGATTACAAGTTTCATATGAAATTTTAAGGGATTCTCTTTCTGCCTTTCAACGAGCTGCTAAGGTTGCTAAAAGTAGATACCTTTCAAACTTAATCATACGGAATAGTCGTAAGCCAAATATTCTATTTTCCACCATCGAATCTGTTCTCCATCCAAAGGTTAATTTATTCCCTGAAGCATCTGTCTCTTTTTGTGAGGACTTTGCAACATATTTTAATGACAAGATCTCCAAAATTACATCTTCATTGTGTATTTCGGCGTATAAACTGTCTGATGTTCCACTCTCCTCTTCCACCTGGTCTGTCTTTGAGTCTGTTAACCTCAATTCTCTGATCGAGACTATGTCTCTTTTGAAACCAACTATGTGTCCCAACGATGTCATTCCATCTCGTTTCCTTGGGCAAGTTATTGAGACTGTTGGCCCTGACCTGTTGTCTTTAATTAATAAATGTCTCCATACTGGTATGGTACCTTTTGATTTCAAGATCATGCCAATCTTGATCTCACTACATTGGCTGCCGGTCAAATATAGAATTAATTTTAAAATTCTATTGTTTGTTTTTAAATCCATTCATAATGAGGCACCACAGTATTTGTCAGACCTGCTACACCCTTACGCTCAGTCAAGGTCACTTAGATCAGCTAATTCTGGTCTACTGCAAGTTCCGAGGACTAGATTAAAAAATAGAGGAGATCGTGCCTTCTCTGCCATCGGCCCTAAATTATGGAATAGTCTCCCGGTCCATATCAGAATTGCCCCAACTCTATCGGCCTTTAAGTCTTCTCTTAAGACTTATTTATTTTCTTTGGCATTTAATATATCTTGACTCGCTGATTTATGATTTTATTTTCGTGTGTTATACCCATTTTACAACTGGTGTTGTGTTTCTGTGTTTTATTCTTACATTTTATCATTACTAGTCTTTTTATTATTTTCTTTTTTCTCTCTTTGTGTGTACAGCACTTTGGTCAACTTCGGTTGTTTTTAAATTGTGCTTTATAAATAAACATTGATTGATTGATTGATTGAGAAGTTCAGAGACAATATTCTAAAGATGGCGGCGCCCTCGTTTCTCTGGCGCATAAGGTCTATATAAGTATATAAGTAAAGCAACTATAGCCACCTGCCAGAGTAGCCACATGGTAACACTAATTAGAAAATCCACGTAGGCCTACAACAGCGTATTCTTCAAATTACATTTAAAGCCTTGTTTTTGTCAAACAATTCGAAAACTGTAAAGAATGTACCAAACCCAAGTAACATTAACTGTTACTTTGCTAACTTTATTCTTACCTTAAGTTCAGTCCGCGTGTTCCTCTTCGTTTGGAATGCGAGGGGTTTCCAGACCAATAAAACAGGAAGTGGAGTAATTTTTTTGTACTGAGTAAATAAAACATGGTATTGTTTGTCATGTGTGTGTACCTAAAAAGATTGGCTGGGATTACTTAGATTAATTTTGTAAAGGAAAAAAATGCACATTGTCTTGTGTTTTGAACAAATGCAGATTAATTAAAAACTATATATATTAATTTAAAGACACAAACTTAACATTTTATTGTTAATATCACACATTTAAATTGCATAACATTTACATCCACTCAGATTTATTTTTTTCAGTGCTCCAGACTAACATTTGAGAGCAGTACAACCGGTGCCACTGAGTTCTACAATTATTATTATTTTTTTTTTTTTTTTTTTGCTTATTTTTGGTCAAGAATTTGTAAAGAATTTTACGGGCTTATGCTACTCATCACATTAAAAATAACATTTAGAGCTTTGAAAATGCTGGAAAAAGTATCAAGCACTTGAAAGTCCTTGAATTTCACTTTTTTTAAAAGGTTGTACGAACCCTGAAACTACAGTAATGAAGTAAAAACATTAACTATTTCTGCCACAATACCATGGTTACAGTTAGCGTTACTACATTAAATCCATGGGGATTATTGGTGATTTATGGATTGAAAAGCCTTCTATAACTTGTTCGTTCATGGCACAATTTTTCTCCTGGTTTCCACATCAGCTCTGTTTAATCTGATATGGTTTATAACAGATAATTCTGCGCTGAATTTGAATGCTTCCCACTAGATCTCGCTACGGTGTTATTAATACTGCGGTGAATTTAAGCGCTTTCTCACAGGATCTCCAGCACGGTGTAGTAACGGTGTCACGGCCCACAACAAAAATGGCAGCTCTTATCAGTTACACTGTAAAAAGTGATCAGTTGACTTTACTTAATTTTTTTTTTGATGAAACCCGCTGCCTTAAAATTATTAAGTAAATACAATTGAAAAAATTAAATAATGTGGATTTTGATATTTCCAAGTTACTCTGGCAAGTAAAAGTTAATGAAACAAAAGAAAATGTGTTGTGATAACTAGTTATTTTAAGTTGGACTAACTTAATCTAATCAAATTGCAATTACTTAATTTCAATCTACTTAACTTAAAACTAACAAGTTTTTTTGAGTTCCGTCTACTCAAATTGAGGAAGCTTGTTGCATTGAAAAAAATAAGTAACCCCAACTTATCGTACATGAGTACTTTTAATTCACTTGTGACTGATTTGATGTAATCTCATTTTATTAATTTCTTTGAAAGTCTTCACAAAAATTGTAGGCTATACAATTCTTAAATATAAAATTGTTCAAAACAACATTGTGTTTATTCCTGTACTTCCATAAACCAAAAAAAAAAAATCCCTATTCTCTGAGAATAGATAACATTTTAAATTGTCACTTACTTTTAATTTCAATATATTCAGAAAAGCAAAAATTGTATTCAAAGCTACATCCCCCTTTGACTAAGTGGAAAAAGCACTTTTTCACATTACAACTCAGAAGGTTCTGCTGATGCTGTAAAATGGTGGCACCAGTGCAACCACCAGCAAAATTTACTCGCACCAGCAAGAAAAAAGGTCACAGTCTGGAGCCCTGCAATCAAACGGATATAAAAATGGATCGTTTTGATCTGGATTAGCCACATTTAAAGTCATTGTAAAGTAGCCAATATACACAGATTTGTAACTGCATACAAGTGGAATACTTTGAAAATGCACAACACTCATGGCAATCCGTAACTATTTTATGTTTTGCGAATATTTGGCTAATTTGTATAATGTTGTCATCTCATTTGTACACCCCACTGATGATTATTCTTAGGGGGTGGAACCTCATGTACACTTTTACAGTTACATATAAATCACATCAAATTCATACAAAAATTCATACAAAATTGTCACTCCATAAAATAGTTTCTTTCTTCACATGAGATCCTTTTAAAATGCACCAATTTACAACATTGCTGCTCAACTGTAAAGGACTACACTTCATTACCTGACTTAAACACTGATTTGTACCCGTTCAGGCCGAATGGAAGTCAAGAGCAAAGCACGAATCTCAAGAAATAGAGATGGTAAACAAACACTCAAATTGGTGTGCATGCCACAATGGTGGAAAAGCCTTGAATAATTACACTGGCCAGCTGGCTATGTAACAAAAATGTTTGCTAGCGCTAGCTGTTAAAATAACTTGCTAACAACACTGGCAAGCTAGATAACATTGAATCCTGTATCTAACTAACAAGCTAATACTACTTCCCTCCAACTCACATTGCAGCACTGTTCCGAAATCCTTTCAAAGTAATGTAGCTAAAGACACTAAATGTCACTTGATGACTGCGGTAATCATTCAGTACCATGGTATGTATCAAAGCAATGTAGCATAGGATTGCTACCTAATATTACCTCAAGTGCTTTTTTGTAAGGCTGTCTATTCCAGTGAAGTGTTAATTTTATACTTACCTTGAATAACCCTTATGTTCCACCTATAGTTTGAGGCTGATTTTCTGAATTCAGCTACTAAAAGAAAAGTGCCATGTCAGTGAATAGCGACTGTAATTGGGTTAGACATGCTTCCTTTTCGGGCACTGTATGATGCCCTTATGTTATCGCTTAAGGCAAGCATGAGGAATCATGCTACGTCCCTCATGAAATACTAATGAGGTGCTGACTCAGTACATTGAGTCTGAAACAACACAAACTCAACATTGCAGCAGAGTATGAGAAGTGCAATAATACAATATTCAACCTGCTTTCAATATGCTCTTCTTCTGTCCTGATATGACTTCTGATGTGGTGGTGTGGCCTATGATTTGATAGAGGTTGGTGTTGTTGCCTAGTGGTTAAAACAATTTCATGCACTTGCTGGGGAGGACTATGGGGCAGCATATGAGTAAGAATAATGTTGAAACAGAATTTGTACACTTATTGCAGTAAAGAATTGTGTACTTAAATCCCATCGTTCATCTTAGACCGTTTTCAGACTTGTTGATCTTAGTTCTGAAACAGGGACTTGAAGAAAAAAAAAAAAAAAAAAAACTAACGAAGAAAAAGTGTCAGCTTTCGAAAACAAACGCTCCAAACAAGCCAGTTTTGAAAACTAAGGTTGGGTTGAAAATAATGATTTTTCGATTTTAATTTATTCTCATTTTGATGAACCGATATCGATTCTTAAATCCCAAGAATTACTTTTTTTCTATACTGTGATTACATTTATAATTACACTTTTGAGACTTCCCTTTCACCTTAACCCACCCTTAAACTTCAATAACAGCAAAAGTGTTTTACAATACCTTAAATGTAGACTGGGTAAACCCAGCCTGATCTGCTGGCGATTTGATTTCGCCCTGCAGCTCAGGCTGGAAACCTGTACTTTTATCTCTGCTGCTTCCTTTACAAATTTGCGGGAACCAATCACAAACTGGCTTATCCACATGGCGCGTTATTGGCGGGTTTAATCCTATTCAATCCAATTCCAAAAAACGTTATGGCTCTGTCCAATTTCTTTTAACCTCTCGACGATGCTCAATGGCTTCTTTTTAGCAAACAAATCACTCGAGTGGGTATAAATACCACTAACTTTCATGTTTTGTTTTTTTGCATAACCTGCATAAATCGCTGGATTCCATCACTGCTTCTGCAAACCGCTGATCAACACGTTTGGTTATACATTTCCTGCTTGTATTTTTCGCGTTGCTCTGAAAAAAAAGTACGTCACCCGGATCGTTGGTCTGACTGGTTGAAGGACTATCCAATTGCGTACAGAGTCATTTGATCTATGCCCGTTGATCACGCCTCTTGTGCAGTAGAAAATACAGAGCAGAATCCCAGACTAATGTTCAGTCTTAAAAGATTGAGCTTGGTCTGGTGATAGCCAGACTACCTTAAAGGGTAACTAAACCCTAAAACAACTTTTTTTAGTTAATGATCTGTAAGACTGGGGCTTTATTAGTTTATTGATTCAAGTACATTTTTTGAAATTTGGGTATAAAGTGTTTTAATTCTACAATATATGGTGTAAAAACGAGTGGTGCCCTCTTCAGGTTGAATGGTGGCTACTGCAGTTGAATTGGATGTTGTGGTACTGCGTGACGTAAGCAGGTACCAGCTCACCACGCCCTTGCCCACAGAGAGACTGGTCTCAGGTGCACGCCCCCCCCCCCTCCGCTGGGCTCTGCCCACTTTTCCAGCATTTTTCAAATATTGCCAGTGGGTGGAGTCAGGCTCTGACCAGGGGTTGAGTTACCCTTTAAAGGGATAGTTCACCCAAAAATAAAAATTGTCAACATTTACTCACCCAGGTTGTTCTAAACCTTTGTTCTTTGTTCTGTTGAACACAAAAGAAGATATTTTGAAGAATGCCAATTGACTTCCATAGTATTTTTTTGGTAACTTTATTTTAAGGTAACGTAGTTACATGTACTTACTATAAATTATGCATAATTACAAGTAACTAACCCTAAACCAAACTCTAACCCTATTCATAACTATATAGTAAGTGTACATTTAACTGCATGTACATATAGTACATGTAGTTAAATATTTCTCAGTACTTATTTGAGTAAGTACTACTTCACCGTAAAAAAAGGTGTAACCATTTTTTTCATACTATGGAAGTCAATCAAAGCCGTGTTTCCACCACAGGAACTAGGAACTTTGGGGTGGTACTCCATGTGTTTCGACCGCAGGAACCAGGGTCTCAATTAAGTTCTGTTTAAAAATGTCCCCCTCAGAAAGTCCCTGCTTGTGAGGTAGTACTTTTTCAAAGTTCAGGAACTCTCGGGGGTGGGACTTGGCGCTGAACATGCTGATTGGTTGACTCCACACAGCATTTCATTTCATCCACCATTTTTTTAAATATTTTGCGGTGCGTGCAGTCCTACGTCACCGGACTAATTTGCCTAATCTTCAAGGTACTTTAGACCACGGTGGGAATGCAGAAAGCAACAGATTTGGGGGAAAAAAAGTTCCCTGAACAAATTGTTCCGGGTAATTTTGGTGGTAACATGGCTAAACTGTGCCTTCGGCTGGACTCTCTGCAATGCTGTCTCAAATATTTCATGAAAGGCCCTTTATGTAACCCTGCTGGAAATGAAAGAGGATACAAATATGACTTCCAAGTGGGGCTAAAGCAAACAGAAAAACAGATGGACACAGCTGCTTACAAGAGGTTTTCCGAGCGGAGATGAGACCAATTTTTGAGAAGTGTCGGTGAAATGGTGAAAGATCTCGACAGATACTTATGTGAAGTTTGTTTCTTTTTGTTGTCTTTCCAGTTGGTCATCATGGCCGGGACGGTGCTGCTGGCGTACTACTTTGAATGCACAGACACGTTTGGGATCCATGTGCAGGGCTTCTTCTGTAATGATGCTGACCTGATGAAGCCGTACCCCGGGCCGGAGGAGAGCAGCTTCATCCCTCCTCTCATCCTCTACTGCGTGGTGGCAGCGGCGCCCACTGCCATTGTGAGTAGACATGGCTCAAGATCATCCAAGACTAGTCCTCCAAACTAGTTAACTGACTAGCTAATTACTGAGGTCTACTTTTTAGAATTTTTTTTCCGTACATTTTGGTTTTTAGTTTAAGTAAGTCATTATACAAGGTAATGAGGTAAAGATCAAGTTAACTAATATTAACAAATTAAACCTTATTGTAAAGTGTTACCTTTTAAATAATTTTTTATTCTTCAATAAAGTGTATGTTTTCTTGTATGTGTTGGACATGAACACCAGAGGGCACTGCAATACCAACACACTCAAATACTACATGCATGCTTTTTTGTGTTATAGTGTAAAACATAAATGGGAAATTAAATGTAATCTCCGGAGTGGGGTTTCTGTGCAGTGGCCCATATCCTTTTAATAGGCACATGGGCCATAAAACATCAACCACTAAAGAAAATTAGAGTGAATATATTTCATTTTTGCTGAAAATGATGATCAGTTTCACAGCCTTTGTTTGGGCCAAATGTGCTATGAAGCTGTTCGGAGTTATACAGATTAGACAGACCCTGAGGATGTGTATAATAATTTAATTGTACATTTTATCAAGAATAACTACAGTCCACCGCTGAAATTTAAGTCATTATTCTTGACGTGCTGTAGGTTGAAATGAACATATTTAGTGTTGATTCTTGTCATGATTCTGACTATGGTTTGGTCAATCAGTCTCCAAACTAAATGAAGGAAATTAAGCTTTTATTTTTAGACTGTTATGATTTATTTTCCATTCTGAGGTTATTTTCACTGCAGAAAAAAATGTGAAGTGTGTTTCCAGAACCTGAAGCTTGGGTGTTTTGGGTGGGCGGTTACTGGCTCAAAAACCCACTGTCAAGTCTCTGTAATATTCATATGAGGTTTATTGCTCGTTTTATTGTTGTCCAGGCAAAAATCTGATGGTCTAAATAAGTAACACACCTCTCAACAAGCCTCATGATCTCCTCAGTACATAAATTAAAGCAGTACAGCAAATACTACTACCATACTTTATAAACTAAAGCAGTACAGCAAATACTACTACCATACTTTATAAACATTTTATTATTATTATTATTATTATTATTATTATTATTTGTGTTGTTTTTTTAATTGTGGTAGGAGGAAAAAGTCAGCGTGAAATTGCAAGAAGTAAAGTTACTGAGTTTATTCTGAGTTTTCAGCTCACAGTTCATACTTTTTTTCACAAATATGATATATAAAGTCAATAATATAGAGAAATAACAGAGAGTTATTAGAAATTACAGGGAGTCAGAATTGTGAGATAAAAAGTCGTTTTTTTAAATTAGCTTTTTTTATTTATTCTGTGGCGGAAACAATTTTCCGTAGATATGCATACTGTAAGTAAAAAAAAATATTTATTTTGCATAATTTTATTTAACAATTGATTTATTATATGGCATATGGCTCATGATAGCTTTGATGACATTCAGGTTGAACATGTATAAATCTATATCCAACCTGTAGGTTTCTTGTACCCTTTTCAAACAGTTTTGGACATTCCTAGTGTAGTTATTAATCTTTATAACCCTGCCTATATCTCAAGCAACGGACTGGAGTTTCATCTGTACTGTACTATTCTAAGAGATGAACACTGCAGTCCAATTCCATCATTCCCAGCACAGAAAACAGCTTTAAACAAGCCAGAGTTTTACTCTAGAGATAAAAAGAACTGCTGCAGCTGCATCTGGTCTTGAATTTTTTTTCCCTCCTTGTGACACAAACTTTATTTCTCCTCTGTATGGCAGAAAATAGAAAACCTCTTGCATTTGGTAACTTGAGAATTGGTCAGTGGCTTAGTAATATCTGACTTCAAAGTGGCCTGTGAAATGCTGTATCTTTTAGGTGAAAATTCCCCAAAAGGCTCCACTTTTGTCATTATCATTCTTTTCAGCTCAAACACACTTCCTTTCTATGCAAATTTATTCCATCAACAAGTTTTTTTTAGTAAATTCCGTCTTTTAACTTTGCTATTATGTTTTATGTTTTGCCGTTTGTATAGAGACGTACACATGTGCAATGTGACTGATGCTGTGGGAGACATGCATCCAATTTAGCAAATCTACTTTATTAAACTGTCAAATTGAGATGTTTTTAAGTTTCGAAAAGAGTCTACACTATTTATATTGATTTTCTAATGATGTATGTTAATGGATATGAAACTTGTATAATTCCTTTGAAACCTTGGGTGAAGAAAATGTACATGCAATTTTATCATTGACGTTCCCAGCATAGATAAATAAATAAAACACATTTTTGTGTGAGGAACAGAAAATGTATTTAAAGTCAGCATGAAACAGAAGTTGTGATTAGTTTCAATTGATTAGTTCAAAATGGCATATTTAAAAGTTTTTTTTTTCTTCCTGTGATTTGTTTATTTATTCATGCCTTAAGTTAAAATAGCTTTAATGTAACTACACCATTGCCTCATTTAGTAAACGTGGAACCATGAATATTTAAATTAGCCCCACCTCCACTCACTCACACCAGCTTAGAGATCCACTCAGTCAACTCTACTGAGCTAAACTAAAGTCCCTTTCTATATCTATAGTCTTTGGGTAAATGCTGCATATGGCAAGTGGAAATATTGGTTTAATTCAGCCATGTATGTTTGAACCAGAAACTGATTCAGAAGAAGAGGAAGAGTTAATTATACAGGTTTCTATACAAGTTGATGTATCAGAATGGTAATGCGTTTTAATTAGGGTTGTGCCGATAGACGATAGTATCGTTTATCGACGATAGTCATTCTTGATGATTTCACCAGGAGTGCGCTGAAGTGTTCGTTTGGGTTCTTGGGGTGGTCCATGTTGAATCCAAAGAAGTTAACTTGAAGATGAAGTTGCCGGAAGAAGACAGGAGAATGTTGTCTCAAAGAGATTGAGCGAAGATCTGACCTAATCAGACACTCTTAAAGGTCCTTTCAGTTCACACCCATTTGGTGAGGTGACCAACCAAAGATGACCGGGAGAAAGTCTTTGTTCCATCTTATCCCTGTTTGCATGTTCATGCTGGCATGGAGAATTTGTGCAGTCTTTACACAAAAGTATGGAAAAAAATCATGATGCAATTTGTCATAACATATTGTACACCATTGATTATAAAATCAAAAGAGGATTCTTTTGATACCAAGAAAGAGGGGATCTGAAGACGTTAAAGCAGTGATACATCATCTTTGGATATCAACATTTGAAATTACTCTAAACATAACTAAAGAATCATAACTAGGCTAATAAAACATAGGGACATGCATACAATACAGGAGAAATGCTATAAACATTTGGGAAAGTTTGTGGGTAAGAATGGAGTAAATTTCCTTGTGTATTGGAGTTTATCTCTATAGTCTTTGACCAAATGGCTCATGCCGTCTGGTCTACTGTGCTGTCTTTAAGGGTTGCAGGCACAGTCTCTTGCTGAGATCATTCAGGAGAGCAGAGGTACGGCCTTTGAAGAGAACTGGTTTGAGGGCCGATGACAACGGGAGAGGGGGAAGGTTTTATGATGTCTAGAGCATCTGGATTAAGTCCATTCGTTACAGGCATTTGGTTCTGAATGATGCACTTTGTTGTAGCCAACACAGTCTGCTATTTTGATTATGCATAATTAAGGATGAGATTTGAGAGATTTGAGGAACGTGTGGAGAGAAAAAAAAAAGCTGTGTAAAGATTCTTTGAAATGCTACTATTGTGTGCCACAAATAAAAGAACAGCATACGGGTTTGGAACAACGTGAGGGTGAATAAATTATGACAATGTTAATTTTTTGGTGAAATATTGCTTAAATGTGTTTATAATATTTGATGTTTATGCCTTGAATATTGCAACTTTTCAACAAATGAAATCTGTGCCAGGTGATAAAGTGTGAATTTCGTTTGTACATCGTCATTATTATTACCATTAGTGTGAAACACCATGTTTAGTCACAGTTGGCTTAATAAAAATAATACAAGGGCGAAGTGAACTGATCATTAGAGGTTCACTCAATTTCACGGCACAAAGGACTTCTAAAACCTGATTTTGCTCGTAAAATGGAGATAGAAACTCTTAGAACAAACTCTTTCAACAAAGAATTTCTAAATATGGCATTCTAACATTCACAATGTCCCAGAACATTACCTTGAAACTTCCAAGAAATCATCATGGTTATGATATCACGATGTGATTGCCCACATTTATACATTGTATACATGACTGTGTGGCAGTTCAGCGACCCGTCCTGATATACAAAGTTTTGAACCGCTGTAGGACCTCACAGACGACTGCCTCTCATATAAACAATAAAAACACCAACATAAAGTCCAGGCCTGGTCCTCTCTCGTCTCGCACTGTCATCACTCCTCCTTTTATCCTTCCAGATCTCCTTCCATGAGACTTAAGGCCATGTGGCACGCAGGAGACACTCATTAGCACTCGCGCCACCGGCCTCGCTCTGTTCCCAAGGCTCTCGGCCTCGCCCTGCTTGCCACATACTGTACATGTTGTGGCATTACTGTCAGGTCCATATCTTTACTGTGAAAGTCTGGTCACAAAGCCTGCACCAAAATTGCGACTGATTTACCATATATAATCCACAGTGAAATGTACCAAACAAACAAATAATTCTTGTAGTAAGACGTTCACATAAATAAGCACTTCCCAAGCATTAGGATTCTTTGGAAGGTAATGACATTTTTGTCTAGTGATCCTGTATCTCCTCTTCTCTCATCTCACTAACGTGTCAGTGGGTGGGGCCAAAGATGTGATGTAGGAGTAGGCGTTGATCTGATTCCCCAGAGGTGGTTTTTCGTTGCACTATTACGTCATAATGTGACAAAATCCGAACCTAGTCGTCTTCGAAGCTTGGTTTCAATAAAAGCTGTTTTTGGACTGAGGAAGTTTTGAGTTTTGAAACTTAGAGGGTGTTTCTATAGTACAATGACCTCCTACATGCCAAGCGATCAAGGGGAATTCAATATTTAATTTCTCAATTCATGACCCCTTTAAAAGTACATTAGCAGAAACTAAATGATGACTAAACTGTCTTTAGATTGAAATTTTGAAACATTGATGTCAGTAGCTGCTTTTTCACTGTAAGGCCAAACCATTCTTGTTTGCTTAACCTAGCCGTTAATGCGGATATGGTTTGATTTTCCACTGTGGAGCTGATAACAGAGATCTCTGGAATGTAATACAAATGTGCCAGTCGTTCCCTTTGTAACGAAAAAGTTTACAGATGGTATGAGATTTTAATAGTGACTGCGTTATGGAGGATGATCAGATATTTCCGTTTTAAACTTGTTTACTTTGCTGAAATAGCGAGCTTGGCCAACTACAGAGAAACTGGCTGCCAGGCAACAGACAAGTGACTAATCCGGAGTGGCGATGTGACATCACTACACACGTTCAACCTGCGTGTTCATTTTTGGGGTGGTTTTCATTTAGTGCATGTACTCATCCACTGACAAACCTATTTTGACACTTAAGCCAATGCAGATTATTTCTTAATGGCTGATTAATCAACTTGGCCTGTTAATACTAATTATACATTATATAGAATAAAAATCTAAGCAAACATGACTAGTAATTCTTTAGTGAGCTTTCAGAAGTAAAAGTACAACACCGATCCCATGCGTCACTACACGCATTCGAACGGCAGAGTTCAGCATGGTTAGCCAACCGTGATGAGAATTCTGGACCGGGAATGGTTTGTAATCGTGCCAAGCTTAATCAAGCGGATAAATCTGGAACCGTTCCTTACCGTTCTGGGAACTGTTCAGCCCGACATTGGGAAAGTGACCATTTACACCACAGTGTGCAAGACAACTTGAATAACATAATGACTTAAGAATATAGTTCCCCCATGCAAGTAATGAGCAAAATCACCAAAAATATATAATAGACATGAATCTCACATTATGCATTAACTGCTTAAATCTATTTTTTTTATTTTTTTCTGTCTGTAGATATTTGTTGGGGAGATCTCCATGTACATCATGAAGTCCACTAGAGAAGCCCTAATAGCCCAGGAGAAAACCATTGTGACTGGAGAGTGCTGCTACCTAAACCCTCTCATCCGCAGAATCATTCGGTTCATTGGTGAGTCTTCTGTTTTCATTAGTGTTAAACATTTCAGCTCAGTATTGTTTGGGTCCAGTATGGATTTTCCAGTTGTCACAACTGATGGCACCATGGTGAGATAATGCATAGTTGGGATTTTTGCTAATGTAATGACAGTGATTTCTCATAAATAAAGGCAAAACAAAATGCAACGTTTATTATAATGGATTTAAGGGATGATTGCTGTAAATGATTGCTGACATTTAAAATATATATATATATATTGATCATGTATTATAAATGATAAACAAGTTAATGATAAACAAAAACATTAGTCTGCTGTTTGCTTATTGAATGTTAAAAATGATTCAAATATGTTGTTGAATGGCTATAATTTCTATTCTTAAAAAAGTAATTTTATTCTTAAAAGTCCCGTATTATGCCCATTTTCACAAGATGTAAAATAAGTCTCTGATGTCCCCAGAGTGTGTATGTGAAGTTTCAGCTCAAAATACCCAACAGATCATTTTTTACAGCATGTTTAAATTGTCATTTTTTGGGGGCTCAGAAAAACGCGCTGTTTTAGTGTGTGCCCTTTAAATGCAAATAAGCTTCTGCTGCTGGACGACCCAGGGGGCGGAGCTTCATGAGCTCGCGCACAGTCTCTCAGGACAATTTCATCTCACGGAATGATGATAATATCAGAAACTCTCAGTAACGGTGTTCATTTCGAGTCGGACAATAATGCCTACAGAGTCAGAGTGCTGTATAGAGATGAAACAGGTATAGTTTAGTAGTTTAATTACGGTTATTATAACGTATTTGTCATCTGCTTGTATGTATCCATTATTTATTAATAGCCTACAAGTCTGCTGTCTGAATGATGATCAAACATATACTGATGAGTTTAATAAAGTTTATTGTACATCACACAAATGATGAAGCGTCAGTTTTACTTCAGAAAATCACCGTAAGAGCTGAGTAAACACAGTAAGTTATTAGAAGTGCGCAAGTACATAAACGAATTTCGGTAGAGTTGAGGGAGCATTCCTGTGGGCGGAGGTTAGTCAAAAAACTGTTCTACTGACGTCATTAAAGAAGGAAGTAGAGGGATGTAGTCCAAACGGGCCGTTCGATGTAGTCAACTTCTGTTAAATAAAATATCTCGCTTGGCATTGAACTTTGAGCTTTATAATTTTACAGATATTATTTATACTCTAACAACAACATTACACACTTACTAAAGTTTGAAACATGGGATCACGAAGAACGGGACCTTTAACATTTGAAAAACAAAATATGTTAATGGTGTTGGCATTGATAGTACTTAGTAAAAATATGCTGTTAAACAAATACCATTTAAAATATACTTTGGGAACACTGTGTAAACATATTTATGATTACAAATTTGAAAGGGTGATGAAACCCTATTTTTCCGTAATTTTAACAGTTATGTGTGTTGAACATCAAACCTTCCTTTAGTTTTAATACTATGAGAAAACTGGTACATTTTAAGCTTTTTTGCGTTATTTTCATCTTCTGGGTTCAAATTTGTCTTCATGTCAACATCACAGGATCATCACTCAACTATCACACAGGATCATCACTCAACTATCACACAGGATCATCACTCAACTAATGTTGTAAAAAATGTCAATATTTCGATATGTATCGTTACTGAAATATCTATAATGGTTACAATACTCCTTTTCTGCAGTATCGATACACCAGCCTGATCTCACGACAATTCGTACGAATTCGACGAGGTGGCTAATTCGTACGAATTCATACGACCTCACTTGTACGAATTAGTACGATTTTTCCTAAATCGTACATATTTGACGATTTACCCAATTCGTATGAATTCATACGAATGACCTACCCCTGACCCCGCCCCTAAACCTACCCATCACGTGAGTTTAGACAAATCGTTCAAATTCGTACGAGTGAGGTCGTACGAATTCGTACGAATTAGCCCATTTTCCCACACTCGTCGAATTTGTACGAATTGGTCGTGAGATAGCGTAGGATACACCGATACCAGCTGCTCTCTCTCTGACGGAGAATTGACATATATCTTGCATTACCACAGGTTTCACGCTCACACCAAAAGCGTGCTCACCACTGAAGCCGCCTCTTAAATTGAGTGGCTTACTGCGCTTAAATGGTCAAATACACACAAAATTGTGTGTATGACCGTCTTGGCGAGTATTCAGTTAAACACAGTCAGTTTTGGAACTTAAATAGTTGAGAAAAATAACGCTTGTTGTGTAACAGTATATTGGATCCATGCATAAGCTCTTAAAGTGACAGCAGCCTAATAAATCTGCTGCAAAAGAGAAAATCACTCACTGCTCTTGACTGAATCACTTTTGTAGCTTTAACTGGAAACATTAATATGTATTTAAATATACAATGAAGACTTCCCAGTGTTATTTTACATTTTATTACTTTAATAGTATTTCTGAATACTGAATACTACAGTTAGACCCACCTGAAAAACTTTCTCTTTATTCTATTGTATTTATTTGTGCTATCATTTGCAATTTGTTACTTTGTTCTTGTTGTATTACAAACTTTTTACTTGTCTTTTTTTCTGTAAATTTAGTTCAGAATTTCAAATAAAACCTCCCTGTGCTGTGTGTAAGCTTTATAATTATGAGATAATAATAAAAATATCTGTATGGCAGTATATTATGGTATCGAGTATCGATGCAGATTATTTCTTAATGGCTGATTAGTCAACTTGGCTAAAGTAATACTTTTAGTGAGCTCTCAGAAGTAAAAGTGCAAGACACATCCAATAAATCTTTGACTTTGTTGGTATGACTTACCTGGAGATTTTAAAGTAAAACCGCAGAGCTGTGGCTGTTTTATTGATTGGGAACAACACCACCTCCAAAACGCATCAATTTTAAATGTTTTCTACAGACATAATGAGAGACACAATCAACAAAACTTTCTATGAAAACTTCCACTCACAGTATTTATTTTATGCAGTCATATTTATTTTATGGATTAGCTTGGGATTGCAGTGATATGGACCATCGTATTGCAGCCTTTTTACAATATTGAGCAATTGTGGCTGGACAGAATCCCAGCACTCTTTTCTTCTTTTTCACTCCAGCGGTGGTCTTGTTTTCAGTAGCTCAACTTTTTGGTCATATAGGAACCCTTCATACTTTAAGAGGCACCATGTATTGTAATCTAATTCACTCCAAGATACACAATTTTACAGTGAAACAAGTGCCACGGTAAAGTCCACTGTCGGTGAGTTTAACAAACCAAAGTGCAGTTAAAGAGAGAGTTCACCCCTCAAGCCATCCTAGGTGTATATGACTTCTTTCAGACCAACACAATCAGAGTCATATAAAAAAAAAAAAATGTCCTGGCTCTTCCAAGCTTTATAATTGCAGTGAATGGCCTTTTCTGTTTTGAAGTCCATCAAAGTGCATCCATATATACCTACTTCTGGGGATTTAATAAAGGCCTGAAGTGAAAACACAACAAAAATAAATGGCCATTCACTGCCATTATAAAGCTTGGAAGAGACAGGACCGTTTTTAATATAACTCCGATTGTATTCGTCTGGGGTAATTTTCATATTTGGGTGAACTATCCCTTTAATTGAATGAAAAAACCTCAAATACTTAGCTAACGTCCCTGATTCAAACGTGCAGAGCGGCGTTCGCTCAGTCTCACACACAGCGAGTCTGCTGAGGTGCGGTGGCCCTGCAACCCGACTGGAGAGACTGAGCTGCCCCAGAGCCTCTGAAGGTGAAGTGAGTTTCCCCAGGTGTAGTTTAAACACACATTTAACTTAGTTACATTTGTAATGAATGTATTGTATGCTAAAGACGATTCAGCATCAGCAAAAACAGCGAGTCTATTACGTTAGCCAAAATCAGCGGTCAAATCGCCCCCTCGTGATTTGTAAGAGCACTCTTCCCTTTGATTAGCCTAATTTTGATTTTAGTAAAGACAAGAACAGCTTAATAAAAATATAAAATATTGTTTGTATCCATAACGTTTACTGATGGTCGCCGTTACGCCGACGTACGTTACGTTACAACACACAATACAGTGCCAGTTAGGAGATCGATCATTTAATTAGCTAAGCAGTCCTATTAAATCCAATTCCTCTCAGATATCACAGCAATGAAACCAGGTTACAACTGGGGAAATAACAAATACAATAGGATTAAGTATGGGCGTTAATAGTTGGGAGAAAATTATAGGCTACGTTCACACTGCAGGCTGAAACGACCTAATTCCGATTTTTTTGCCCCTATGCGACCTGTATCTGATCTTTTCATGACAGTCTGAACGACACAGATCCGATCTTTTCAAATGCGACCCAGGCCATATGGCCTCGTTTACACTGCAGGTCTTGATGCCCAATTCTGATTTGTTGCCTAAATCCGATTTTTTTGACTGTCTGTTTACACGTTCTTTAAATTGTGACCCATATCCGATTCATATGTTTACACTTGCCATGGCTAGTAGCCTAGGCTACTATCTGAAACATATCGCGCATGCTTAAAGGGTTAAATTCTCTTGCACAAATGGACGAATACAAAATATGTTTCATGCTCTGCGATATGCAAAGTTGCCAAACACCACTTTTGAATAAGAAACAATGTCTATAAAACTACCACGAATCACAAGCGTATCGGTGAGAACACTCGTTAAAACAACATACACACACCCGAACTTGACTGCACATCACATATTTGAGATTACTGATACTGCTTTCATTCGTAATGCAACGGACCGATCTACGGCACATACATTAAGGGCTGTTCACTGTTATACAATAAAGAGCCCGCACAGCGACAAGAAATAGAAATTAACACAAAAAAACTGTCTAGAGCCTTTACTACTTACACAACACTGACAGTGGAGTTGCGCTCAGGAGTAGAGCAGCTATGGACAATTTTCTTTTTCTTTTTTGAGCGGCTGCGGACAAATTCTTTCTATGCACACACAATATTACATCACAATCTGCGCGCATGTTTTAAAAATATAATTGAAAATGTAAATAGTCCTAGCACTTTTTAAATTTAAATAGCCCACTTAAAGTGTTTATTACAAATAAATTATTAATTGCTTAAAATGAATAAATGTAAATGAACAAAAATTTTCGTTAAATTTACAATCATGTGAAAACACTTCCCGTGCCCCTCTCCACATTCCTCTCCTACGATGACACGTTTCGTCGGGCCATCCGTCCCTTTGCAGATGTGCGTCGGGGTTTCTCTCGTCATTAAACCGCGGAGACGTTGCCTAATGCCTCAGAAAATCCGATCTGCCTGTTTACATGACAGTCGCATTGGCACATATCCGATTTATTTCCACATATGAATGAGGCCTGAAACCGATCTGGAAATATCCGAATGCATGCGTTTTTTTCCTGTTTACACTGTCATAGAACACATCCGATCTGTGTCACATGTGAGCAAAAAATCGGAATTGGGTCACATTTCACTGGCAGTGTAAACGGGGCCAAAGTGGTCCCAAATCCGATACATATCCGATCTTTTGAAATGCGACTTCAGTCTGAACGGCCAGGTCGCATGTATCCGACCCGCACGTCATTGATACGCGAAAAACGTCATAATTCTGCATTGAAGTAGTCGTCGGTTTGAAAACGGACTGCATATTCGTCGAGCTGAGGTAAATCTGCCGAGCGGGTCGACCTCGACGAGCCCGTTAATTTAAAAAAAAAAAAAAAAAAAAAGCCCACGGCCATTATATATACGTTATGTTAACTTATTTGTGCTGAATCTGATATTAGATAGGTCAGCGGCTGCAGTCTGGCTCTTGTGTAACGGTCGCTGCGTGCGCTCGTGTGTGTGCGCGTGTGTGTGTGTGTGAGTGAGAGAATCACAGTTAAAGCAGAGACGGGCTCTGGTTAAAGTTTAGCTACTTCCGCAAACAACAAGTGACGTCGTTGACCGTTGAGTACTCTTCTGCGCATGCGGGTCACTTCTGGGTCATTTCACGTTCACACAGGAGATCACAAAAGGTCGCATTTAATTGGAAATGTGAACGGCCTTGCAAAAAAATCGAATTTTTTCAAAAAATCGGAATTGAGCATTAAGCCCTGCAGTGTGAACGTAGATGATTGCTCCATTAATGTGAACCAAACAACAAAAGACAAAGAGAAAATCAGTCGCAGCTCTTGAATGATATAAGCTTTAATCGATCTATGATAAACTATGCAGAGTTATTTTAAATCTGACTTTATTAGATGTCAGTAGACATTACTGAAATTAAAGCACTGGATATATAATTTGTATAGGCCTATTTGTTTAATTGTATACTTTTTTTGTTTGACCATGTGTTTGTACTTTGTTTTTGGTGTCCTATGTCTTCTGAATATAAAACACAAAAGCCTGCACCCTTCTGCATAACATACATGTTTTATTTGTTACGGTTAAAGCATTGCTTTTTCTTTTGCTATAGATATTTATTTTACATTTCAAAATATAAAGCAATATTAATTGTGTTCTAAATTTTTTTTTTTTCCCTTTTTTTTTTATTATAACAAAAAGAACCGATAAGAATACCGTTAAAGTACCTGATCGATAAGGAGTATTGGTAAGAGTAGTAATACCGAACGATACCCATCCCTATTGGCAGCAACGAATTAAAAGTTATGGCCAATTGAACTGTGATTAAATTCAGTATACATCTGCCATATGTTGCCACCCCTCAAAAATTCCTGCCCCCCTCTCGCCACCCCATAAATATTTTTCTAGATCCGCCCCTGGGTTTGACTTGACTTCACTTGACTTAAGCCGGGCGTGCACGGACAATTTTTTTGTCTCTCGGGAAAAATTGTGTGGAAATCGTTGATGCTTGTATGGTCGCGAGTTGCGACTCGCATTGTGTGAGGCAGTCGGCCTGATTTTCACCAGTGTATAGGCTGTCCATTATATTGCCAAGTCATACACAACCATGTCACATAGTAGATCTATGAATATTATTATAGCCCAGTGGCTGGAACCCTGTAGCGTGTACACACACACACACACACACACACACACACACACACACACACAGAGGATATGCGTGTGACATCACCTTCGGCCGGAGTGACGCCCACTGAGTGGCAAAAAGCCTGAGCTGCAGCATTTGTTTTCAGCGTGAATGCAGCGAAAAACCCACAAAACATCTAAAACGGGAAAGAGCTTTGCGATAGACTGTACAACTAGATTTGACAAGAAATCTGAGGTATATTTTTACAGACTGCGGAAGCAAATGGATCGCTGCAATTCACAGAAACAACTGGACTCCAGGCAGCGAAAGGTGGATTTGCAGTTATCATGTTGTCAATTTGCTGAATTTAAGGGTAAAATCATAACTTATATATTGTATTGTTATAGATTGTATTGACAACTCATCAATTCAATATTTATCGTTGTATATTATGGATAATTGGATGTTTTTAAATAAACACTGACAACAAACTACAAGTTTTAGGGCTGGACGATATGATGATATACATAGATATAAGTGATCACCCGGATTTAGACCTACCTATATTGTATTTGTATAAAGCGTTCACAGGCAAATGTGCTTTATGTATTTCCCCGGCGTCGAAAACAGGCACATATAAATGTCAGGAAAAACAATTCCTGGCTGCATGTCAATATCCATGGATCACTGGATCTTTGGTAAGCTGTAAGGAACACTATATCGAGTCCAACCTTTAGTTTAAACTGGTCATCGTTCGTTTTACTGACGTTTTCACAGTTTCCCCTGTTAAATTTAGTCACGCAGCAGCTCTTTTGCCACTCAGTCCGGCTGAGGGGTGTGTTCCGGCGGGAAAGTGACGTCAACGCATACCCTCTATAGTGCACGATTCTGAACTGAGTTCTCTTCCAAGTCTTTTTGTACTTAAACGGACAAATACACACAAAAATATGTCAAAATATCCCCGTAAACACAGTCGGTTATGTCTTAAGTGAACATAAACAGTTGATAAAGAAAATGCTTGTAAAAGTATATTGCATCCATGCAGCTCTTAAAGTGACAGCAGCCTAATATTACTGCTGTCGTCTCTATAACGTTAATCAATCAACAAAAGACAAAGAGAAAATTCACTCACTCTTTTTGACTGAATAACTTTTGTGACTATATTTGTAATATATATTTTATTTATAAAGTTCAGTATTATTTTGCATGTTATTACAGTTTCTGTACCTGAATAATACCTGGAGAACTTTGTTTATACAATAACAGTTAATCTCAATAGTATCTTTGTTTAGTTGTATTTATTTGTGTGATTGCTAATTTGTTTATTTGTTCTTTTTTTTATGTTTAGGCCTACTTGTATTTAATAATGCTTGAAATTTAGTTAGACTGGTTGTTTTTGCTTTGGTATTTTAAAACCATAGGCAAAAGTTCCTTGTATAAGTGTTCTTTAGCCGTGGAATTTTGTACATGGTATTCAGCTACAATGAAAAGACTTTGAACTAATGTGAATGATATCTAAGTTTTTTTTTTTTTTTTTACTCATTGGAATCAAAATTAGGAATCAGAATTGATAAGCAGAATCAGAATTGGAATTGTTAAAATTAAAACGATACCCAACCCTAGACAAGATCACATGAGGGAAACAGGGAATCACATGAATCCCAGTAAAAGACATGACATGATAAACATAAATTGAAAACATGAAACAAGAACCAAAATCTAGCCAGACATGACAACATGTTGGTTAACATTTTATTCCTTGCAAGGTCACAAAATCATCTGGAAAAAGTCAGACTGAGAGAGTTCACATAACTAGAGGACATCATAATTACATGCATAAGATGTTAAGCTTAGTAGAGTAGTTTTGTTTGTGCCAAATGGTGTATGCAAATGTAGCTTTTGCTCTAGTGGGCATTTGTAATTACTTCTGGATGAAGATAAAAAATAACATTGTTCCATCAAGACTGCATTGGTATTCATGGGCGTCCTCCAAACCCTTGTCTGATTTGCTTTTATTTTCAGAGCTTTGATTGGGAGTAACAAGCTGAATATATTTTTGCCTTTTTTTTTTCTTTTTTTTTTACCGCAGGTGTCTTCGCGTTTGGCCTGTTCGCCACCGACATCTTTGTCAACGCCGGCCAGATCGTGACTGGCAACCTGGCGCCATATTTCCTGAGCGTCTGCAAGCCAAATTACACTGGGTTGGATTGTCGCTTCAGCCACCAGTTCATCGCCAATGGAAACATCTGCACTGGGAACCAGGTGGTCGTGGAAAGAGCCAGGAGGTCTTTCCCATCCAAAGATGCTTCGCTCAGTGTCTACTCTGCCGTCTATGTTACTGTAAGACACTAGTGTGCATCCTAAATAGACTGTGGTTGCGTAGTTTCATTTGACTTTTATGTGTTGACTTGATTTCAACTGGCCCATATTTCATGAGCTGTTAACTTTGAAATTGAAATTTGCTTTACACAACCATGTCCAGTGAAATAAAGAGGCAAGCTATAAGTCTTGAAATGCCTGTCACTGGAAACTTGAAACATGCTAAATTGTTTGAATATGTTTTATACAGGGAAAACAAGGTGAGCTACAAGGTGAGATCTAAAGAATTTATTAGGTCCCACTATATTATATACTACTACTGTATGTAATGACATTTAAATTAACCATTTGATACAATGCACTTATTGTGAACATATATGAATTTACATTGTACTTATATTTAATAATATTTGAACGTAATTACAGCTGTAATTGATTTCTGTGATTACATCTAACAGCACAACATAAACACAATAAGTACATTGAACTTAATTATTTTATTAAAAAAGTCCATAGTAGTAAAGATGCCTAATATAAAGTGTAACTGTTTATTCTTGTGCAAAGTTGATATCTATATAGAAATATCTATATAGTTGATATCTATAGAGAAATTCTCAATAGAAATGTGTATATATATATATATATATATATATATATATATATATATATATATAAACTAATATGTAATGTAAATAAACTATTAATACTCACAATATTGTATAAATGTTAGCAAAATAAATTAAACAATGGCATGCATCCTTCAAATATTTCTCAATTATGTAAGGTCATAAAAAATAAAGAACAATGGCACAAATTAGAAGTAAAACAATAATAGAAGATACAAATGTAGTATTTTGCTTGATGTTTTTCACGTGTCTAACAGAATTATTTAGGTAAACATTTAGTAAATAAAATGCAAATGCAATACAAATACAAAAACAACAAGTACAAACGTAAAATACCTAAAATACTTAAGTAAATGAAAAAAATAAAACATTTACATATGTATTTACTAAGATCACTTACATTACCATATAAAGGCAATTAGTGTAACTACACATTTTGTCAATTTATTTTATTTCTCACTCTCTCACTGATTCCTGCCTTTAATGCGTTTCATTGTTTGATTAGTGATGTTGAATTGCCAAGGTTTGTGGTTTTTCTTTATCTCTCTTTCATGGGTATACGAGGTTATTTACTCGGATTCTGTTCCTTATAATTGGCCATAATTTCCCTGAGGTGGAGCAAGCGCTGTGTGTTTATTTAAGCTGAATCTCCTCACAGTCACCTGCTGCTGCACAACAAATCCAGTGAATTAATCGGCTCCTTAACGAGTGTGCGCACGTGTGTGTGCGTTTGCCTGTTTCAGATGTACATCACAAGCACCATCAAGACGAAAAGCAGTCGTTTGGCCAAGCCCGTGCTTTGTCTGGGAATCATGTGCGCTGCTTTCCTCAGCGGCCTGAACCGGGTATCAGAATACCGCAATCACTGCTCTGACGTTATTGCTGGCTTCATATTAGGAAGCTCCGTAGCTCTTTTTCTGGTGGGTTTCATAGTTTGCTGTCATTGTTTAACTCAAATAATTAAAAAAATCTATATTTTCTCATTTTTAAATATGTATTTTATTGTCTCTGATTGTTTTTGTTTTTTTTCTCCCCTGTATTGATATACAAAATACAATATTGTGCTCTGTAGTGGTTTACTTGTATATTAAAGTGATATCGTTAGTAAATAACGTGATGCATCATAAAATCTGCTAATTGGTAAAACATTTTTTATCTTGGTTGTCATGATGCTTTTAAAAAATATATTTGTATAAAGTATTAATATAGTAAAAAATAAAGTATTTGGATGAACATTTTTTGAACATTTCCTTTAAACTTTTTGTTCATCAAAGAATCCTGAATACATACTGTATATACTGTATAAGAAGCAGCACAACTGTTTCCAACTAATAATAATAATCAGAAATGTTTTTTTTTAAGCAGCAAATCATCATATTAGAATGATTTCTTAAGGATCATGTGACACTGAAGACCGTAATAGCTGTCACATGATTCTCGGCTGCTGAGAATTCAGTTTTGCATAACAGGAATAAAATACATTTCAAAATATATTAAAGTAGAAACCAATTATTTTAAATTGTATTTCGCAATATTACAGATTTTACTGTATTTTTGAAAATATAATGCAGCTTCTTTCATAGACAATAAAATATCTTACAACTATCATTTATTATTATTAATAATAATTGTTAAGCTCCGCCACATTACCGACCAATGCTAACTTAGCTTTTCTGTTCGCCATATTTTTTGACTTAAGTATTACTGAAAATCTTCCCTTCCACTGTAGTTTTCAAAATCCTTAAATTCCACTTTATTATTTATTTCCACAAATAAATTTTTTTTGGATGATCACATTTTTTTATTTTTTATTTTTACAAATTTATATTGAGAAATAAAGTTTTTTCATGACTTTGCTTTAGTCGATATGATAACCATCCCGATCTTCAAAAAGTTCCTTTCTCGTTGTAGGGAATCTGTGTAGTGAACAACTTCAAAGGGACCCTCTCCACTCCTACCAAACAGAAGCAGGAGGATTACCGCGGTCTTCCCTTGATGACATTCCCTCGTGTGGAAAGCCCTCTGGAGACTCTCAGCGCACAGGTCTCAGCACAATCAGCTCTTGCTATT
Organism: Squalius cephalus; assembly: GCA_022829025.1. Classification (NCBI taxonomy): domain Eukaryota; kingdom Metazoa; phylum Chordata; class Actinopteri; order Cypriniformes; family Leuciscidae; genus Squalius; species Squalius cephalus. The sequence continues at coordinate 5,260,238 of CM040816.1, forward strand.
TTACACACACTCTAAAAATAATGTGTTGGCTCAACAACAACAAAATTTACGCAATAGTTTGCATCAATGTTTTTGAGTTAAGACAACTTTGATTGAATTTATGTTCAACCAACAAGCTACATTGAGTTAGAGGAACTTAATAATTTGTAGCATAAACACAGATTTTTAAGTTGATTACTCAAAAAAATTAAGTTGTTTCAACTACTAGATTTGTAGCCCTGGAACCAGTTGACTGTATCAGTTCAAATCAACAGCTATCACAGCACATGCTAACAAAACTTATTTAACATGTATATTTAATGAACAAGTTAGATATTACTTGTCACTGGCATTAGCGCAGTCTGTGCTTATAGAGTCAATGTAGTGTTTACCTTCATGTATCTACTCTTCACCACAATGGTAACCACAAAAACTTCTACATTACAGAATTAAACTCAAACAGGTCTTTCCCTTCACTAAAAACAAATAAATTAACACTTCATTCCAACATTTATTATCCTTATCCAGTCCTATGCAAAGCATACTGGGAACTAGAAATCCACTGCCTAATTTCCAAAGTTATCAATACAATTTCATTACGTTACTACAACCTAATAACAAAAAAGGCGGTTAACGCATACATTTGAGTTTAAATTACAGACTATATTAAGTTGATGTAATGATCAGCATTATTATATCAACAGAACTCGATAAAATAATGTTTGCAACAATAAATTAGAATTTTTAACTTGCAACCATTCATTTATATAAGTTGTGGTAACAGGTCCCCTGAATTACCTTTTAGAGTGCATTTTTAGAGTGCATTTTATAATAACTTGCATTAATAAGTAATTTCTTTAAGGAATATCACAAAACCAAGAGTGTTGTTGGCATCGTTAGAATGAGCTCATGCTGATATTCAGTACAACAGCATAAACATAATGTAACCATTATATAAACAATCATTTAATATAGAGTAACTTACATTGCAGGCACAATGTGGTTTAGTTATTTTCACTTCGCTATCATGTCGCGTATATCAATATTTGCTGAGAAATGCCAGCAAATTAAGCTAAATTATTATTATTAATGACTACATCATTGTGGCATACTAGTAACTTTCCATATCCATTATCACTGACTTTCAGTCCACCGCAATGCATTTTGCTATCAAGATACTTTGGTTGAGTTAGTTGTTCACACATGACAAGTTCTGTTTTGTCTGCAATTGCTTTATTTATATATTATTTATTCTATATTATATTTTTGTTGTTGCAATTGTTGGTATATATAAATATGCAGACTGACATTTTTTAGCCATTGTGTCATGCCAAGCTGTTCAGTGTCTTACGCCATGAGCCATGTGTGAAATTTAAACGCGTTAAACTTTTCAAAACTCTATAGAACCCAATAACATGCATGTTTTTATGAAATTTCTTACACAATTTTCTAATACACATTTTTTTAAAAACATTTTTAGTTAGTTAGTTAGTTTGATTTAAGTTTAAGTTAACTATAATATCCTTGGTTCCGAGACTAAATGATGTATAAATTGAGAGGGATCTGATAGCGTCAGGATATTACACAATAATTAGTGATAAATTAATTTAGTAAATTTGTAATCATGAAATATGTATTCCCAGTATTCACCTTCAGCAGTATTCCCAACATAAGTTTCAGTCTGGCTGGAATTTGCCTTGCGTTTTGTAAACCCGACTGAAATTTCCACCCCCCCCCCCCCCCCAAAAAAAAAAAATGGCTTTGAGTTTGTCCATTTATTCTCCACAAAGATGCATTTTGTCACATCATACAGCAGGGAGTTCCAATGCTGCTTCATTCCGACACTGTTTTCAGCAGGGAATGTCTTGTCAGACGATTCTGTTGACAGCCAGCCAGTGAAAAACCTGGAGCGCCTGAGTAACAGATGTGGGTCAGAGTAATCCTCCTTTGCTTTGGACTCCCGCTTAACACCCTAGAGCATGTTAGAGCTGGCTATGCAAGTCACTGTGTTTGGGAAACAAGGAAAATCATGTGTTCAGTCACGATCTGGACAAGTACAATAATTGAAGGAATTGGCATTGAGAAATTACACGTGTCTCTCTGGTGTTTCAGTTAAATGCGCCTGATGGGTAATAAGCATTTAAGTGACAAGCCAAATGTGTATTACCATCTGCAACGGCACAGCACGACTCTGAATCCAATTGTGTTTGTCTTTCAGAACCATTCGGCGTCCATGACTGAAGTCACATGACTAAGGGGGCAGCACAGAGTCACTTTCGCTTCACCTCAACACTTCTAGGCACAAAAAGTTTTTTGTACTGTGGCATACTGTAAAAAAAAAAAGAAAGAAAGAAAGAAAAAAGACAGTATTATGTTGTAACTAGTTGTACCTAGAAGCAGCTGTTTTGTACATTTTGTATAAGAGAGTGCTGTAGCTTTCCCTCATAATGTCAACACTGCTCAATTCATGTCCAGATTTCTGCCTTCTTTGTCATGTTTTACATCACAAAGTAAATATATACAGTCTATATATATAATGTAATTCAAATATCGATGTTGTTATGTGGTATTTGTACAAAGAATGATTTTATTTCGATTTTTTTCCTGTACATTTTTGGACAAAGATCATTTTGTATTCTTTTTGTTATCTGTATAAAGCATTTTGATCGACTTTGCCTGCTGATTTTCCAGGAATGTTTTTGGTATACCTATTTTTTGGTGTGAGTTTGAAAGAAAACATGTTGAATTGTTACACGTCGTTGTATCGGATTCTCCTCGGGCATCTTTGAATGGCCATGTACTCAGCATGTAATACACAACACTGTTTGAATAACCTGTTATTCTCGACTTGTGTTTTGTTTTTTCTTTAAAGTTGGCATTTCATTTGAAATGCTAAATATATTTTCCTGAGTAGTCTGTCAAATAAATAGTCTGTAGCTGAGTCCAATAACTTGAGTTGGCTTCATTTTCAAGAATGTTAATATAGTTTGTGAAAATGATGTGATGACAAGAATGTTTTTAATCTTATTACTACCACTTTAGTTAAAAACACTTTTTTTTTCAGCCAAGTGGTGTTTAAAGGTGTCCTATTACGCATTTTTTTTGTACAAATATTTTTTTTTACTTTTTTTTTAATACTTCTGCTGCTGTTTGAGCATGATGTCTGCAAAGTTACAAAGCACAACATTCCTCAAGAATGATGTATTGTTTTCTAGTAAATGCATACATCTCAAGAAGACAACAAAAAAAAGCATAAAATATGAACTGATTTACATACACTGTACTTGTTTTGCAGATCAGCTACAATCATTTTGGCCCTCTAGCGGTTGAAGCATAAAACTACAAGTTTCTTGCGGATGAACATTGTTTTGGTCATTACGTGAGTAGTTCGACTCCTGCGCGGATTAATATGAGGGCTTGATCACTACGCTCATGGTTACATGCTAATCTCACAAACGACATCAAGACTCAATAAATGAAATAATTATACAAATACGGACATCTTAAAATAAATATCTCGTATGAGCAGGTAAGTGTTTTGATTTGTTAAAAACAAGTGTTTTAAAATAACATTACGAAAGTTTGAAAATGCTGACATTAGACATAATGATTGCAATTAGCAATCATTATGTCTGACTAATTGACACAATTAGCCTATAACTTGACCATTTTATAGGCAAATAGACCAAAGTAGAGATTGACATTGTTACCAACATAAACATTGTTTTGTGAAACAAACAATGGACATCAAATCTGATATGAAAGCTAATTTCTGAAAAGGCAAGACAATGTTGATTCGTTTTTTTTATCACAGACAGTTTTGCTTTCCCCTTTTGCTCATTATTTAAATTGGGTTAATTTCGAACAAAACTGTACATTATGTAGCTTTAAGAAACCCAAGTTAATTTAAATGCTATATTCAGATTATATATTTTATTGCAATCCAATCTGCCCAGTACCTTAAGAAGCTTCATAAAGCTTCAATAAAAATTGGTCTTGTACTGTGTGGTTCTCTGGGCAAGACCCATGTGCCTAAAATAAATGTGAGAGGTGGGAAAAATCCATTCCACACTCCTGAAAAATTTACTGTCATGAGATACAAAGTTTTCAAAAAGTTTCTTAGAAAACTGTGGAACCCAGGAACTCAAGCATCTGCATACCTGCTATATGTTATCGGAAAGAAAGAAAATAGTGCTACTTAGCAAAAAAGATTAAATGCAATTTTCATATTAGTTATGATGAAAATGAAATTAATGAATTGTTTTATAAACTTTACAGCTTTTACTTTATGCTTTTCTGGCCAAAATAACTTTCAGCATTGCAGTCTTAAATCCAGCAACTGCTCTTTTCATATCTATCACCACCACCTTTGTCTGTCGTTTTTTCCTCCAAGCAATAATAGGATTATTATGAAAAATGTTCCAGCATTATAGATGGTATTAAGCTTTTGCTTGAATAACTCTCTTCTTGATACACCAGTGCTCTGAACAGCTGTCAACTGTACATTTTCCAGAAAGTTTCTCTTTTGAACTCTTGGAATTATCCAGTTGAACAGCTACTAAAACATGACCCCATTCTTCATCAAGTAACATTAATGATGTGCTTTTAATGAACACCACACTTTAATGAACAACATTGAGCACATGGTTTACTCAATCTATTGATGAGAAACAACTCATCGGAACTTGAACTCTTTGAAAGTTAACTTACCTGCCCTCTTCACAATAGATCTATATGCCAAATAAAATACATTTCAGCAGAACAGTCTGTAAAAAAGTTTTATTCTCCAGTTATATGGGCGAATAAAAAACAAAAAGTTGAATACATAGCAATATGTTTGGAGTAAACAAATCATTGCCCACCAGCACCAAATCCTCATGCCAGCTGTGCGTTGAGTTTGAGAGAATTGTTTTCTGCTTCAGGGTTTGAATGACTTGCAGTCATTAACGGACCAATGAATCACAATGTCAGTAGATCTGTGATCTAAAACAAAAGTTATCCAATCTGACAATGCCACGCAAAGGCATTAACAGATATTTAAACAAGGAATTGACAAACTTTTCATTTTGAGGTGAACTATCGTTCTAAAGTATTGTAGCAGTGTTTTTTTTTTCTGTCAGAGAAACACAATCATGTTACTTAGAGCCTGATTTCAGTATCTTCAGCCTCAAGTCATTATTATACAAAGAGAATGAAAAGTTGACTTAAATCTCTAATAAATATCTCGAGGGGTTTAGATGCAGACAGTTCATGCGCGAGGGCTCTGAAGCAGCAGTGAGCTGTAGACGGGTTAGGAATAGGGTGGTTTAACTATGCCACAGAGGAGCCATCTTTGCCTTCAGTCTATGCGATAATTAACATCTGCTGAAAATCGTATCATGCCTGCTTGTGTTCTTACGGCCTTTGAAGCACCATAAAGTTTTACAGAATAAGATTTGTATGCATTATCATACATTCAGTGGCACGAAAAGGTTTTCGATATTTGATATTCTCTTATGATTTATATTTGGAGAACAAAATGGTTGTTCATTTTCAAAATGAAATGTTGCACATGAAAACATTTAAATTCAAATAGTTAACATAGACTCCCTATAATTAACCCTGTGAAAAGTAAATGAATATTTGTAAAACTAATAATTGGCTAGACAGACACAGATATCACCATAGATTCACTCTGCCAACACTGCGGTTTTTGCACACTCTTTCTTATTGTTGAATTATGAACAAATACCTTAGCAGGTGCTTGAGATGCCTGTAGTTCTGTTAAAGCTTTTCTGGAATGTTTTGAAACTTTCCAGATGAGGTGCGCCACTAACCTCGAAGTCTTTTCCATTTAGAAGTGAAGGCTTATAGAGTCCAAGAACATTAGAAATATCTTTGTAATTCTTTCCAAACAAATATATATATAATTTTCTAAGCTGTTTTGGTATGTCCCTGTATACATCTTGTGATGATATAATGGAAATGTCCAATATATACGTGCAATTTAAATTCAACAGAATTCTTCAGAACTGGTTCTATTGAGGGGGGGAAACTGGAACTGACACATTTTCATCATGTGTACTTAATTTAGACTTACAATTTAGATATTTTTTAAATTTAGATGTATTCAAAGTTTTGTTGTTTAGTGGTAAATATTACTGTAAAGAAGTTTATAGTTCAGGGAAGGAGGAGGCAGGAACCGGCAAACGTTCAACATGACTTTAATGACAAAATAAAGAAATCACAAAACGAAAGTAAGGCGGCAGCCCCTCATGGATAACTGCTGCATAAACAGAAACAAAGCAGCAACATAAATGTCCCAGGCCTAGTCCTCTCTCATCCTTCACTGTCATCACTCCTCCTTTTATCCTTCCGGAGCTCCTCCGTGGATTTCAAGACTGGTGTGACTCGCAGGTGTCGCTCCACGCTCTTCTGGCCTCGCTTCGCTCCCACGGCTCCCTGCTCTTCACATATACCCCATCGCCCTTCGCAGACTGCGCTTCATGGCCTTCATGGTGGCCGCAGTACCTGGGGGTAAGTATAGACGAAGAGAGAGAAAAGGAGAAAGAAAGATACAGAGAGACAGAGGAAAGAAAAAGAAGAAAACAAATCTTGGTCCTGTTCACAAAACGTACTTCAATCCGGTCCTTCACCAGCTGGGTGAAATCCTCTGCAATGGTGGTGGCACTGGATATCTCTCTGTGGACGGCCCTTAACTCCACCGTCTTCTGACTGGAGGCGACCACTCCTTCCATCTCGGTATCCGGCAGCGAGTCCCGCTCCATTCTGCCTGCTCTTCCCCATATGGCGGACAGGAGCAGACCCCATCAAACTGTGGCAACTCCTCTGGCTCCTTCCGATGGCAGCCGTCCCTCTCATGCTCAAGCAGAAAGCAATGATTTCATCCGTCCCTCTCGGCAAGTCACTCCTCGATGGCACCACAGATTTCCAACAGCGACAAGGGCTCTTTGACAGCGCATTCCTCCTTCCTCCTGTGTTTCGGCACCAGTGTAGCAAAGTTCAGGAAAGAAGGTGGCGGGATGGTTGAATGTTCAACGTAACTTTAATTACAAAACAAAAACAAAACAAAAGCGGCAGCCCCTCATGGACAACTGCCGCCTAAACAACAACATAAATATCCCAGGCCTGGTCCTCTCTCGTCCTTCATTGTCATCTCTTCTCTTTTTATCCTTCCGGAGCTCCTCCGTGGGACTCGAGACCGGTGTGACACATTAACGATCGCTCCACTGGCTTTGCTCCGCTCCCACGGCTCTCGGCCCCACCCTGCTCATCACATACACCCCATCGCCCTTCGCTAAACAAAAACAAAACAACAACATAAATGTCCCAAGCCTGGTCCTCTCTCATCCTTCACTTAAAAAAAAAATGAACTGGAAATGTTAGTTGGAATCAGAATTGGAAACCAGAACCATTACTTTCCTTATGATTCCTATCATGGTCACACCAGATCTCATCCAAATTAATTCATTATATTGAAAAAGACACTTGAAACTAATTTTTGAAGATTTGAAAGCAATAAATCTCACACAAACATATCTCAAAGACATTTTAATTTATAGAAACATAACCATTCAAGGTTAACGGTGTGTGTTCAAGGTTAACTCTTTCTTGTTACAACTCCAGAGACAACGGTGTGGCTTTCTTCTTAGAATCAATATGCAGGAGACGCTATCATACATCACAGTTTGACACCTAAAATAAATGTCATTTTGACACATGAATGTCTTCCCTTTAGGCAGTTATGCACTGTCTTTTTCTCGTCCCCACATAAAAACAAGGTATCCTCAGAATTCAATTTCTGGGAATACAGAAATACACACTGCTTATATCCAATTTGACTCCCTCTGTCCCTTTTTCAGGTTCGGTTCAATGAGGAATAAAAATAAAAATAAAAAAACTAAATAAAAAAGGACTTCAGAGAATGTGTTGAGAAAGTCTTGCTTCCCTTAGGAGCTGCAATTGAAATAATCACCCAGTAGGTCCAAGCCTTTGAACAATGTAACCTATAAAACTCCAGCCATATTTCCCACAAGTCTAGGACTCGGTCGACGTCTCTGTCTTCTGATACTGCTCCAGATCTTTTTTCTTCTTCATGGCAAGCTGCAGTTGCTTTTTGATAAGCTGGATTTGTGTTTCCAGATCTGTCAATTCCTGTACTATTGGGTTCTGGGCAAGGCCCAGCAAGTCGGTTCTTCCGTTAGATGTGGCCTGTAATGGAAGCTGTCTCTTCTCCTGTGGGGACAGCAGTTCTTTACAATGTGAACATTCCAGGTCATTTTGTTGTCCCTCTTGATTGGACAGTTTTTGCCTGTTGCTGTTGGAAGTTCCCAAAGAGTTCCATGGCATTTGTTGGTTGTTTCCAACATTGCAACTTAGTCGGGACAAGAATGATATCACAATATCAGTATATAAATACACATTTTAGGAAGCATGTTATGCAAAGTACTAGTTGTATTCATTTACTCAAACTTATGTCATTCCAAATCCATATGAGAATTTTTGAAAGAAGGGTTGCACTTTTCCATGCATATGCAACAAAACTAATTTATTTTTTACTTGTGTGCTATTTTAAGTGTTCTGAAGGCATATTATATCTTTGGGTGAGAAACTGTCAATGAAAATCTTCAAATCTAACCTGGCTTTCCTTGTCGTGTTCATGAGAAATGCAGAAATCATGAATGAATTGTTCTTGTGGGTCAAATCTTTTAATGAACTGCCTGATCTGTTTCACAAAATTGGTCTAATAAAAATCAGAACAACAAATAATGCCTTCAAAAGACTTATACTAATATTGTAGCACACAAGTCATGTGACTAATTGTATGATACTTAATGGTGCTTTATGTCATTTTTAGAAGTGTGAAAGCTCCTATTTATTGTAATTACAAGAAAAAGATGAACAAGAACATTCTTCAAAATTTCTCTTTGTGTCCTGGAAGAAAGAATTCATATTGATTGCAGAGTTAACTAAAACTATGAAAAAACTTGTTTGTTAATAGAAATAAAGCTGAATAGAAAATGTTTACTTAAATTGAAAGAAGCACAATTATCCGAGAATGACACTACTTCAGGACTTGAATTCAATGTTGCTTGAATGCTAGACAGTATTTAAAAGCAGTTTACCTTTTCTCCGGTTTTGCAACAGTCTGTAATTTGTCTTCTTTGAAAGTCGGGTTAATTGCTCGATGTAATCTCTGAAAAACAATTAAATTAAGTATTATTCAGGGAAGAAGTGCTGAGAATTTCAAAGTGAATAAATGAGGAACATCATTCCCTTACTGCTACAACGTGTCACCAAATTTACATGTAATTATGTTTAATAAAACCAGCCTATAACTCTACAAATGCACATACTTGACTGGTGTGGAGCCAGTACTTATAATGTGACGACTCTGGTATTCTGGGTATCAGCCAGCGATGGACAATGTGTTCACCCAGTGTGGTGAGGAGAGACAGGGCCACTCCAATGCATAGCATGACAAATAACCCTGAGAAGTGCTTTATCCCCATCTGTAAAGTCTGGGAATGACAACGGAAAGTCAAGGTTAGAAAAGAGGAATAGTTCACCCATGAATGAACTTAATCATTTAGTCACCCTCACAAAGAACCCCGTATTATTTAGCAAAACACAAAAGGAGATCTTCTGCACAACTTAAGTAGCCAGGCATTTTTATTGGCAAACAAACAAACACACACACACACACACACACACACACACACACACACACACACACACACACACACACACACACCAAATTACAGCATCATAAAAGTAGTTTAAATGACTTGTGTGCTATATTCCAAGTCTTGTGTGTGAGGAACAAATCATTGCCATTATTCTCTGAAAATGTTCCTCTCCAGCCAATCTCTGAAATCCCTTAAACTAAATTGAGCGAACAATACATTTTTGATTGAAGAAAGAAAATAACGCATGATTATGAGGGTGAGTAAATCATAACGAAAGTGAGATCTGAAATGTTTCAATAGGATAAAATGTTGTTGGTTGTTAAATGTAAGTTTTAAAAGTAGCTGTATTTAATCCTACTTGTACCACAAGTTGTATTTCTTTTGATATAATTTTAATACCTTTATTCACCAAGGACGCATTAAATTGACAAGTGACAGTAAATAATCTTACGAAAATATATATTTAAAAAAAAAAAAAGGATCTTTTAAACTTTATTTATATCAAAGAATCCTGAAAAAAGTATGAACATTTGAAGAATATGAGGCAATGAATATATTCAAATAGAAAACAGGTATTTTAAATTGTAATAATATTTCACAATATTACTGTTTTACTGTATATCTGATCAAATAAATGCAGCCTGGATGAGCATTAGAGACTTCTTTCAAACACTAACACACACACACACACACACACACACACACACACACACACACACACACATGCACACACACTCATAAACAAATGTCAGAAAAATGATTTAGTTGATTTAGGTTTTTTAGTTGCAGTCCTAAAAAAGACAGGCCCTTCCATAAGTCCCAGCCCTGAATTGTGCATATTAATAGCCTAAATATATCAATCCTATATTTTAACAGCTTTATCGAGTGAACTTCAAACTGAATGCATTTCTGATTTTCAGTTTGTATCATGACTTACCTCTGTGACTGCAAAGCTTCTTTTACCACAGGGTACCACCTTGTACCACTTATCATGTAGCGTGTCCATAAATCCATCAGATTTGTACTGACTGACCAACTCAGAGATATTTGAAGTCAGAGGAGAGTTCTGTTTGAGCCCAATGCCATAGCCTGTGAACAGAAGGACAATGTTTTTTTTTATATTATTATTATTATTATTATATTAGCTATTAGAGCAGCATGTGCACAGTAGTTCATTCACTCTGTAACCCATAAACAATACCAAGCGAGTAAGAAACGTTAATTTACTTGCCTTCAATTGCAAATGGCTTTCCCACTGTCAGCATTTTGCAGTCTGCATCAATAGACACTTCATAGTCTAAAAGAGCTTTGTCCATTATAAAAGCATCCAGCTTTTGCGGATCATCCCTGGAATAGTATCAAACAGTTTGCTATTATACAGTGACACACAGACAAAATTTGCTGCATTCAGGATTTTTTTTTTTTTTTTTTTGGTGGATGTACAATATCATGTAGTCACAATATGAACTTTTGATCGTTGAATCAGTCTATTAGTCCTGAAGTCCTCACAATGAATTAAAACTACTAGAACCAACTACCTATTCATACTCATAGAAGGGAACATCGAAAGTCTATAACCTGACTTTACTACTAGCAGTTGCATCCTTGTTTATCCTATGCAATTCAAAATGTTATCTTGCAAAAACACGTGTTGGATTGATTGAAAAAGGAGAGACCTTGCTAACCTTCTTAGGGAAATGTTGCAAATTTCATCTACTTCTCCTGAAATCTATTCATTCTGCCCTGCTTGAAGGAATTATACACTGTGGCAATATTTTGGAGTATGTGGTCTGATTTGAGGGCTGCATCAAATCATATCCTGAAGGTTGTGGAAACTCAAAAGAGAAGTTTCAGACTTGCAACAGAGGATACGAAAGGAGGAAAACTTCTTTAAAATTGAGTTAAGTGTGGCCTGTCGAACACTTATGTGACGTCGAAAACTCTTGCCATTGACTTATTTGCTTTGGTCATTCCTACAATTAAATGCACATGTATTAAAAAGCCCAATTGTACAACTTGTTGGCCATAACTTCTAAAATAACAATGACAACAACAAAATAGGATTGTGTATGTATAGAGAAAGTATCAACAAATAAAACATGTTTTCTTTGAATATATAGCTATAACGGCTGGACGGCTGGATAGATAGATAGATAGAGAGAGAGAGAGAGACAGAGAGAGAGAGATAGACACAGACGATAGATAGAAAAATAGACAGACAGACAATAGACAGGTAGGTACATAGATATAGATAGATAGATAGATAGATAGATAGATAGATAGATAGATAGATAGATAGATATAGACAGACATAGACAGACAGATAGACAGACGGATAGATAGACAGATAAATAGATAGACAGACAGATGTATAGATAGACAGACAGATAGATAGATAGATAGATAGATAGATAGATAGATAGACAGATAGATAGACAGACAGACAGACAGATAGACAGACAGATAGATAGACAGATAGATAGATAGAGAGATAGATAGATAGACAGACAAACAGATGATAGATAGATAGATAGATAGACAGACAGATAGACAGACAGATAGATAGATAGACAGACAAACAGACGATAGATAGATAGATAGATAGATAGATAGATAGATAGACAAACAGACAATAGATAGATAGATAGAAAGACAGACAGACAGACAACAGACGATAGATAGATAGATAGATAGATAGATAGATAGATAGATAGATAGATAGATAGATAGATAGATGTGCTTATAATGTGCTAAATTCCTGCAAATAATTATTCACTATAGCAGTTAATTGCTAATTAAGAAAAGTGATTTTGTTATCCTAGGTAAATCAATCAATCAATCAATAAAAAAGATAATTGTGACTTCTCACAAATGCAAAAAGTTTTCATCTCGCAATTTGGACTTTATCACTCACAATTGCCAGTTAATATCAGAATCAGTATTGTGGGATAAAAAGTCACAATTAATACCTACAGTAGGATATCAAAATCAACTGTGGGTGGTAGATCCTTTTTCTTAAGCACCCTAATATGTGAGAACATGCTTTACACACAGCTCATTGCGCATGAAAGAGAGGGAAGACGCGTTTGCACTCGAGTGCATTCATTCATGCTGTTTGTGGAGTTACAGTCTGACAGCAAGATTTTTCAATTATTGATTTAATCTGTTTATCTGGATAAATTACTTTACTCATTTAGCCTGCATGCTAATAAGAAATTTAGCACATTATAAGCTTGGAACTTGTTGGAATGAGTAAAAGTATGAGCAATATTTACAATCCTGTGCTAAAATTCAGGCCATAAGTAGACATATGCATTTATATATTTAGGATTTATAAATATACATTCTGATTTATACAATATAGACTTATATCTTAGACTTACAACTATATATTCAGGAATACAAGTAGGGATATGCGTTTTCTCACAGTTCAAACATCAGTCAAACAAGTCTATTCATTCCTAGTCTTGTCCGGTGAAACCACATGGATTTGTACAACATAGCAAGAAGGGAAAACCATCTAAAGAAGGACATGGTAGAGGGCATCCAGTGAATTAGTGCTGCTTCAGTGGTCGATGCCACTCTGCAATAACGATTACGACTTACTTAAGATGATCTATTCCATCAGGGGTTGTAGGGACATTGTATCGTCTCATGTATTCATGCATCTCTGGAAAGCTTTTTTTCACATAGTCCTCAGCGCTGCTCTCCCGAACAGTTCCAAAGCGGAAACCTTGTGATGGATGGTGGAGCTTGAAAAGCAAGAGGACCATATTCAGCAACCAGTAAGTATATTTTCAACCTCTTAACCATTTGAAATACACAAGTTACTCTTACCTTGGGATCATGTATACCTGAGAGTTGCTCGTAGGTTTTCTCACCAACCATTACAGCAGCGAGATTAGCTGTGTACGTTGATAGGCAGAACAAACAGAAAATGGCCCAGAGGTTCATGAGGAATCTGCCGGTCCAACACTTTGGCGGCTTAATGGCGGCAGTCCTGCCGAATAAGATTGAGTAGCAAACGTTTAGTGCAGAGGAGAAAGAAAAGACACGCTCCCTGTTCCTCCCCCTTGGGGTCATCCCGAAAGGGCTTTTCCACTCGTACAAGGTCAGGAACACGGCCGTCAGATGTAAAGACACAAATATTCCCAGCCACATACTCCAGTGCAGAGGCCACATGAAGGCGCCAATGGGTGCAGCAGTATCCATAGTCCTGACAAGGATTCCCAGGCTGGTGGAGAAGAACGGGCTGGTGAAGTCAATGACCTGACTGCGTGCCGAGTTGATGCTGAAGGAAGTGACAGCCAGATGCGCAGCCCCGCTCATGAGGTCCCCGACCAGCCCTGACCAGCGACCGCTCTTGTAAGCTCCGTATTTCCCATCTCCCACAATGTAGAGGTCAAACTTAAACCCCATGTCCTCTGCCAGCTTCTCTAAAAGATCAATGCAATAGCCATAGCAACATTTTTTAAACTCCATGGGCACAGTGTCATTGGCACTTTGCAAACCCTGAAAAAGACTTTCCAGCAAGGCTGTGTCGTTTGTTTGGGGGTCAAGGCACAGCTGGCCAGCCGGGCACAAACCTTCTTCATCAACATCTCGGGTGAAGACAAACGGGTGTTCTACCAGGGTGACGACTCGCAAGTGCAGACGTGAGGAATGCCGCCAGTCTCCCCCTGGCAGAGACTGTCTCTTATTAGGCCAAACACCGTAATCCATTACCACTTTGCCTTGCTTCCAGTTACCGAGACGTGTCCACATGGGCTTGCCTATTGGGTCATGCTGTAGATTCCATATGAAGTGATGGCTTTCAGAGATGATGGTAGATTCCTCTTGCACACTGATGTAGCCGCTCAGGCCGTCAAACAACGTGTTGGCCATGTATCTGAGAATCAAGAGAAAATAGATTTTATCCAATTCAGTCTAATTCTAAAGCAAATACAACGTCAAATCAAAATAAACCTAATTTGCTTTTATAACAAAACGCCTCTGATCCAAAGGCCTGTTCACACCAAGAACTATAACTATATCTGTATCGTTTTAATAATCATTCTATATGAGAATAGCAGAGTCCACACCACAACTAAAACAACACAGAGAAATTATATTGTTCATTTTCAGAATCATTTTTCCCTGTTGAGGAACGATAAAAGCTTTGACAGCAAAATCAGAATCCATCTAAAGGGGCTTTCGGGTAGCATCGGGTAGTTCTAGGAGCTTAGTTCTTGGAAGTAGCCAGCAGGGTGGTTCCCCGAGAACTAATGGTTTCCTTAGGAACCTGGTTCCATTCGTAGTATCGTCAGTAGGAACTCTTAAGTGACTTAAGTCAAGCTTGTTGTTGTAACTTTTATTTTGACGGCACGGCAGACCTTTATTTGACAGCGCTCCCATTCTCTGTATTCATTAGTTTACGATCTGTCTAACAGTCCTGTCTAAAGCTGCGTTTCCACCGATATTACCCGGAACAATTTGTCCCAGGAACTTTTTTTCCCCTAGACCTGTTGTTAGCCGCGTTTCCACCGCTGTCTAAAGTACCGTGAAGATTAGGCAAATAGTGCGGTGACGTAGGACTGCGCGCGACTTTACAGTTCCCACTGGATTTCATCCTCTGAATTTAAAGGGGTCATATAATGCCATTTTTGTACAAGTTGATATGATTCTTTAGGGTCTAAATGAAAAGTTTGTAATATACTTTAATTAAAAATTCTCATTAGTATTGTAAGAAAACACTCATTTTACCTAGTCAAAAACAGCTCTGTTTTCAGCACGCCATTTAAGTGCATGTGTCTTTAAATGATAATGAGCTTTGCTCACCCCGCCCCTCTGTTCTGTGGGGCGTTTTGACACAACACACGTGAAGTGTTGCCTTGACAACAGTTGAGGGTATATTTTGGAGAAAGAATGGCAGTGGGAGTCTCTGAGGAAACATCTGTGCAACCATATCAATTTGAACTGGAGTCGGACCCGGAACAAGATGACGGCCCCAAAAAAGTTCGTCAATTAAGGCTCGAACAGGACGTTTCTGAATGGTTGGTTAACGTAATGTCACTTTGATCTATCTTTGTATGTACTGGCAGGGTAGAGTAGTGAGGTACGAACGCTATGTGTTTACTGATGTATACGTTAGTTCATTGATAGATTGATGTTACAGCTAATGGTCATGAAAAACTTTTTTTCCGGTAAATGTAGGCTTGTCAGTGATGCGTAACGTTATCTATGCGGTGTTAGGTACAACTGTCAGGGCTGAAGCACTGACATGAGGTCACAGCAGGAATGTTTCTTAGCAAAACCAGCTTTATACTGACCCTCGTTTATAAAGCAGTCTGGTGAGAAATGATTCGCGCAAACATGAAAGCATTGACGTTGATCGTGGGGAATATTCCCTTCGAAAACAAAACTCAGCCACTGCGTCTTCAGCGGTTCGGATTTAGGAACATCAAAATGACTGCTGTGTTCATTATTACACCCAAGAACACCACAATCGCTTAGACGCCATTCTGCTCCAGCATATCAACAATGCGGACTATGATGACAGCTCGCTCAGGGCGAGTCTGTGTTGAAACGCTGCTGTCAATTAACAATCGTGGGAGGGGCGTCCGACCGTGTGACATCACACGGTCTGACGGCTCGATTTGAGACAGGGGAAAATGTATAAGGAGATAAAAAAAACAAAAAAAAACACTGGATGGATTTTTATCATTATATGATGGTTGTGTAGAGGCACTGCCAACACACACTTCAGTACAATCAACTTGTAAAAGTGCATGTACCATTATATGACCCGTTTAAGCTTAATAAAGCCTGAACCTTGTCGTCTGTCCATCGGTCGTATGTTTCAAACTCCATTGTTGATTCGAATAGCAGATGACTGTTACTGCACGCACCGCAACAGATGGTGGTTGAATAAAATGCTGCGTGGAGTCAACCAATAAAAATGCGGCATGAACTCAACCAATCAGCATGTTCAGCGCCCAAGTCCCACCCCTGAAAGTTCCTGCACTTTGAAAAAGTACTACCTCGCGAGCAGGGACTTTCGGAGGGGGAAACACGGTGTAAACACACCGAGTATCACCCCAAAGTTCCTAGTTTCTGGGGAAAGTTCCTGCGGTGGAAACGCAGCATAATACGTAATTAGATAGAACTGTTATACATAGAAAGTAGACAGTATATGAAAAGGTATTAGCTTTTGCTGTGTGTCCAGTGTTGCTAGCTGAGCTGTGTTTTGCTTGGTCCCCTCAAAGTTGCGTTGAATTTTCTCCTTAGCGTAAAGGTTAAGAGGCCCATCTATCACTGTTTTCCATGTTCATAGAGTTAGTTTCTGGAGTATATTGAAGGAGGTGGATTTGAATCCACTGCTGCTTCAATGTATATGTAATGAGTGATTATAATCAAGGTATTAATCAATATTTCTTCCTTCTAAATATCAAATGAGTTGAATGACTTCTCTAGAGATTTTACTTTGTTATAGAAGTTACCAGTGTGATCACTGAAATGTTCTTTTCATGTATTCTTTAATGTCTGTATTTGATATCTGAATGCAGTAACAGTGCTTGCTTTTATCCTGGCTTCCAGAAATGAAATAGGGACTTGTTTTGTGTTTGAGAAAGGTCTCCAATGTATTAAAACATATAGGGGTCACTGAAGCCAATAGTTTAAGGGACCATTTCTTTGTTAAAGCTTTACTTTCCAGTTAGACTAAAGTGTAGCTCTCCTTGAGAGAAAGAACGCATTATCTTGATGTTTTAAGAGGACCCTCCTGTTTATAGTTAGAGCCTGGCCAAATCCAACCTTGGAAAAGCTGTGTGTCGGTGTGTGTGTGTTAGTCTTCTTGGTTACAGGTTAAGGAACCACTGGTATTATTGGAGTTGTTGTTCTGGACATGCTGGCGGCCAGCAACCCAAATCTGCCACCTGGAAGGTCACGACGTGCCTAATCTATGGAGATATGCTTCAGTCTATCTGTATATGTGTGGAAAATTACTATGTTTATCTTTTTCTTAGCCAACCAGGAACTGCAACCTGAAGCAAGGACATAGCTTAGACCTTGGTGAAGGGTATAAGTGCTGGGATCTTTGTAACTGTAAGCGGGGCGGCCTACGAACTGCTGTGTGAGTCTTGAAGCTGAACTTCTGCTGATGAAACTGCAAACTATCTTCAGTAAAACTTTTCTTCAATTATTTATAATTCTGACTCCGGGTCTTCTTTCAAACATCTTGTCTTTGGGTCCCAAACAATATATATTATATTGAAAAAATATACAGCTATATAATCTGTGTTTACATAGCTTTTTTAAAAATGGCGGGTGTTGGTGTTTCGCGTGCGTTCGGCCAATCAGTGTACACTAACGTCACTGGTAGTTCCTATAGTGCTGGTTTAGTGCTGTCAATTAGTTCCTCCAAAAGGATTTTCTAGAACTACAATCGTTCCTAGTTCCTGTGGTGCGAATACGCCAAACATCCTGGTACTTCCACCAGCAGTTCTAGGAACTATGAAAAGGATCCTCCGGTGTGAAAGCCTCTTAACTTTAAACAGCTCGAGGATTTAAAGCAGCAGACAACATAGCATTGTGTGCTTACAACAAACAGAACATTGTCATGTGTTGGTGTGGACGTGTATGTAGTTGCCTTTATTTTGCATGATACATCCAAGAAAGATACTTACACTTAAAATACCACAAAACACAAGGCCTAAGCCAACTTGCACTGATATATCTTAAAATATGTCAGTGCCATTGTTTTGTCTCAAGATGCACACCAGTAATGTATTTTTCTAAGGCATGTTTATAAAAGCTACTTAAATATCCTAAATGAACCAAGGCCTAGTCTTGGCTCAGGGTGCTTTCACACTGGCTGTTTAGTTGGGAACGGGGCACGGATCGCATGAAAAATCGCTAATGTGAACACTGTCATGTGGACCCGGGTGCGCACTGGGGTACCGATCCCGAGACTACCTGGAGGAGGTGTTCTGAGTTGGGTTGCACTCGAACCGTGTTGCGGTTCACGTGAATGTGAAAGCAACACGGACTTGGGTGCGCACTTGTTCAGGAAGAAAAGTGACCTGCGCATAGGTTTTGGCTGATTATGATGTATTTAGTTAAATAAAATGCATGTAAGGGATGATAGTGTTGATGATTTACTCTGGATACGAGCAAGAGTGAGCCTGCAGTGTATTCGTGCATAGCGCGTGGAATCAGGACAACAAATTAATGGAAATTGCAAGCAGCAGAAAACCACCTTATGCGTCACACACACACACACACACACACACACACACACACACACACAGTAAACCTGTGTTCACTCAGCTGTGCATAAGAGCACCAAATTAATAAAAAAACTGGGAACAATCGCGCTTGGGCTCGGACCGCAGCGAACGAGCACAGTGTGAAAGCACCCTAAGCCCTGTCTGTGAAACCTGGCCTTAGAGTAAATAGCTGCTTTCTAATAATGAAGCCCAATCCTGATAGATATAATTTAAGTCCCACCCTACATTATCTATAGTTTGGGCAGTAAATATAAAATGGCATTACTGACTTTCACTGACTTCACTTTCCCGATGCATTGCTGTTTTTGTCACATTTTTATTTTAATGAGATCGTTATTTTGGGCCATATAAATACTGCTCTAATTTCAAAATATAAAATTGACTATATCATCTGAAATGCTTATAAGATACTGCCCCTTAAATGGCTCCTATGTAGTTAGCTGCGTTTTCTTAACATAAAGCAACTTCAGTCCTGGAGGGCCACTGTCCTGCAGGGTTTAGCTCCAACCCTGATAAAACTCACCTGCCTGTAGTTTTCTAATAATCCTAAAATGCTGATTAGCTTGTTCAGGTGTGTTTGAGTAGGGTTGGAGCTAAACTCTGCAGGACAGTGGCCCTCCAGGACCGAAGTTGCCCATCCCTGACATAAAGCATCACAGCATGGCTTACTACTTTTCTTCAAAATATAATTTTTAAAAGTAGCATTTATCTGCAGATTGACCATCTCAAATGATTAGCAACTTCAGTAAATTCAGTAAGATTAGTAAACTGTACTATTTAGCCTTCTTGACTGACCTTCCAATTTAGGGAAAAGGTATTGTTGTGTCTTGTATTTTTCTCTCTTCGATTTAGAGTTTTTTTTTTTTTTTTTTTTTTTGCAACGGTGTAGCTAACGGTAACCCTGTTAAATCAGTTATGATAGGAGTGCTGATCATGTGAAATTTAAGCCCTGAGGCAGTTTGGTTAGAAGTTGGTGAAGTTGTTTCCTGACAGTGCAGTGTTGAGGAAAACACTCTTGATATGCTGTCTTAAAAAGCTCTCCTCGGCTGTGGATGAAGGGGATAATCCTTATAGAATATGCAGACGTGCTGTATAGTCACTAGTCACAGATTATCAGAATTCTGACATGGTTCATTTGGTCTGTCAAAAATGGTCAAATTTTACATCATGTAAAAACGAACCTTTCTGAAAGGTTGGTGGAAAGTGAGAGGGTATCTCTCTTCCTGCTTTCTCTGCTGCCTTCTAAGACAGCATTCGAAATGAAATGGAACCTCTTAAGTGACTGATTTGGAATTATGGATTACTACTTCCTCAGCAATTATGTGTCTCGTACATATAGCACTCCTTAAGTGCAGGCAACTTTACTTCCAATGGAGTTTAGTATTAGCATGTTTCTAAGCTAATGATGTGACACTCTTATAAGCATAAAAATATTAAATATTTTCTTTAACTAATCTATTTTAGTCATTTGAAACTGACACAATGCATTATGAGATTGTCTTCTCTACTCATTGTAAATGTGATGTTCTCTAAGAATTTGGCCGAAAGAATGTACACTCTTATTTTTCTTTTAATTTTATTTCTTTTTTTCCCCCAAAAGGGGGGTTTCACAGTGATGCCTACAAGAGCAATTTTTGGTTCCCCAAAGAACAGTTCTTGGTTACCCAAAGAAAATATCTATTTTGTTTAGTTCTTAAAAGAAGAATTTAATAATCTAAAGAGCATTTTTCCACTATAGGTAACCTTTAGAGAAATGGAAAGATCCCATGGCAGTTAAAGGTTCTGCACGGAACCATAGAGGCAAAAAAATACTTTTTGTTAAGAGTGCAGCCCTTGTATTCGGAGCATGCCAGTCATGCTATTTAAATAACACAAATATTACAAATACAAAATCAACAATACCTGGACAGAAAGGTTCCTGATGTGAGATTTTTAGTCTCAAGCGTTGCCATACAGTTTGTGATGCCAGGAATCAGTGCCAGCTCTGGAGACACAGTGGCAGCTGTTCCCACCGCCCGCGCCACCAGCTCCAAAGCATCCTGGACATAATGATCCAGTGAGGGCTCACCCATACGACCATGTGCAAGAAGACCCAAGGGTAGCCCCTCTGTCCGTAATTCCTCCACGTTTTGAGAGTCTCCTATAATCCAGCGGTAATCAGGAAGGATCAGTCCAAACTTTGCAATGGTGGTAAAGATTCTCCGTATATCCCTGATGTCACATCCAAAGGTCACTATAGTAGATGTTGAGTCTTTGATGGACTCCAGTTGACCTTGAAGGGACGTTTGAAAGTCACTTTTGGAGCTGCTGTTGGTGGATATTTTGAGAACTGTGCCCAGATGAAATTTGGAGCTGTTATGGAGCAAGAAGACAAAGTCTGAAATGTTCATCTGTTGACACATCACCAAACTGACATCATACCAGTTATTCATGGACAGCAGGGAGAAGATGAGATCTGCTTGAGGGGTTTGAGGATTTTGCATGGCCATCTGGAAATGGAGTGGGTTCTGTTGGGAAGAAACAAATGAGGATATCATTACAGAGAAATTTGTGTAAGGATGGATCACATTGGTCAACAATCCATCATCAATTGGTCAATAAGTGACGTTGACTAATTCATCTAGACTTTATTTGTTTTTATATTCAGCAGCAGTGCTAAAACTAGCATGATAATAGTGTGGTGTGCTTTAGCTGTTATATGGAGTTTTGTGGCTGTTATTTTTAATTATTTATACATGTTAGCTTTGAGGTCGTCTATATGATACTGGGATTCTAAAAGTTGTTGAAACTACCCTTTAGCAGACACACATTTTTTGAATTTACAATCCCTTACTTTAGGGAAAATTAACCAGAAATATTGATGACTTATCTTGCACTACACTAATTGAGAATGTCCCTGCACCTAACATCTGCCGCTGACAAGCAATAATGAAATCATGAGGTGCATAACAATTGGCATACTTATGCCATTTTGTAGTATAAATAGTTTGGGAAGTGTGTATGCACTCAACATTAAGAAGTGCACTTATTTAACTGGAAAAACAAAGGTGGAATGTCAGACACATTTGGACAACTGTTGCAGCCATCAGACTCAGATGCTGGATGACAAACATGCCATCTAAATGTCATACACTAGACGGTAGAGTGCATAGTGAGTAGTTTAAGTACATTGTGTATATAGTGTATAATTTGGGACACATCAATGGTTCATGGCTGTGCTGCATCAAATCATAAGTTCAATTCCCATGTCCCACCCAAACCACCCAGTTTCAATAGAAAATATGTCAAGGCAAGAAAGACATCAAACAATTTCATAAGGCACTTTTAACATGCAGACGGGTTGTTTTTAGGAGTCAGATGAATCTAAAACCTAGCCTGTCTAATTATACTTGTGTAATTATATATATTTTTTAAACAGATTGATCTACTGCTCGTTCAGGCAATTCTCCATTAAAAAAAATGGGCCAAGCCAAAACTGTCAAAATATTTAGTGGTCTTTTAATGGTCTTAACCATTTTAATCACAAATCACTGGCCAGGAGATTAGACAGAATTGCACAAAGACTGTAGACAAAGTAACAGCACAGAATATCTTTCTCCAACTTGCAGATAGCTTTTTACTGGAAGAAGAGTAAAGAACAAGTTTACTTGTTTCCGCCACAGAATAAAAAATAAAAAAGGTACTTGTGACTTTTTATCTCACAATTCTGACTTTATTTCTTGCAATTGCGAGTTTATATCTCACAACAAGCATTCATATCAAACAGTTCATGAGTAAAATGAAAAATTGAAAAATGTCTCCCAGTTAGTTTGAGTTTAATGTGAGACCAAATATTCACTATATGGTTCAAATCTGTACTCTGACCAGGCCAAAACATGCCCTCAAGCCACTTCTTGGTTGCCTTTGCAATTTGTCTTGTTGAAAAATAACATCTGATCATTCGTCTTTAGATAAAACTTTTCATTTGTGAGAAGCAAGCCATTTTGCAATAATCTCCTGTACTCTAAAGCATTAAATGAATATACCAAGTGAATTTGCTCACCCATACCAGCAGCTAAAAAGGCTCTCCACACAATGACACTCTTCCTCCATGCTTCACTGTGATAGAGATGCATTTATTATTATACACTTCCCAGCCAAAACGAAATTGCTTTCTGGATTTAAATAGGTGGATGTTTAAGAGTCAATGATTGGATCAGTATTGCTGTGATTATTATGTTTCTAGCATGTTATATGTTTGGCAACAGTTTGTCTAACCCTAATTAATCGAGTAGCTTTTCATTTCTTAAACAACCATGTAAGACACACCATGGCCATATTTCAGGATGACATTGTCAAGATTCATCAGGCTCAAACTGTGAAAGAATGGTTGTGAGGGAGCATGAAGAATATTTTTCACACATGAATATGTCCATCTGTCCATATGTCCATGAATATGGCACATCTGAGTCCAGAGCTTAAATTCATTGAAAGTCTCTGGGATGTGCTGAAGGAGACTTTACAAAGTGCTGGACTCTTGCATTGACAATACAAGATCTAGACCAAACATTGATGCACCTCTTGATGGAAATATCATCACAACATTTATTTCTATTTAGAGGTGCATATATTTTTGGTCAAAAATAGACCAAACATAATAATCACTGCAATAATGATCCAATCATAGACTCTTAACCATTTGCGGATTTAAATCTAAAAAGCGATTTTTTTGTTGTTGTTGGTCAAGGCAGTGTATTTCTCACCAGCTTTTCGAAGACACCACTGGAACATCACCATGCAACTTGTGTTTTATTGTGATTCATCACAACACACACACACACAAATATCTATATTCTAGCCAAAAACTTCCAAAACTCATTTCCTGACCAATAATATTTGGGCTTTGCACATCTTTTCCTGTCTGCCAAACAAAGGGAAGGCATGAGTTTTAGGTCCAACAGATATTTATCGTAATGCATGATTTGATGGACTATCTCCTTCTGTTTGCAGATTGAGTTTCTGAAGCGGATTCTCCTCTGGGGAAAACAAATATTTTGATTTTCAACATGATGTCCAATTGTGCAATTCTCTGTCCCTGAAAACAATTACTTTAAGCGGTATCTGCTCTTGTTCAATTTGTGATGCATTGAAATAGAATTGTATCTAGAGGGGCAAGAACTTCAAAACTAGTTTAAAGCATTTGAAACTTGATAAGTCCTTTGAAAATAGTCAAATCGGTAGTAAAAATTTTTGTTTATCATCTCCATGCTATATTAAACTGCATCATGCTGCTTTAAAGACAAACGCCAGGTTTCAGAAAAAAGGGGCTTAGATTAAGCCAGGATTAGGCCATGGTTCAATTAGGATATTTAAGTAGCATATTTTATACATATTTTATTTACATATTTTAAAATATCTCAGTTAAAACAGCTTAAACATGCATTTTAGTCTGGGACTAGGCTTAAGCCTTGTCTGTAAAACAGGGGGGAAATGTATACAAATAGCCTAAATTATTTGATTTTCATTTCAGAAATGTTGCATTTCTGAAATGAAATGGGTCTAGTGGCATGGACTCCACTAGACCCCTGAAGGTGTGCTATGGTATCTGACACTGAGATGTTAGCAGCAGATCTTTTAAGTACTGTAAGTTGTGAGGTGGGGCTCCATGGACCGGACTTGTTTGTTCAGCACATCCCACAGATGCTCAATTGGATTGAGTTCTGGGGAATTTGGAGGACCTCAAACTTGTTGTTGTTGCTCCTCAACATTCCTGTACCAGTTTTGCTTTGTGGCAGGCCAAATTATAGCAGCAATATTCCTGTTGATTTATTGGCGTGAAGTTTCGTGCACAATGACAAACAGGATTGCAACATTGTCAAAAAACAATAAGCAGAGAGGACTGCCATAACATCAGTGAAAAACATTACTGCAGGCTTCAACATGGCTGTGTTTACGACTAGAAATGTCAAACAAATTTCGCCTACATAGCCCGAATCTGTATCTGTATGCATGAGACTGTCTGAATACCGGCAGAATTCACAGTTTTGTTGTAAAAAGAGACACATTATGCAGAAGTATAATTTGCTGTTATGTGTGTTTGTCAGAGCCTGCAGTTGCTGTGTGACGCGCGTTCCCTGCGGGCGTATCGTGACGAGCTGGACGCGCTCCGAGAAAAGACCGTTAAAATCGATTCCCTATTTTCGTTTTCGAAACTTGTGTTGGTTGGTGTGACCGATTGTGCAATCGAGTTTCGAACATAAAGTGACATCCCTAGTTGTCGGTTCACCACTTCCTTGGACAATCTTTGATAAATACTGACCACTGGCCCTTGTCAAACTCGCTCAAATCCTTACGCTTACCCATTTTTCCTGCTTCCAACACATCAACTTTGAGGACAAAATGTTCACTTGCTGCCTAATATATGCCTCTATATATATATATCTATATATATTGATGCCACCCACCAACAGGTGCTGTGATGAAGAGATCATCAGTGTTTTTCACTTCACCTGTCAGTGGTCATAATGTTATCCCTGATCGGTGTATATGAGATGTGAAGAGAACTTCTAAACGTTTTCCCACTAAGTACAATGGAGATTCAGCAACATTTATTACATGAAATCTGGAATCTCATTGTTTTAATTATATAATAGCCATTAATAACATGACATTGTCCTGCAAAGGAAATCAAGACCTTAAAAAACCCTGGCAGATGAAATGCTTAGCGGAGCCGTTTAATTTCCCCTGGGGCTGCAATTATGAGATGGCAGAAAACAGGCTAATCAGAATTGATTAAGGAAAAGCTGTCCAGGGATTTATTTCAAGATGTCTTAACGAAGTCAGACTTATTTTCTGTAGGAGTTGTCATGAGATCTCAATGACTTAACCAGTGGGAGAGCAATAAGTACCACTAACAAGTTAAGAAGAGACACTTAGGGCCCTATTTTAACGATCTAAGCACATAGTCTAAAGCGCACAACGGGAAAAATGGTCGGCGCACCCAACGCATGGTCTAAAATGGTTGTCCCTATTCTCTTGAGTAAATGGGTGTGTTTTAGACGTAACGTGCAAAAAAACAATCAGAGTGTAATTTCCCATTCCCTTTAAAAGCCAGTTGCGCTCGCGCCATGGCGGATTCGCTATTTACATGCCGGAATTTGCAAGCGGAAAAACTGAAGGCTTATTTTTATGTACACAATATTAATCTTTTACATTTTATTCCTTTTATTGTAATATTTGGCATGTTTGTGTGCTGCTGCGTGTCCCTGTGTGTGTAATAAGCAGAGTGTACGTGCGTTGTGGACCCACCTATAGGCTCGTATTACTAATACGCCCTTTAAATAACAAAAAATAAATAAATACTGCACCATTGACTTTAGACCAGGTTTCAGTTGGTCAATGGCACAGTCTATTTCAGTTGCCTCAAAATAGCAATGCACCAACAATGCGCCTTTTCAGACCAGCAGCCCATGGGCGCACAAATGGGCACAAATGCATTTGCTATTTAAACAACGTGACGCAGGACGTGAAAATGATAACTGCGTCGGGCTGAAACTAGCAAAAACGCTTGCATCGCACCTGGCGCTGCATTGCACCGGGTGTATGATAGGGCCCTAAGAGGTTTTGAGTGGCTTCATCATCCGGAATATGTTTTATCTTGAAGGAGCCTGTGATTTGCAAGCTGGGATACAGCCAGATATTACCACTGTCATAAAAAAGCACTGGAGGGTGATACAATTGTGTGCGTTTCAAGCAGTTTTGAAGATGAATTGTTAAAAATGGCTGATCTGATAAACCCCAGTTCTTCGGGCCAGTGGAGAA
The DNA here is from genome assembly GCA_022829025.1 of Squalius cephalus. NCBI lineage: Eukaryota > Metazoa > Chordata > Actinopteri > Cypriniformes > Leuciscidae > Squalius > Squalius cephalus. The sequence goes on from CM040816.1 coordinate 5,286,972, forward strand.
TAGCTTGTCTTTTCAACCTTGAATCCATCAAATTATTCTGAAAGGTATTCCGAATGACAAATGATAAATCAATCAAACGGTGTAAAATAATAGTTGTTATTATGGTCTGATATAGTTGTGTTTGCTTGTTTATAACAGGTTTATAAACACAACATACTTTTTTATGAAGAAATCAATACATTTTAAATCAGTAAATCTTCAGGAAGGAATTTAACTGTAAATTGTAAGTGGGCTACAAACCTTTTTAAACGGTTTTAATCTTACCTCATTTACTTTCTCAAAATGGGATTAGTCTATTATTTCCTAATTCTAGGATCTTGATTGACACACAACAGGGACTGAAATTAATGGAAGCTTGTGGCAAAAATGCCATCAAAATAAACAAACATTTCCTCAAAAATTAAGTTATGCAGAAAAAAATGCCCCAGTACGAATCCCTGATTATTATATTTATAACAATATAGTTAAGCAATAAGCTATCACACAAGCAAAAGTGCTGTTTCCCCCTAAAAAGCATATTGCAAATGTGATATTGATATCACAGTTAAATAAACAAGAAGTTAATATTAAGTTACATTTTAGACAGATATTGTCTGTTTTTGCTCCTTCAACGAAAATTTCTCCAAACAAAGTGAAATCTGACAGGATAAATCTCCATGTAAACAAAGACCTGACCAGAAGATGGTGCTAACTTCAAAAGATCAGATATAAAACAGCTCAGCCCTCAGGGCATTTAGCAAAATGCATTTTTACAAACACCATGTGCCACAGGCATCTAAATTGATGTTTTGTGATTCACTTGGTTAACTGGTTTGTGATAAACATATTAATTTAATAAAATATATCCAACCCCAACTGACCTCAATCACCATCAGTGCTAGTTAGATCCAGATATACTGTAGGCAAATGTATAGTGAACATTTGATAACAATCCTTAAAAAAATCAGTTGCACTTATACATAGCACTGGAGATATTTATGCACTAAATGTGAAAGATGCATCAAAATTTACCCTGGCATTTGTTTTACTGTTTAGTTTTTAAAAGTTACATTACAATTTCACTCACACCACCAAACACCACCTGTCATCAGACTGCAACTTACAAATATAAGCCTATAATATCAAATTTGAGAACATATGAAAACAGACATACAGTATGAAAATGTATTTTCTTAAAATTATGTATTTAATTAAACTGACAGGAGGAATATGCTAATTTAAAAAAGAAAATATTTTACAGCTGTGTTATTTAAAATTGTATACATTTTCTGTCTGATGATGGTGACAATTCTTAAATAAGCGTTTAAAATGATTCTATATTTTCAGATCGTTATTAATTGAATCAACACTATTTGTAATAATTAGGCTATTGTACACGTTATTTGTTGTATCTGATATGTATTAAGTAATCCAAGGGAAAATGCATTTTTGAGAAGCAAAGTGGAATCAATGAGTGCCTTTATACTCTCCATGTTGCATAAACCCCAAACCCTTAAATAACTACTAAGAGTGTATTCATTAATGCTTCCAACGAATCCAACAATCCCATTCCTCAATTCCAAACATATCAACATGTTTCCTCTAATTCCACTAATGCAGTTCACCAACATTGCAGCATTTATTTACATTTCTACATGAAAAAGAAAAAAGAAAAATGGTGCTGAATAAATTTGCAGCATCATTTCCTGAATAGACAGTAAAAACATAATGATTTATTATGAACATAAACACACCTGACTCTGCCGTTTGAATACCTTCTGGACGACGCTGATGACTGGAATCTGTAGCGTTGAGGAAATAAATTCCAACTTCACCAGTTCGTCCCTGTTTTGTGGAAACGCGATGATGGCAGAAACTCCTTGCACGATGACAGTGTGGCAAACACTTTGCAGGAACGACACAGGATCGCCACTGGCAGATGTAGGCGACGAGGAAAAGGAGAAAGCAGGGAGTTCTCCAAGTCCTGCTTCCACAGCCATGACTATCTCAAGGGTGAGGTTGTAGGGTAAAAGCCCCACCACTCGATTGAGAGTCTCTGTAGCGAGTAGAACAGAGTCTCGAGGTAGAAACACAGTATCCGTACCCACTTGTTTGAGTGCGGTTTTACTTTTGGAGGCCTTGTGGGGGTTATTCGCTGAGCTTTTAGTCCTAATACCCCTCCATGCTTGTTCGCGCACACTTTGGATGACCATGTCCCACTCTTCCCGCGTTTCCCTGTCTGCATCCCAGTCCGCATCTCTCCCGCTGAGATGATCCTGCCTGAATACTCGAGGATGCAGGTGCAAAGCTCCGACTCTCACAGTGTGTCCGATCCTCTTCAGAATCTGACATGGTTGTGGATGCGCCATAGATGCTGGAGGAACAAGGATCATTATCAATGCGCTCGGCGCAAGTAAGGAGAGCCACACCAACCTGCCCAGCGCACCCCAAATCCAAGAGCCCGGCATTACTCCAAGCAAGGCTCGCTTAAGCTCTGGAAACGACGGGATCCTCGTCCACCTGCGCGCCCGGTGGTTCCTGCACAGCGCTGGATAGATGATGGATCACCGGTGAATCTCCTAGACGCAGCAAAGTTACGCTCCTCTCCAACAGGCTTCTGAGGGATCGCCAGCAGTGCACATGTCCAACGCGGCTCAAAACACCCGTTGCTCATCTCAAAAGCGTTTAAGGGCGAAATATTCCCGTTGTGAAATAATCAAGAGGGTGTTGTTTTCACGCGCTCTCCAAAAACAGGCGAAAAGGCAGCTAACTAAAATGCAAAGTGACTAAAACCACCAAAACGCTTTTGTTCTCCAATTCAATGTAAGGGATGTCCTAGCATATAAAATAAATAGTTACATTTTCTATTTATCTTTATTTTTGTATGCAAACCTTTATTCCATCCTGTTTTAGATCACGAAAAATCGTGACGGATCTACAGAAATTACACGCAAACTATTCCAAAACAGAAACGAGCGTTTGAATGGCTTACATTACAGTTTAAACGCAGTGCAGCGCAGTGAAATTGTTCCGATAAACTCCCAGAACGGCGCTGGAATAGTTCAGATTATTGCACTGGCTGTGCTGTGCGTTTAACCCGTTCACTGCTGCACTGACACCTCTGCTGCTATAGACAGACATCAATCATAGATTCTGTATAGCATAGTTGATGGATTTAGATTATAATTTTTTTTAACATTTAATATGGGTCAGGTGTCATTAGCGTTTATGCAAATTTCCATCTAATATTTGCACATGATATAAGCATAAACAAAAATGAAATGAATGATTGCTAACCATACATGCACACACATTTTCTCAAAAAAAGGTAAATCAAAAAGATAAACAAATAGAACACATCCATTCCAATTTGATTTTGTCTGTCTAGTAGCCTACCTCTCACATATATATATATATATATATATATATATATATATATATATATATATATATATATATATATATTTTTTTTTTTTTTTAAATAAATAAACATCTAAAGTACATTTAAAATATTATCGCACCAGTGAGCAAGTTAAATGTGACAATGTGGCAAGGAAAGTTGTTTATGCTCATGCTGATACATTCAGATGAATGGCAAATTTGTAGCATCTCCAATGCTCAGTCGCTAGCTGTTGATCTGTTGAATCTGATAAAAATGCTTCTTATTGGTTAGGAAGTATAACCTCTGCCTCTCCCTTGAATCATCAGCAGCCGTGTCGTCCTATCACTGCACAGTCCTGACTTACGGCAGGAGAGGTTGGATAAGAGGAGGGGCGTGACACAAGAGCACTGCTGTCGGTGAGTGGTGAACAAGAAAAATCTGATGGCTGTTGTACCTCATCAGTCACCACTGCCATAAATCTCACACACACTGTTCCTCTGCTGAGACTGTGCTGCCAGTGCATCGGCTGCCAGATCCATGAATGTCATCGCTTAGACATGCTTTCTTCTTCAGATTTTGATACACACTGATGCATACAATAATAACACAGTGTCACGACCCAGGGTCAGGGAGGAAACATAAACAAATAAGTCCGTTATCGTGTGCTTGTATCTTTATTCTTTTTTCTTGACACCACTCAGATTAAAGGCAATCTCTTCAGGATTGGGCAAAACCAAAATAATTAACAAAAGATGGTGCCAACTAAACCCACAACCACTAGATAACCTACTTGAAAATAAATAACAGTGGACTTCCTAGGTTAACTACACAGTAGAAAAAGTGTTTACAATCGAAAATAAATGGCACCCGTTCCCTATCCTCTGTGGTGGAAAAACACAACAATGCCAAATCTATTCTCCCACACCCTCTCCAGCATCCGTGGGTTATTTCAAAGGATGGCAGTCTTCAGGTGACGAATCAGCAAGTGAGCCTCCATACGTCCAATTAGAGCGAAGTCTCCTAAGAGAGAGAGAAACAGAGAGAAAGTGTCCTTGGCTGTCACACTTAGGGTGCTTCTCATTTCTTATTTGTCCTCTTTTCCTTTACTCTCTTCCTTTCCTTTCTTCCTAACTCCACCCTCACTAGGATGCGTGGAAAGAATGCAAGGAAAGAAAATGAGCATGGAGGAATAGAAGGAAAGCTTATTTGTATATTGGAATATTCTTTATCACTCAAGTGTCGCTTCAAAGCATCACCAGCTGTGCTGAAGGGATCTGCCCTAATGTTGTTGAATTTGGTTATTTAAAGAAATTCATAATAAATTATAATAAAACAATATGCCCTGTTGAAATATGTGAGATTTATGGTTTATTTAAACTGCAAAGGTAAAACATAAATACAAAGTTCTGTCATGAAACTCTAGATGGCGCAGACTCATAAGTTCTTAACTCAATCTACCTACAATCACATCATTATCTTTAGGGCACAGCTGATTGGTTCCTGCTGTATCAGTAGCCAATGAGCTCGCTGCTCAACATTCAGATTCTTGCCTATTGTTTGCTGTGGCAGTTTGCAGCGCGCTTTCAGAAACCCCACACCCTCCCCAGCTCCACCTGTCTAGATCTGCTACGGGGGTGATTCATGTGTGCTTTTACAGCAGAGCATATCTTTAGCAACATGTTGTGTGTTTATTGGCAGTGGCAAATTACATACTTGCTCTGCAGCAGCAGCAGCGTGGCATCTATTCCACCAAGACCAAACACATTAACATTGTCAAACTCATCATTACCATGCCAAACTTTCTGAGAGTTGTCAAGACAGAATTAAAATTATTGTGACAGACGTGAAAGGGAGGAATTTTTTACGTGCGTCACGTTTTTCGACAAGAAAGTTTACGCATACCTGTGCATCCTTGCTAATTGCTCCTCTGGAAGTCTCACTCCTAGTTCCTCGCCTCCTTGTGGTGCAGTTAGAGAATTGAGACGTCCTTCAAGATGGCTAACTAAATAACGTTGAGAAGACGCTGCTGTCTGAACAAACCACAGGCATACGAGAGGAAAGTGTACACCAATTACATACTACATGTTAACTTGATAAAAAAAAAATAGATTAATATGATTAATAATGATTAATAGATTCGAGATCGCAATTAATGTCATATTATTACAGCTAAATTACACAAACAGCTTTCTGTTGTTTGTGTAATTTAGCTGTAATAATATGACATTAATTGCGATCTCAAATCTATTAATCAGCAGAAGTTATTACTCCACAACCTGTACGTGACGCTTTTAATGACAGTTCTACTGTTAAACCAACGTGGTTCAAATGACAGAGGTGTGACCATGTTATGGTTTCGGGAAACAGACGTGATTAGTGGGACAAGCTATTGTAGTGGTGAAGAAGCAGTGAGTTAAGTCGTTGTATGAGTAACGCACCACTGGTCTGTTAAAACAAACCATAAAAAAACTATATATGAATAGCTATGAGATCACCCTGTAGCTTTGAATATCTGGACCTATAGTCTTTCTTTCCTGCATGATCTGCCCTTCTCCTCCCCTACATGACAAGGACACTATGCCCATTTTATCAGTTTCACATGCAGGACTGGATCACGGTCCTTTGAGGGTCCTGGAAAAGTCTTTTAACTGCTGCCAACAATCCTTGTATTAAACCCTTATCATAATATAGTATGTTAAAGTCATCATGGGACATATGGAATTTATGGAACACTGCAGTGTTTATTATAAATGATTTGTCCATGCACATCAATATTTTTTAAGTCCATGTGTCCTTGCAAACATTAACTTCTCCGTTCCCCTGCAATAACATCTCTTCTCTGATGATGTGTGTCTCTGATCATAGGAATAGCAAATGACAATGTTGCTATCAATTCTGATGGACACAATCAAATCCCGCCCTACATTTTTCATAGTTTGAGAATCTGTTTCACTCTGATAGACATCGCAATAGAGGAGTTGATCACCATGTTCATCTCATGCCGAAATAAATAAATAGGACACATGTTTTGGTAAGATAACATTTGTTGACTAAAAATACCTTACATGAAACCTCATTTAAATATTTGAACTCAGTGGCAGCTTGTGGATTTTAAAATGGAGAAGGCAGCAATGCAACCTAATTGTGGCGATCTGGGGATCCTCTCCTGATGATTTTTGTTTTAACTGTTTTAAAATGGCTTTGTTGGTCACTTTATGACATAAAATGTAAAAAGAGTTAAAAGAGCACATTCGGTCATTTAGTGAAGCTGATTGCTGAAGCCTATAACTTATGCATGGAGTCTTAATTCATTTTTAATTTGTAGTTGCTGTTAGAATGGTAGCTTGGTAAATTTGTTGGTGATCAAATATTCAATATCTCTACCCTCCGTAGTTAAGGTGCTTGCTATATTATCAGTGGTAGCAGTTCAAACTAATATCATGTAATTTACATTTCTGCGTTCGGGGAGGAGCAGCTGTGATTACGACTTCAGTAATATTTTATGGTGTTACAATGGTAAAATTACAGACAAGAAGTTCACATTCTGAGACATGAAATGAAATGAATGAACTGGGAATTTTATTAACATCAAATCAGCCCTCTCCCATTTTCCACCTCAAAATTTTGGGTAGGCTGTGCTTCCCTTGAGCCGTCACTGTTTGAACTAAGATTTTGGATGTTCTTTTTTTTTTACTTCAAAGTGTTTTATTTTAGAATAAAGAGCCACAACGAATAGATATAGCATACATTAATCTTTTACAGTTATAGGGCCAGATTTACCGAACAGGACAAATTAGCGTGGCACTGCAATCCTATAAAAGTGCAGATGGGAGTGGAAAGTTCTGTGGATGATCTACTGACAATGTGCAAACTAAAGAACACAGATGCAGTTCATTTCCATAATGAGCACTGCAAATTAGCTCAGGGTAGCAAACAAGCAGAGCCAATGATAATCAGGTGCAGGTAATGTATAACAACACAGGTGCAAGATTTTTAAATAACGTGGATCTGTAATCAATATGTTCGTATAACGTCTTTCTCTGGCATTTCGAATAAATAAACACATGAGTAGAAAATAATGGGCTGAGCAGTGATGAGTTCAAAAGGTTCTACAAAACATTTATTATATAAAACAAACTCAAGTAATCCACAGTTGAAAAGGAGGCAAAATAACAGCGTGTAGGAATGACAATACCGACAACTGAATGGAGCCCAAGGTTGAACTTAAATACACAAGGTGTATTCGACACCGGCTGCGGCTGGATGTAACCGATCGGCGAGAGTTGCTGCATGAAGTCGAACAAGTCATGACATGACCGCAGCAAACGTGTCCAGTATGAAAACACCCTCAGTCTGTTAAGTTTGATTGTGTTTGGGTTTTATTTTCCTTGTTCCCGTTTTGTCTGTAGTTTTCATAGTTACTTATAATTTCCTCACCTGTTCTTAGTTCTGTTGATTACTCTGTCTGTAGCTGCGTCCCAATTCAAAGGCCACACCTTCGAAGGCCATGAACAACAGACTGAGATCACTGTCCTGTCGTCACTGGCGCGTAATGAATTCTGGGGTAGGCAAGGCTGCGAAGGATCCATCTGTTGTATCCTTCATTTCACGGGAAACAAAGGTCACATTTCGAGGCCGCATTTGAAGGAGCCTTCGAATTGGGACAGCCTTCGTCGTGATGCAGTCTGCCGTTGAATGTGACCTTCGAAGGATGCAGCCTCTGAACTGGGATGCAGGATGTGTATTTAAACCCGTAGTTTCTGTGGTTAATTGTTCCATGTCGTATGAGTTAATGTGGTTGTGTTATTCTAGTGATTCTCCTACATTGTCCACTTTGTTTTTATTAAAGACTGTTTCTGTCCACTCCTTGTCTTCGAGCACTTCATTATAGTTACCTAACGTGACACTTTGGTGTTCAGCTTCCTTTAGCAGTCTTTGCAGCCTGAGGCTTTGGAGGCCTCTGGCAGTTCCTGCTCATCTGGTCTATAATCCAGCTCTGATCAAAGGCTTTTCCAACCTCATGGACACAGATCATCTCCTTTATTTGACGTTTTTGTTAATGAAATTCCAAATTTCCAGTCTAAATCATTCAACTTGTCATTCAGATAAATGGCAATTAAATACAACTAAACACAGGATGATTTCTACAAATCACTAACTATTTTTGATTCAAAAACAAGTGTGGAATGAATGAACGACATCCCAGTAATTGCCCTAGTGGGAAATCTACCATGTAGAGGGAATTGAACTCTGAGTGTAGATCTGCATCATGAGAGAGATGGGATTTCAACGGTGACTCCTTGACCCTTCATTGACAAGCCGCAGCAATAAATCTCATGTTCTCATTCCCCTCCTATCAGACTTAATTATGAGAGGGACCCAAGCACCAAGCATGACTGGTTGCATCATCATCTTCTAATGCTGTGCTGACGCCAAATGTAGGTCATGAGAAAATACCATTGTGACCTGTTTATACACTATAGCATGGGTTATAAACTAGTGGGTCACAGACCCATGAAATGGTTGATGAAAAAAATGGTTTGAATTTAGAATTTTTTTCGACCTGATCTCATGGAAAAAACAATAACTTTTTAACAGGGCAGAGATTCTGAATGAATTCATTTGATGTGATCTGTATGAAAACATACCCCCCCCCCCCAAAAAAAAAAATAGCAAGCTTGAAGGTCCACCCCGAACCTCACACTGTCACATTCTCATATGGTTTCTGTTATGAGACTCTTACTTTGTATTTTTTGTTTCCTGTGTTTAACTCTTATTGTGTTTAGTTTCTTATTGTGCTTGGTTTTTCTGGTTTCCTTTCTTTCGCTTTATATTATGTTTGTTAATTTAGTTAAGTAAAGTAAAAATGCAGCATTTAGATCCTCATTTCCTCTTCCTTGCCTGGCTTCCCCGAAACACAAACCTAAACATTACCTTCAATGAGGTGTTATCAAAATGAGATTGTACAAATTAGCCAATAATTTGCCAACATGTAAAATAGTTACGAATTGCCATGAGATTGTGTTGCATTTTTCCAATGAAAAGAGTCTGTTATGTTAATCATTTTGAATATTTTGAACTAGTTTGTGACAATATTAATGAACTCTTTCGTCATCTGCATTTTACTTTTAAGTTGTCAATATATCAAAAGAAAGAAACAAGTGACCTTCATTACAAAAAAAAAATCTAGCCTGAATGTGGGCAAGTTTCATGAAAAAAAGAACATAAATTGCTTTTTGTCAAAGGTTATGTCTGATCAGATTCAGAATGATGATAAAAAAAACGATGAAAAATGGAGTAGATCGAATCCTATACCTGTTCGTGGGTTTTGTCATTTTTCTTGGTAACGTTATGCTGTTTTTATTTAAATGCTGACGTTACCTTGTGCTTAAACAACTGTGATCCGCTCCTTCTGGTTTTTAAGATTTAAGAAGCGGTCACATTGTCAAGAATTTTCGTGTGCAAACTCCAATACTGTTCAGTACTGTTCATTTCATCTCTGTCAAACTGCAAAAACGTGATACGAATCATGCTTATATCAACGCTGTTCTGGAACTCTCATCTAAACTAGAAAAAAAGGAAAATACACTGCGCTACAGCTCTACAAGAAATAAAAGTCTAGCCAAGTAAATGTACAGGTATTGATCAGGCATCTGTCTGGGTGTACTTGAAAGATTGGCCAACAGGCCTGGCACATCTAGGGTTGAAGTAATTCTCGCTTATACACACTAAAAGTGTTTTGACTCATATTTGATGTTGTTGGTTCTTTTACCTTTTATCAGGGGAAAATGCATAAAAAAATGAAGTAAGTAATTATACCTGTGTGATTAGATATATTAGGGCAAATGTGGCTTTGAGCAAACCAAGATGCATTTTCTTATCAAAGATGATCTATACCATTCAAATGTTTGGGGTTGAATGGGATTTTGTGTGTGTGTGTATTTTGCTCACCACAACTGCATTTATATGATCAAATATACAGTAATATTCACGTGTTCTATGTGCATATATTTTAAACTGTAATTTATTCCTGTGATCAAAGCATAAGAATTTTTAGCATCATTACTCCAGTCTTCAGTGTCACATGATCTTTCAGTGTAATACTTTTATTCTTTGATGAAATAAAAGTGTAAAAGCAATGTAATGTCAATATAAAGGTCTTTATCCTCAGTTCTGATTAATTCAATGCATCCTTGCAGAATATAATAAGTATTCATTTCTTTGAAAAAAATCTTGCTGACCCCAAACTATTGAGTGGTAGTGAATGTAATATGCTCTTATTTACTAATAATACAATCTTAAATGCTCATAAATTGTAACGTTTATATAGATAAGACGAGAAGCCTCATTCGTTTTTACATGCCATTTGATGCCTCAGGTAAAAACAATCTATGTTTTTAAATGTCATTTCAGCAGGTTCATTACAGAAGATATGATCTGAATGAAATAGTAATTATTTGAGTTCATGACATTAACCAGACCAGGCACAGGTGCTACACCGTGCTCATATAATGTTTATGTTTTATTAGTGTATCGAAAGCCTTCTGTTTCTTGTCTTGATACCTTTTCATTCCCTGTGGCGTCAAACAACCTTTTCTCATCTGTGTCTATTTTCACTCTCTCCAAGGTCATTTCTTTAACTGTTCATCTTTTTTAAACACTTTTCATGAGAAAATTTACAGAATGATTTCTAGCTGATGAGATGGTACTTTTTGAGGTCTTTTTAGGTTGAAAATATGTTAATTTCTCTTAACATAATAACAGACACTGTGGATTCAGTGAGTCTTTTTCAAAATGGCCCAGCAATGATTTGAATGAAAGCAGATTAATATACATTTAATTATTTAGTAAGCCCACTTCAAGGCCAGCTGGTTCGTATGACTTTCATCCGTTTTCACAGAGATCAGATTCGGTTAATTCATCTTGCCAGGTTTGTTCTGTTTGAAGGTATATTATTTATTTATCTTATCTTTTTCAGAGATTGACATCTGATTCTTGACATGGAAAAAAGGTCTGCTCAGGTCGTACTTTGAACTGGAAATTGATGGGAGAATGTGAATTCTCCAAGAGTTTAAACACATGAACTTCTCATTTGCAGACAGATTTCTCTCTGGAGGATGTCAAAAGTCAAAAGGTATGCCTGAAAACACGTTGCCGGTCGTTTGATCAAACAATTACACAGACAAGCCACAGTGATTTTCTAATCTCTGCTGCCCTGAAATTATGCTAATTTCTAAAATATTCAAAGCTAATTTGTATGTAAGTGATTCATCCTCATTAGTAAGTCACTTTGGTTAAAAGTATCTGCTAATTGAATAAATGTAAATGTACATTTTATTTGGTGTACATTTTTGCCAGCTCTGATTTAATTACAAATGACATAATTTGCTGCTTTCATGCCGTGTCGTAATTACCGTAGTCTCAAAATGACAACACACGTTCGGAGCTGTTCACATCCTTTGATTGGGAATTATGCATTTCTATTGCAAAACTATCAATGCCTAAATGAATCTGCAGCGGTCAGTCATTACAGAGGTCAGGTGGTATAAAAGTAGGAGCTCTAAGACAATTCCCATCTTGCAAACCGTAATTATGGGCTCTACGAGCACGTGAACGCTTTTTACATCTGGTCATAACCACGGGCATCAACTGAAGAGGTCGCCCAACCCATTCCAGAAACATGTCTACATCATGACCTCATTCCAGTAGACCTGATGGCAAGGACAAAGGACAAAAGGTCCTCTTCGTCCTCCACAAAACTGTCTAGAGGGTGACCCGTTGTTGAGAAGATTTCTGCTGAGTTCATGTTGAGTACTGATATTTGATTCTTAAATGAATAATTATTTTAAGCCAGTAAGCGGTCGAGCCAGTTTACATTATCAAACTTTAGTTTAAGCAGATGCATAACCGAAGTAGCATGTATGCTCCTTGTGCAGCACCAAATGAGCCAATGAGCATGTCCAGAAGGGTTACTGAATTAAAGAACAAATTAAACCACCAGATACATAGAGTTGAGAGTCATCTTTTCAGTCATGTCTGACTCAAAAAGAACCTTAAGATTCGGTTCTGACAGTTAAAAATGATGCACTTCCTGTCTTCTGAGGAAGCATAGATGTATCCTTCACTGCCTTTGATATCCCACAATGTGTTCCATTCCATGACAGATGGGCTAAAAAATAAAGATGGCATCTGAAAGTTGCGGATGTTGGTCAGTGTTTTTGTAAATGTACAGTTTTGATCGTTTTCCACTTTTTATGTTATTTCTAGTGAGAAATTGCAATTATAATAATTAAATATTCGCTCTGTTATCACCAAAGCTCGCTATATTTTGCTATAGACCATTCAATTTTGATTCGTTAATTTCGAGCCAATTCTTTGATTTAATAAATCCGCCGGGATTCGGGACATGCTTATAGGCTCATTTGGTGCTGCTCAAGGAGTGTACATGCTACTTCAGATGCACGTTTGGATCATCAACTTGGAACTAAAGTTCAATTTAGCTTGATTCGGCTTGACCGGTTACCTGCTTAAAAGAATGATTTGTTCAAGAATCGAATATCACTACTATTGAGCTGGCTGGTCGTTCTGCCCCGGTTTTGGAAGGAGGCTGAAGGAAAAATGGAAAGGATCTATTTTGCAAGCAGTCTTCATTTAACATGATGAAGATTAAGACATTGAGAAAACAATCCAATAGGAATATCAAAACCGTTTTAGAAATGCACATAAAGACAAAAACCAACAGAGAACTAAAGAAACTGAGGACTGTACATACAGAGATAATGAGCAACTTAAGGTGAACCTAAATCAAACACTATGGCAACCAAGGACAACAGGAATCAAACATAGGGAACAAAAAGGTAGATGAAACATAATGAAATTATGAGTAGCTTAAAGTGTGGCAAATTACAGTGTAAAAGTAGCTTCTCAAACACTAATGCACCAGCCCGTTCTCATCCCAAGGCGTCATATACTGACGCTTTTGACATTTCGTCTACATCGAACGCACATGGCACCCTTTAGAGTCAATATGAGACGCAGATAGATATGGGCCAGACGGCGCCTCCTAGCGGTCTAACCCTAACCCTACCCCAGACCTAAACCTACCCATAACCGAACAAAGCTCTGTGCGTGTCATATTGACGCTAAAGGGTGCCATGTGCGTTTGATGTAGACGAAATGTCAAAAGCGTCAGTATATGACGCCCTTGGATGAGAATGCGTTGAATGCACTATCATGCCAAAATAGTAGAGTTAGATGATGGATTCAACCTCTGGTTTTATGTGATAATGGGTAGAGTGTGTTATTAAGGGATGTATGGAAATCCAATCCCTGGCAACATACTGTGATGATTGTAGACTGCACCGTATTGTTCAGGTTGACCACTGGTCCACGTTGCCTCAAATTGCCTAGAAATTCAACATTGCTGCTATAATTTTGCTTTATATTGACAGTGTTAAAATTGTGCTTATTATTCTATGTGTTTTTCCAAGACAATAGCCCTCTTGAGTCCCATTGTAATCTTTCTAACAAGTAGTTCTCTCAGAGATACTTGGGCATGAAGAAAGAGCACCTAAAACCCCTTTTACCAAACTGTTTTTTTTTTTTTTTGCTGCTACAAGTTTCTTTAATTCTTTGTTGGTTGTTGTCTTTTCGTACATTTGTAAAGCTGTTTTGATTTTCCTATTGGATTATTTTCTCTAAGTCTTTGATTATCTTCAGCATGTTAAATAAAGAATGCTGGCAATTACATCCTCTCCACTTTTCCTCCATCCTCCTTCCCAAACCAAGGCAGAGCAACCGACTAGGGGTGCGTTTCCCAAAAGCTTTGTAAGCCTAAGTTGATCGTAGAACAATTGCCACCATTGATCTCTACGATCATTTTAGGCTTACGATGTTTTTGGGAAATGCAGCCCAGCTTAATATTAGTGATGTTTGATTCTTGAACGAATCATTCTTTTAAACGGGAAACCAGACGAGCTGAATCAAACTGAATTAAACTTAGTTGCAAGTTGAAAACCAACAGCAGTTCATGAGAACGCAGATTGGGATTATGTGGGTCTCACCCAGTAAATGCCAGAGCATATCCAATGAACTCCCTCTACTTTCCATGGACTTGACAGAGTTTTTCTCCTCACTAAGATGTCTCCCCAAGGCAAACAACAAGGCTCTTGGTCCTTTGACGAAGTTTCTGTCATTTTAGACAGAGTAACAAGAAATGGAGGTCTTCTGGGAACAAGTGAGTTCTCTGCATAACAAAACAGCTGTGCTCGAGTCAAAGAAGCATATCCACAAAACAACACTGATATGTCTTTCACACGTCATGCCAGATCCTCACAATACACTCAACCACATTTAAAAACAATTCAGCTGTCTTCTGTCAGTTTGACATGCTAATTTATCAAAATTATGAACAATATGCTTATTTAGATAAAGACAGAATATTGTCATTTGAATATCACATGCAACAAAAAATAATAATTCGGAAAAGGGTGTTTAATAAAAGAATAAAAGGTCAAAGTACTGATCTTTGAATTTCTACCAGAGACACGCAATGTTCTTCTGTAATTTTATCATGCAATAGACTTGCATCTTAGGATGAAACTACTTGAAAAACATTTGTTTTTCATATATAGTTTGTTTGTAGAGCTACACTATGGAATTATCCAGAACCATTTGAGATAGGGAGGACTAGGGCTAGTTGTCACACTTTTTATTCCAGTAATTTTAGATTTTTTGTTTTGTTGAAAAAGTCCATTTCTGTATTAAAGGGATAGTTCACCCAAAAAGGAACATTCTGTCATCATTTACTCACCCTCAAGTTGTTCCAAACCTGCATGAATTTGAAGAATGTCTGTAAACAAACTATGGGTCCCACTGACTTCCATAGCATTTTCCCCCCCATACTATAAAAGTTAATGGGGTCCATCAACTGTTTGGTTACCGACATTCTTCAAATTATCTTGTGTTCAGTTGAAGAAAGAAGGTTCCAGGTTTGGAACAACTTGAAGGTGAGTAAATGACAGAATTTTAGTTTATCGGTGAACTAACCATGAAAGCTTTAGCATAAGTTCTGCCGGGAAGACTCAATTGTTACATCACTTTACCTTCTCATCTATCCAATCACATTCTAATACTCGTGGTATAAAAGATTGGTACTTACACACGTTTGAGTTTGCAGATGCTGACGATTCCATTCACCTCCATCCTCCCCACCACCTTCAAGATGGATCCCTCCCTCCATCCTCCCCACCACCACCACCAGGATGGTCCCTTCCACCTCACAGGGGGTCGGCTGCGCCCCTGCCTTCATCTTCAAGCAGGATATGCAGAGTCCGGACCCTCAGATTGCGAGCTACAGACGGGGCCTACGCCAAAGAACTTTATTGCTTGCTGGGCTGTTAATAAATGTATAATTGTCACAGTATTTATTCTCCTGAGTCTTTCTGGTAGAACTTTAAGTATTGGCTACAGAACAGCTACTGAATATATCCACTGTTACTATCCAGGAACATACAAGGGAGCATGTTGACACACTATATGCGTAAAGGAATATCAGACTCAGAGACACGATCATCTTCAAACCCAAACAGGTATTTATTGAACAGATGTGTGATAGAGAAGTCAGAAATATAGATGACTGATAATGGATAATAACAAAGTGCTTTCCTTTTACCAGGTAGCTTGGGATGAGACGATGACCGGTGAGTGGCGAAGACTGGTGAGTGCACACTTATTAGATGCTTGGGAAAGGTGGGTGGTGGAGCAGGCAACAGTTGAGGTTTTATGTATGTTTATGACAACTGTCATTAAGTGTAATTTGCTCAATTATGACATTTGTAATGCAAATATGACATTGTTTGAGATGTCTTTGTTATGACAACTTGACATAAACCAATTCATCATAACCTGTCAGTGTCTTGGTAATGACAACTTGACATTACCAAGACAACATAAATTGTCATGACTACGTCATAAACATGACATAGCAGATTAATTATCAAACTTAAGAAACCACTTAGCTTTATGGGTTAACATTACATTAAACTGTCATGTGGTTGGTTTTGACATTGGCTGTCATGATACCATTATAACTGTGTCATGAATATTTTTCTTGACCTCAACTACAGTGGTACAAATTTAATTTGTCATTAAAATGTTATAATGGCCTCATGACAGCCAATGTCAAAACTAACCGGACACAACATGTCCTGACCTTAAAAATAAATACGAAAAATACTCTTCTTAGAACACAATTCAACCTTACGGTTAAAATCTCCCTTCAATATATAATGATTCCTGTCTTAATGTATACAAGCAGTTTTAGTCTGTACTGTTCTTTATCTATAAAGCTGTTGCAAAGAAGTGATGATATAAGAGTTTGTGCATCTACCGGTTTTGTAACAATAAATAAATCAGTCAATCCAAACTTGCTCTTTAATTTCATGTTTGACCTTCATTTTCATCTTTGAAAAACTGTATTAACATCTGCAGTTCTTAAATTCACTTTGATTTTATCTTATTTTTGGTTTCATTTCTGTTCTCTTTGCCCTTCAGACACCAGATGTCAATAATGTTTTAATTCAGACATGTGAATGAAGCAAAGAATCCCAAAACAGACCCACTGAACATTTTATCCTTGCAGTTTATTTTTGATTTATTTGATTTATTTTTGATTTTAAAATAAAAATCAGATACATCAATAGGTACTATTTTTAACGACTTTGTCCCCTCTCCTGTCCCAGCTCACAGACAAACATCACAGAGCGAGAGTATATTCACAATAAAAATAAGCTTTTTATTCACAAAGAAATAAATAACAGGAAGCGTGAATCTTCAGGAGGGGTTCAGGCCAAAAATAATAAACAAAAGTGAATCTAACTAAAGGGGGATTCAATTTAATTTACAGAACAGACAAAAACCCAAATAAAATAAAATAAAATAAAAGAGCCTCCCCTTACTCCCTAACTGACCAATAAACAGGAGAAAACAAAGATTCATAAAGAAAATGACAACCTCCTCCCTACGGCTTTCTTCTTCTTCTTCTTCTTCTTCTTCTTCTTCTTCTTCTTCTTCGTTTAAGCTAATTTATTTGTTGTTAATTTGCTAAAACAGTCCATCTGGCCTTAAAAAATCTCTAGCCATTTGAAATTAGAGTCAACCACTGCATTTGAATCACAATCTAAACAAATATGCTATTGATATGCAAATATCAATTGTTCTTGATTTAAATTAGATAATTTCATTTTTAGATAATTTCATTATAATGCATAATTTCAAGACTTAGAGCAAATACAGAATGGTCTGAATTTAGCTTTGTAAAATTATTACCTAAGACACACCTGCATAAAACAAAAACAGACGGACTGACCGGAAATGCAAATTCACTCTGACTTAGGGTGCTTTCACACCTGCCTCATTTAGTTCGGTTGAATTGCACTAGAGTTCGTTTTCCCCGTTGGTGCGGTTCGTTTTGGCAGGTGTGAATGCGGCAATCGCACTCGGGTGCGCACCAAAAGCGGACCAAACAAGCGTACCGAGACCTCCTGGAAGAGGTGGTCTCGGTACGCTTTGAAACGAACTCTGGAGCGGTTCGTTTGTGGTGAGAACGTGATCCGACCTCGAACAGAACCAACTGCAAAAGAACTGCGCATTTTTGGACTAAGCCAGTTGCCGTAGTCAGCTGCGCTGTGGATGAGGAGAAATGTTTGTTGACCGTTTGCAGCTCGCGGACAAACTTGGAGTTGTGAGGAGGTGCGGAGCCTGATATAAATTATTATTAACATTATTTTCGAGCCGCATCCTCGGTTCATTCTCAAATATTATTGTTTGTCTAAAGTGGTGTAGACAAACTATATAATAAAATATGACCAAGGATACAATCAGCCCACGCAGTCGTCTCTCCATAGTAAACAGCGGCGTGTTGTCTGCCGGATTTTCCACCTCTTTGTTTACTTCCGGGAGTTCTGTTGGAATTTTCCGCACGTTAATTCTGACCAAACGAAGTGCAGTTATGGAATTGCGTTCCGAGTGATGTGGATGTTGTCACGTGACTGCATTTTGGTTCGTTTTATCAACTCATAAACTGATTCAGAATAGAGCGATCAGTGTGGTGTGAAAAGGAACCAAAACGCCTTAAAAATGCTACAACGTATAATTTTTCGCCCTTGGTCCGGACCAAATGAACCGAACTACAGATGTGAAAGCACCCTAAAAACTGTTCAGTTGCAAATCGTGTGTCTGGAGCACAAACCAGCCGTTTACAATTTATGGCCAGTCGACCGGTGTATCTCTAGAAAAAAGGTCGCACCACAACAATTATATGTACTCTCACAAATGCTCCCAAATAAATTTTAACTGGGTCGCACAGCATATATGACCAAAAATGGTCGCAATTTCGAGCCTTGATAATGTGTTTTTTGTACTTATTTTTCTGTTTTTTTTTCGGGAGCTACAGGGACAGCGATAAAGATCTATTAAAAGGTAAAGACCACAATTGACGGGTTGGCGACCACTGGTTTATAGTAATTCTACGAAATACAGGAGCCACGCAATCATTAATATTGGAAAGTGCTCTGTCGTTTTCATTGAAGTCGTATACAGGCAATGATGTGCTCATTTGTGGTATTGAAATGGGCTGTACTCCTGTGCTGTTGCAATCTGACCTTATCTCCGTCCCGATTGTATCTGCTAAGCCTATTGTTAGCAACCAAGTAGATGCCTTGTCACAGTTCCCCAATGCTTTTCCAGCATGTACTGTAACATGCGCACAGAAAAATAAATTCAAAGATGTAGTGGATCTTTCAAGTTCATTTCTAGTTGCATCGCCAGAGAGTGCAGAATGTAATTTGCTTGTTAAACCACAACCGCTCCCGAGTGATGAGTATTCGAGCGCAAATTAAATTCCCTTAAAATTGGGTAGGGAACAGTTAATCGCTGTGCAAAAATCTGATTTAGCGAATACATCAGTGCGGCTGTAGATAAAATGCAAGTGTCAAATGTTTCGGTAGGTTATTTTTGGGACGAGGATGAGTTGATGCGCTGTTAAAGTAGATGCGTTGATGCGCTGTTAAAAAATGAAGCTATTAAACTCTGAAAGTGATTGTGTTTATCAGATTGTTCTTCCTACCAGGTATCATTGTCAAATTATGAAGCTGGCTCATGTACATATATGTTCAGGATACCTTGGTGTCACAAAAACATATGACCGAATTTCTAGACATTTCTTTTGGCCAAGCTTGAAATCGTCTGTGTCTGCATTTGTTCGGTCCTGTCACATTTGCCAACTTGCTAGCCATCCTAATTAAGTCATTCCCACTCAAATCCATTCCTGTCATAGGAGAGGTTTATCCTTCACAGTGTTGGTCCATTGCCTAAAGCCAAGTCCGGTCACCAGTACATCCTTACTATAATGTGCGCAGCCACTCGCTACACGGAAGCTGTGACATTGCGCTCCATCCAAACAAAAGCCGTAGTTAAAGAGCAAGATATGCTCTATGCTCAGGTTACCTAAAGTAATTCAAACAGATCAGGGAACAAACTTTACCTCACGCCTGTTTGAAAAGCTGGTAAACGAACTGCGGGTGGAACATGAGATGTCGAGCGTGTACCACCCTGAGTTGCAAGGTGTGCTCGAGCACTTCCATCAGATGTTAAAGTCGATGCTCCACACTTATTGTGTTGAAACAGGTAAAGACTGGGTGGATGGACTACCGTTATTAATTTTAATGGCCAAAAGGAGCACAGTGCAAGAGCCCTTAGGGTTCAGTCCAGCCGAACTTGTGTTCGGACACACAGTCTGAGGACCCCTGAAATTGATATGTGAACAGTTTTTTTCTAAAGATCCTCCCCGTGTACCGATCTTAGAGTACAGTTAGGTTCATATATATTTGGACACAGACACAATTTTTTTTTTTCAGGTATTTACCAAAACATATGGATATGGGCTGAAAATGCACACTCTCAGGTTTAATTTGAGGGTATTTACATCCAAATTGGTGGAAGGGTTTAGGAATTACATCTCTTGAGAGTAAAGCATGAAAAAGTATGCATTGGTGAACTCAGCAACATAAAAAGGCCTGGACATCCACGGAAGACAACAGTGGTAGATGATTGCAGGATCCTCTCCATGGTAAAGAAAAACCCATTCACAACATCCAGCCAAGTGAAGGACACTCTCCAGGATGTAACTGTATGTGAGCCCATTTAGTTAACATCTCCATAATGCTTGGGAGTTTGCCAAACAGCATCTTGTTGAGTCCCAATCTAAGATGAAGTGCAGACATGACAAAACAAGTGTGGTTCACAATTTTCAACCAGGTGACTCTGTGCTTGTGCTTTTGCCTGTATGCAATTTTCCCATGCATGCTTGGTTTTTCTGGCCCATTTAAAATAGAGAAAAAACTGAGTGATACTAACTACACAGTTCTGATCGATGGCGCAAAAGCAGCAGACTCTGCCACGTAAATATGCCCAAAGCAAATGTTTCCAGAGATGTGCCTGATGTTAACTCTGTTGTTGAAACTGTGTCTGCTGTAAATGTTATTGATTTGCCTTCCAGTTATGTCAGAGACAGATGGTTTATATGGCAAGGATGCTCAAGCCTTTTGTGGGAGGCTTTCAAACTCTGCTATTCTGGCCACCTTGTCATCTCACCTCTCTTATCTGTCTGAGAATCAGCCTTATGATATTGTTGAATTGTTTAGTGATTTCCCTTCCCAGACAAACGTGTTACTGCATGACATTGAGGTGGGTCAAAGCACGGCAACTAAGTAGCATCCATATCGGATTAACCCGCACAAACGTCAAGCAATGAAACCCGAAGTTGAATATCTGGTGTTGCCAGTCAGAGTCCATGGAGCTTGCCTTGCATACTTGTGCCCAAGTTTGAGGGCTCTTTTCGATTCTGCACTGATTTTCGCAGGGTGAATAATGTTACCAAAGCTGACTCATTTCCTCTCCCCAGAACGGAGGAATGTTTTGATCGTGTAGATTCTTCACGCTATGTGACAAACTCAATCTCTTAAAGGGATACTGGCAGGTGCCATTGACACAGCGCACTTCTGAAATCTCCGCTTTTGTCACACCCGATGCATTCATGCAATATACGGCAATGGCTTTCGGGATGCGTAACGCACCTGCCACATTCCAACAATTAATGCAGATTGTGTTATCAGAGGTACACTACTGTGAAGCCTATCTAGACACCCTCAGTTCAGTCATGAAGCACTTGGCTGAAGCGTCTTTAACACTCAACACGGCAAGTATGAATTTGCCAGGGCAGTAGTGACTTACCTCGGTAAACTAGTCGGGCAGGGTCAGGTTAAGTTGAAGTTGAAGCCGTTGCTAAATTTCACCCGTTAATAACAAAAGGCGAGTTGCAGCGTTTCCTGGGAATGGCTGAATACTACAGCGGATTCTAGGAATTTTGCCACAGTGGTTGCACCCCTCACTGACCTCTTACGCACTAAGTGAAAATCTGTGTGGAACGAAGTATGTGAATCCACCTTTTGTTCCGCTAAAGATTAATGCTCCAGTAATTTCTGCCCTGAATTTCGCTCTACCTTTCAGTCTGCAGGTGGATGCGTGTTTTTATGGTGCCGGTGCGGTGCTGATGCAAGCAGATAACATTGGTATTGAACATCCAGTGATCTACTTATTAAAAAAATTATAGCACTATAGAGAAAGAAGCTCTGGTGTTACTGCTGGCCATCCAACACTTTGAGGTGTATCTAAGCTCTGGTGATTGCATTGTAGTGTACACAGATCACAACCTTCTAATATTTCTGGCTCGCATGTCTAACTCAGCGAGTTATGATTTTTGTAATCCAAAAGATTATTAAAACATAATGATTTAAAATATACTTTAAAGTTAAACTCGTATAAAGTGTATTTAAGTGTGCTTCGAAACATGAATGTGTGTTTTCTTTAAATACACTTATGCAGCCTTTTATTTAAATAATAATATATATATTTATACTTTTTTAGATTTAAAGTACACTACCAGTGCATATTCAATAATATTTTAATTGCACTTGTAGTGTTGAAAAAATCTATTTTTGTAAATCACACCCCAGTGCAGACCTTGGAAATAATAGGTGGAATGGAATTGTTAATCAGCTGGGACCTTCCCTCCGGAACATCTGTCCTGAGCTCCTTGGTATTCCAGACAAGAGCAGACGTCTGAAGACAGGCAGACACATGGAAGAGATTATATACACAGTTAATAGGAAAAACAAATTTGTGATCTGCAGGTGTCACAGGCTGGCACATAAACATATGCACAGACACATACACACATGCACATTGACATCAAACAAGAGCGAGTATATACACTTCCACACTCAGATTTATTTCTGCCATAAACACAGATAAGAATTAATAAGCTTCAATAAGAGATAATAGGATTTTCTCCTATCAGGTACTTTAGGTTATTTACTGTAAAAAGGATCTGGCCTGCCAACCAAAGACTATAAATTCTTGAAACAAACAGGTCATCCCTTCTTTGCAGTACATTTTAAGTCTTAATATTGGACAATTTATTTAAATAATTTCTAGATGTAAATCATACTAGTTTTATTATATCACGTCACGATTAAGCAAAAGGCTGAATATTTTGCATGGTCGTTTGCTCTAAGAGAAATTAACAACAAATAGAATGCAAATAGTTTTTTTTACAAACATGTCCTATTAACGTATGGAAGCATTCACTCTAAAGCTAGTTAACATCAGACTGCTTTCATCTGCTAGTAAGCACTAAATATATTCAGGATGTGTTTAGTGTACAAGGAGTAATTGTTTAATTGTCATTCTAGGCCATTCTCGTTTGTCTCTTGTGTTATTGCAAGATTATGGAAGTAAGTTTGTGAATACAAATGTCACTTTTACAACAGGGATAAGAAATACCCATGGTGCTGTGTCAGTTTATAGTGTGTCTTGTAGGAACAGAATGATTGTGTTACCCTTTACATGTCTTTGAAGCAGCGTAAGTATATTAGCACTACAAATCCTATTTGGGCTACCTGACTTATGTCATTTATGTGATGACCTTTTGTCATTTCTTTTATTTCACAAATGATCTCTGAGATTTCATGGCACAGATGCACAGATAAAGTCAACATGAAATGACTTTAGCAAGCAATTTAATTTCCTTAAAGCTACACTGTGTGATTTTTACCCCCATCTATCGGTGAAATTGTATATGACTACCCAGTGAATTTTAGTTTCTGTTCCTCTCAATTCCGAGGGCGTTTTTACTCCTACGGTAGCCGTATTATTCCAAGATTAACATGGCTTCCAGTTATCACTTCGTCCATGACAATAATAAACAGTACGTCTAAAATGAATAAAACTACAGGACAGATGTCAGGAGGTAAACGTCACCCTTGGAATCGGCTATCCCAGCATAATCAGATTAGGCTAACGTTACAATGTGTACAAAGTAAAAGCAATTAAAAATAACTAAAACGTTCAGTGTCCTTTTTTATATATAGCTTAAAAAATTGCGCCTTTAAAACTATTCATTACCTGTGATCCGTCGCAGCACAGATTTATGTTACAAGGTAAACAATACTTTTTCACCATTGACGCGAGAATGAAGTTAGGCTATACTAGAGCTCGTTCTGGCGTTATGCACAACCATGCTATGGTTAGACAAGCAACTATAAAACTTCGAATTTACACAAATGAATTACAACAGGCTGAATTACCTGTCGAGAAGAAAGCAGGCAACCTCGGCGTCCGTTTTAAAATCTTTTCTCCTCATGAGCTCTTTCCATCTGGGAAAAGTTACTCCAATATTGACTATGGTCTTGCTGATTTGTCTGTCGCGTTGACGTTTTAATTCTCTCTTTCAAATGTGAGTACGCACACACACACACACACACACACACACACCACACTATCTTTCAAATCTGCCGGCACTCGCTAGCTCGCGAGTAATCTCCCCCTCGCATTCGTCACGGTGACACTGAGTGAAAAACGCAAAAGGCGAAGCTTGAATTTACAGGTATGTCCCTCTTTGGCTAATGTAGTTTCAAGATGGAGGGGCAACATGGCGACCGGCATTCGAACCCCTCACCCGTATGTATTTTCAATGGCTGATTATAAACTTAAGAGAATACTTTATTACTTGAAAGAAGTAAATATACATTAATGAGCACATATATTTTTGAAAGAACTAAGTGTTTTTTGCTAAGAATCAACTAAAAAAGTTACACAGTGTAGCTTTAAAGGTAGGGTTGCTAGCAATAGCAAGCTAGCTTTGAAAGCATATGATCCCGCCCTTCCTTCAGTGATTTTGAATGGAGTGGGCAGCAGATTTTTTAAAAGTCAGAGCGTAATGGTTTTCATCCGCTCCGAGAGCGTTCCTCTATCGCTCCATCACGAGTGCAATTCATGCAAACGGCCCATAATACAACTGCATTTTTGGCAAGAATTCACACGAGCTAGTTTGATACAGATTGATCTCTCAAATCAGAAAGAATGTGAAGGTTATGATGACGGCGATGGACATGAGAGGGAGGTTATAGTTCAAGGAATTTGTTTGTACCTTCTAGATAGGCTACTGAATATGATCGGATGAAAGCACATTTTAAACAGGTAGTACTTATTCACACATGCAATCGCTGTCTCACTAATGCATTCAAACAAATGTAATCTTACAGTGCTACTTTATCTGTATCTGATTTCGAATGAGCAGAAATCTGTAAGAAACGTAGCCACCCATAGATAAAATAACTTAAGAAAATGTACTGTTATTTTATCTTTTCCAAACTCTGCTGGAAAGTGTCACAAGAGACGGCACTATATGTCCCACTATATGTCTTAAAGCACTTAACATTACAATAATAATGAACGTAAAAACTTGCAGAGCTCTGACTTGTGCCACCTGACTGCTGCAGATACAGGTTAGGATACAAGCTCGTTGTTTTGGTTCAGGAGGAACTATGAAAGCTGGCTGCTGTTTGTTTGCTCTGTGACTGACGTCTGTCTATCTCTGCATAGCTGATGACGTGTGATATCTGATGGGACATCTGCCTTTACATGGATATGAACTTTAATGACATCCCATTCTTAATCCATAGGGTTTAATATGGAGTTGGCCCATCCTTTGCAGCTATAACAGCTTCAACTCTTCTGGGAAGGCTTTCCACAAGGTTTAGGAGTGTGTTTATGGGAATTTTTGACCATTCTTCTTGAAGTGCATTTGTGAGGTTTGTGTTGGACGAGAAGGCCTGGCTCGCAGTCTCTGCTCTAACTCATCCCAAAGTCATGTTGGAACAGGAAGGGGCCATCCCCAAACTGTTCCCACAATGTTGGGAGTATGAAATTGTCCAAAATGTCTTGGTATGCTGAAGCATTAAGAGTTCCTTTCACTGGAACTAAGGGGCCAAGTCCAACCGCTGAGAAACAACCCCACACCATAATCACCCCTCCACCAAACTTCACACTTGGCACAATGCAGTCAGGCAAGTACCGTTCTACTGGCAACCGCCAAACCCAGACTCGTCCATTGGATTGCCAGACAGGGAAGCGTGATTTGCCAGAGAACACGTCTGCACTCCTCTAGAGTCCAGTGACGGTGTGCTTTACACCACTGCATCCCACACTTTACACCACTGCATCCCACACTTTACACCACTGCATCCCACACTTTACACCACTGCATCCCACACTTTACACCACTGCATCTGACGCTTTACACCACTGCATCTCACACTTCACACCACTGTATCCCACGCTTTACACCACTGCATCTGACGCTTTACACCACTGCATCTCACACTTCACACCACTGTATCCCACGCTTTACACCACTGCATCTGACGCTTTACACCACTGCATCTCACACTTCACACCACTGCATCTGACGCTTTACACCACTGCATCTGACGCTTTACACCACTGCATCTGACGCTTTACACCACTGCATCCCACACTTTACACCACTGCATCCCACACTTTACACCACTGCATCTGACGCTTTACACCACTGCATCTCACACTTCACACCACTGTATCCCACGCTTTACACCACTGCATCTGACGCTTTACACCACTGCATCCCACACTTCACACCACTGCATCCCATGCTTTACACCACTGCATCTGACGCTTTACACCACTGCATCCCACACTTCACACCACTGTATCCCACGCTTTACACCACTGCATCTGACGCTTTACACCTCTGCATCCCATGCTTTACACCACTGCATCCCACACTTTACACCACTGCATCTGACGCTTTACACCACTGCATCTGACGCTTTACACCACTGCATCCCACACTTCACACCACTGTATCCCACGCTTTACACCACTGCATCCCACACTTTACACCACTGCATCCCACACTTTACACCACTGCATCCCACGCTTTACACCACTGCATCCCACACTTTACACCACTGCATCCCACACTTTACACCACTGCATCTGACGCTTTACACCACTGCATCTGACGCTTTACACCACTGCATCCCACACTTCACACCACTGCATCCCACGCTTTACACCACTGCATCCCACACTTCACACCACTGCATCCCACACTTTACACCACTGCATCCCACACTTTACACCACTGCATCCCACGCTTTACACCACTGCATCCCACACTTTACACCACTGCATCCCACACATTACACCACTGCATCTGACGCTTTACACCACTGCATCTGACGCTTTACACCACTGCATCCCACACTTCACACCACTGCATCCCACGCTTTACACCACTGCATCCCACCCTTCACACCGCTGTATCCCACGCTTTACACCACTGCATCCCACACATTACACCACTGTATCCCACACATTACACCATTGCATCCCACGCTTTACACCACTGCATCCCACGCTTTACACCACTGTATCCCACGCTTTACACCACTGCATCCCACCCTTCACACCACTGTATCCCACGCTTTACACCACTGCATCCCACACTTTACACCACTGTATCCCACACATTACACCACTGCATCCCACGCTTTACACCACTGTATCCCACACATTACACCACTGCATCCCACACTTTACACCACTGCATCCCACGCTTTACACCACTGCATCCCACCCTTCACACCGCTGTATCCCACGCTTTACACCACTGCATCCCACACATTACACCACTGTATCCCACACATTACACCATTGCATCCCACGCTTTACACCACTGCATCCCACGCTTTACACCACTGTATCCCACGCTTTACACCACTGCATCCCACCCTTCACACCACTGTATCCCACACTTTACACCACTGCATCCCACACTTTACACCAGTGCATCCCACGCTTTACACCACTGCATCCCACCCTTCACACCGCTGTATCCCACGCTTTACACCACTTCATCCCACACTTTACACCACTGCATCCCACACATTACACCACTGCATCCCACGCTTTACACCACTGCATCCCACACTTTACACCACTGCATCCCACACATTACACCACTGCATCCCACACATTACACCACTGCATCCCACGCTTTACACCACTGCATCCCACGCTTTACACCACTGCATCCCACGCTTTACACCACTGCATCCCACCCTTCACACCGCTGTATCCCATGCTTTACACCACTGCATCCCACACATTACACCACTGCATCCCACGCTTTACACCACTGCATCCCACACTTTACACCACTGCATCCCACACATTACACCACTGCATCCCACACATTACACCACTGCATCCCACGCTTTACACCACTGCATCCCACGCTTTACACCACTGCAGCCCACCCTTCACACCGCTGTATCCCACGCTTTACACCACTGCATCCCACACTTTACACCACTGCATCCCACACATTACACCACTGCATCCCACGCTTTACACCACTGCATCCCACACTTTACACCACTGCATCCCACACATTACACCACTGCATCCCACACATTACACCACTGCATCCCACGCTTTACACCACTGCATCCCACGCTTTACACCACTGCACCCACGCTTTACACCACTGCATCCCACGCTTTACACCACTGCATCCCACACATTACACCACTGCATCCCACGCGTTACACCACTGCATCCCACACATTACACCACTGCATCCCACACATTACACCACTGCATCCCACGCTTTACACCACTGCATCCCACACTTTACACCACTGCATCCCACCCTTTACACCACTGCACCCACGCTTTACACCACTGTATCCCACGCTTTACACCACTGCATCCCACCCTTTACACCACTGCATCCCACGCTTTACACCACTGCATCCCACACTTCACACCACTGCATCCCACGCTTTACACCACTGCATCCCACACTTTACACCACTGCATCCCACGCTTTACACCACTGCATCCCACGCTTTACACCACTGCATCCCACGCTTTACACCACTGCATCCCACGCTTTACACCACTGTATCCCACGCTTTACACCACTGCATCCCACACTTTACACCACTGCATCCCACACTTTACACCATTGCATTCAACACTTTACACCACTGCATCCCACGTTTTACACCACTGCATCCCACGCTTTACACCACTGCATCCCACGCTTTACACCACTGTATCCCACGCTTTACACCACTGCATCCCACACTTTACACCACTGCATCCCACACTTTACACCATTGCATTCAACGCTTTACACCACTGCATCCCACACTTTACACCACTGCATCCCACACTTTACACCACTGCATCCCACGTTTTGCTTTGCACTTGGTTATGTAAGGCTTGGATGCAGCTGCTCGTCCATGGAAACCCATTCCATGAAGCTCTATGCACTGTTCTTGAGCTAATCTGAAGGCCACACAAAGTTTGGAGGTCTTTAGCTATTGACTCTGCAGAAAGTTGGCGACTTCTGCGCACTGTGAGCCTCAGCATGCGCTGACCCCACTCTGTGATTTTAAGCCTGGAACACACCAAGCCGACTGTCGGCCGTCTGGCAGTTTTCGTGCGTCGGCCGACTACGTTTTCTCAGTGTGTTCCGCACGGTTCCGCACCGTCGGCTTAAATTGGTCCTCGTTGACCTCACTGCTTTGTTAACGGTTTGTGTATCTGCAGCCTGCAGTGTCGGTTTCCCTTTTTGAATGACGAATATAGATGAATATATCTTCAGAAATAGACAGTTGTCTCATTTACACGCAGGTGCAGAACGTGCATTCTAGCTTACAGTTGGCTGTAGGTCTCTAGGTGTGTTCAAGTGCAGCTTTTTTCTCCTATGCGAGGCGACAACACAGTCGGCTTTCATCAGCGCTAGTTCGTCGGCGTCGGCTTGGTGTGTTCCAGGCTTTACGTGGCCTACCACTTTTTGGCTGAGTTGCTGATGTTCTCAATTGCTTCCACTTTGTTATAATACCACTAACTGTTGACCGTGTAATATTTAGTAGTGAGGAAATTTCACGAATGGACTTATTGCACAGGTGGCAACCTATCACGGCACAACGCTTGAATTCACTGAGCTCCTGAGATCGACCCGTTCTTTCACAGATGTTTGTAGAAGCGTCTGCATTCCTATGTGCTTGATTTTATACAACTGTGGCCACGAAAGTGATTGGAACAACTGAATGATTTGGAGGGGTGTCCCAATTCTTTTGTAAATATAGTGTATATGTACATGTTTTAATATTTAGACCACTTCTATTTTTGATTGCTATCAGGATGTTAAGAGCGTTTCAATAAGTATAACAAAAAGTGTTTTTTTTTATTGCCTACCCTACCTTTAAGGTGATGCATTTTCTATTTTCTCTGTGTTATTTACTATTGCCATAATTTAGATTACATTAACGTTTGCTTCACCTATATGTACATTTTCAGGTAACCTACACTAACAGTTAATGTTAACTTTTTTTTTTTTTTTTAGAATGAATCATGAATAATGAATTATGCACAATAATACTGTCACACAGATCATGATATTCATAATATGCATGACACAGGAAGTCTAAAGAAATACTTTAAATAATAATCACGAAGAATGCTTGCAAGGAAAATAACAGATACTACATTAAGCAAACAACGATAACCAACAAAATGAAATGAACAAAACAGGGAGGTAAATATGGATTTTGAGGTCCAATATTTGTTCAGTATCATTGATTCACTCAGCCAGTTACACTCATTCTAACAACAGCACAGTTTGGTCTTTCAGCAATCTTTCATGTTGAAGCTAAAATACACTAGCAACCACATAATTCTTTTCATCTGTGTGTAGCAGAATAAATAAAAATACAGAAATATTTAAAATAAACAAACCTTGGCTTTTTCAGACACTGCTGAAGAATAAATAGTTTAGCTATGGTTTACTCATCCACCTGGAAAAGCTTTCCGAACAAAACCCTGTTCATATTTTGGAAATACAGAGATTTGAATGGAAAATCTCAAGGATGAAGTCCTTATAAACAAAGCTCTAAACTGCTATCTGTGCTGCTGGGAGTGAAATGTGAAATGTTTTGAAAGTGAACAGATGGGCTTATACCTGTGGATTAATGCATTATGTTTTATTTTTTTATTTTGGGTTAAAGGTAATTCAGTCAGGACCACTCTGTTTGATTAAGATTCTTGTAGAGGTTCTGAACGATAGTTATTTGCCTTGCTGAGGTTTGAACCCCCCGAAGACTCAGGCAATTGAGTTTGGACAAGATTTAGTTACAATAAGCTGGATAGATAGGTACAGTATATCTCCATGGACAAGCAACTAAACGATCATGCTCCTGCATAAGGAGTTGGGGATGAAGGATGGGTAGGCGCATGTCTGTGCAACAGACTAAGGCAAGTGAGTACGGATGAACTTATGCCTTGTTTAATTGGTAGTGGGAGGAGTTACGGATCAGCTGAGAGTCAGCTGATGAATGGCTGTCACGCCGTGGTCTGCCTGAATTATGTTTGAGCTCCATTCAGTCACTCAAACTGCGTTAATCTTTGTGCCTTGTGGGCACAAAAGCATCATGAAGCTTGACTAAAGCATTTAGCAGAATGTCCAAGTTGCTCATACAATTAAAGTGGATGGGGACCAGGGATATCTATAGTCACTATTCACATTTATTTAATGGGAAAGAGCTGCATGGACCTTTTGCTATGCATACATGTTTGAAACAATACGAGAATGAATAAATAATGACAGCATATACATTTTTTAATAAAGTAAATTATATTTAATGACATAAGAAAATACAGCTTTTCATTCAAAATAGTCAAAAGTTTATAGGCAATCAAGGTAAAATTAATAAACAGCTTTTAGTCAGTCAAGTACTTAACATTCTTCTAAGCAAAGCTCTGGTTAGAAATTCAGAATGAATAACAAATGGAATTATAATGTTTATTTTAATACGTTCAAATCTTAAAAGAATCTTGCAAGTATGTACTAGGTTTTTTCAAAGACTTTACATACAAAAAGACGGTGCACTCGTATTACTATGAATGGGAGAAAGTTCACGCAATATGGAAGAATAAGTGCCGCCTTCTATGTTACAGAGCCAAACGGCAACTGGTAAAGTCATTGCGTCACTGCAGCTGTGTTTAGAAGCTCCGGTAGCTATAGAAATGTAATGTTTCCCTATTATTCAAAGAGATAGGAGCTGCACTTGCCTGAAAGGGATTCTGGGAATATAAATCAAGCTCTATGGACAGCTATGGCATGTGTACAACTGCAGACAGTTTTCCATTAGTAAAAACAAAGGAATTCACAGTAATCAATGATACAACCACATATTCAAGATTCATAGCCACTGATATAAATATTGGGGGAATGTGTCCTCCTCATTGTTATGACAATAACAGTATTGCAGTTGTAGTCTATTATAGGTTTTAAGAAATCTGGGGCTGACACAGGTCCATTATTGTAGGGTCAGTGTGGCTTTTTTTAAAGAGGGCATCCATTTTGCTGCATTCATAAGCCTTATCGAGAGTTGCAGCAACTGCGCGCCCTTTTCTTAGTAGTTTGTTAAGTTATTTTTTGTTATGTGACATAGTGTCATAAGTGTGATCTGAGAATGGAATAATTTTTTATGATTTAACTTTATGATTTTATATTATAGTATTAAACAATTATGACTCTCCAGTGCTAAAACCTAGCATCACTTCAGTCAATGCACTTTTTCTATAACAAGCCAGAAATCAGTTATCTGACAAAAAGCAACAACTGACTACTTAAGAATATATTTCATAAAACAGATCACAAATATAATTTAACATACGTAAATAAATAAATGTCCTCACCTGGAAAAACGAGACGTCAACACCGTAGCGAATCTGGGTCTGTTGCTACTCTGAAATGAATCCGGCCTGGAATTCGGTCTTTTCCGGTTTTGTCAGATTACTATTTATTTTAAATCAAAACAACAGAATCATAACGTTTATGGTTCATATGTCACAAGGCCTCGTAGCAAATTAAGTATTCAATATAAATTCAGCAGATACACATTTAAAAGCGGCTTCATATACAAATTTCTAGTTAGTGGATAACTGACTGGTCAAAACACGTTCTATCTGTAAGTATTTTAGGTTGTTTGTATGTAAATTTAAATGTGTATCGAACCTGCAATTACATTAAGATGATATGTTAAAAGCATATACCAGTGGTGACTTTTTTAACCGGGTATGCTGGGTGCGCTTTATGTCAAAAATGCACCTGGGGCCTGTTTCAGAAAGGGAGTATTCAGAAATTGTAACTTTTTTTTTTAAGAGTATTTTAACCCTGAAATGAGGGAAACTCTGGGTTTTCTGTTTCAGAATGTCAAACCTGAGAGACTAAGTCAAGCCCGTTTCTTAAAGAGAGGTAACTTATACTCAGAGTCAGTTACCATGGTAACTTTGTGAACCTAACCTGGTCGGGAGCAGGTTTTCTTCGGTAAACCCAGAGTTTTGCTTATGTAGTAAATGCATCTTGATTTAAGAATTTTTTTTATATTTTTGTCTGGAAACAACAAGGCAAAAAGGCTAAGTAAGAAAAGCATTTTTGCAGTGCAGTATCATTTATTGTGCATTTTTCTATATAACATCGGAGATGCAGAGCACATTAGTAAGGCCACTGTATCAGAGCGGGAAGGAAAGTGTGCCTCACTCTCACACACTTTCTGTGAGTTTTTGTGTTGTTTCCTAGACACAAACCCGTGAGATCCATCAAAGAGGAGATTCACAGGATTGCGGGTCAGTGGTGGAGAAATCAGTTTAAATGAGGCTAATCTGATAAATGATGTTCACTTGATAACATCTTGCTGTGACCTCTGAAAGTAACCGAATAATTAGAATTTCCTTTAGGATTTCCAGTGTGGTTGGATGGGCATATTCCCATCATCGCTCCTGCTGAAAATGAAGCAGATTACTGTATGGAATGGGAGGATGCCAGATGGAAGGGTAGAGATAGATGCCGTAACCACCACAGCTGTTAAATAAACACTAATTGTTCACAATTTATTTGGTCATCTTTTTTTCCCCCTTCAAATACAAAAGCAACAATTAATTATTAATTAGTAATTATTATTCCTGTTGGATTTTAATATTCTTCCAGTATTGTGTACCTCCTCTTCCTCTATCAGTGGTGGTGCAGGTCCAGCCTCTGTTGGTGGAGTAGAAGTCAAATGTTAATTTCATTAGCCTAATTAAAAAATGTAACAGGTTGGATTAGAGAACA
The DNA here is from genome assembly GCA_022829025.1 of Squalius cephalus. Taxonomy (NCBI): domain Eukaryota; kingdom Metazoa; phylum Chordata; class Actinopteri; order Cypriniformes; family Leuciscidae; genus Squalius; species Squalius cephalus. The sequence goes on from CM040816.1 coordinate 5,320,964, forward strand.
TTTAATAATGTGAAAAGAGCATTATGCAGAATGGAAACAGCGGTGGCAAATTGAAATAGACACTATTTAATATGTTTAAATATTTAATATCTTTTGGTCTGTGGGATACCATGAAAATGAGTATTAGTTCAATAACTTACCTTTCTGTCAGTTTTCACCTGATAATATAACAGTGATTGAGAATTATACTTGCGTATAGACTCGGAAGTATGCGGACGTCTTTTTTGTCGAGTTCTGTTGCCATTTTGAATCGTAATTTCGGAGCTCCATTGATCATGGCTTTTCATAGTCATGGTGCATGCGCTTAACTCAGAGTCAACCTACTCAGAGTTGATTGAACTAACGCAATTCAGCTGTTCTGAAACCGAAAACTCAGAGTTTCCCATCTCAGGGTAAATCAACTCAGAGTTTTAACTCAGAGTTGGTTGAACCTCGTTATTGAAACAGGCCCCTGGTGCAGATACATTGGATGGGTTTTGCGTTAGCGTCTCTGCTTGGTTGCTTACTCATGAGTCATGACACATAGCAACACAGCTAAAGTTTTATATATAGGCCTATATTAATATATTTGACCTTTAATTGAAAGTAGCCAACATTTACCTGTCAATGCCTTCACACGCACCCGTAAAAAGCAGAGTTGTGTTTGGCTCAAATCACGAAAGGGACAAAATATGCAGTATTTTTGTAGTTCCGCTAGGTGGCACTAATGTCACAGAAACGACATGCTTCACCTTTTAACGGTACAGCGCATCGGCTGAGGACACACATCTAAAGAGACGACAAACAAGAAACACCATGGCAGGTGTTCATTTAAATGTATGCCAGAAGTGTTTTTGTGTTAATGAGCAAGTCCACGAATGGCTTGGGTATGCAGAGCATTCACAGCTTATATGGACCGCACGCCACTGGTATATACGCATTGGACCGTTTTTATTTACGTCTAAATATGTTCGTTTTGTGTGTGAGATCAGGCTGTGTAAACAGGGCCCAGGTGTTATATTGTTCTTGTTTATTGCATTACACTGTTGCAATACACAGAAGGAAGACCCAATTAACTGCACTCAGTTGTGCTCATTGAAAACCCAAGAGAGGAACTGAATTTAGGACCTTGCAACACCTAAAATCCACAATAACTTCTTACAAACTGAAAAAGTGTACAGCATGGATTGTTTGTCCACAACATAAAGAGGTATTTAAGATTCCCTGTTGTTAGTGGAGTACATTTTCCATGCACCAACAGTAGAGGACTAGTATAAGAGAAATTGTTTCTTATAATCTCAAAACCTTTCATGAATAATTCCTTCCCTCTTACAGTATCTGTAAAGATGTCTTATAAAGGTGTAAATGTGAGAGAAAGCAGATATAAAATGATGTCAGCATTAACCACAGCACTGCATGTCACTGTTGACCCCTTTTAACTTTTATCATATTGCAATCCCTCTAGTAAAGCTGTCAGGCGTTCTATAGTTGATCCATATGGTCTCTGTGCTTGAGATACAGCAATGGTATTTATTATTCAGAAAGTGAAGGCTTTACACTATCCAGATTGACCGCTGTCTTTCTTCTAAAATGCAATGCTATTTTTAAACAAAACACCTAAATGTACACCCAGAAAAGGAAAATGCAAATATTAATTCTGCTTTTGGCAAAATGTGTAAAAGTCTAGATTCAAGCAGGATGGTGTATTTTGATACGACTGCATTCATGTGATAAAAACAGTATTAGCAGTATTGCATAATTATCAGTTTAATATTGGAAGACTGGGGCAAGTTGTCACAAACACATAACTTTAAGTTTTTTTTGTAAAGATTGCCGTAATGCCATTTTTTTTTTTTTTTTTTTTGACAATTATACCCCATATAGAGTGACATACCCTCAACCTTTTTTGCCCTGGGCAATAATAGAGTGCAGCTGGGACATATTTTTGTAGGCCAACCTGTAAAATAGCATCACTCTGATTCCTTCGACAAAGGCCCAATAGGATCTTTCCATTGGCTTTTGGATTATTGTAAAAAATAAGCTCTTGACCAATGGTTTTGTTCATTATGATAATCCTCACAAATAAACACAACTTCTATAAATTCTGAAGCCCAAATGCATTTGGCAGAAGTAAAAACTAAACATAGACTACGCTTACTCATATGGATGCTTTTATTCAAAGCAGCATACATTGCATGGCACACATTTGATCAGTTCTTGTTGATTGCCTGGGAATCATTCCAATGATCTTGGCATTGCTAGCGCTGTTCTCAACTGTTTGAGCTACAGGAAGGATAGAAACGAACTACACCACAGTCGTATGACTTCAACATCACCATCACTAAGCTTCCGAAAACTTTTTCAGTCTTTCAAAAACATTTTCCCTGAAAGTTTGAGATAAAATAGCTTGCAAGACCATGGTTATAAACACTAAAGCCCTATTCAGATTGGATTAGTTTTACAAGAGTAGATGGAGTAATGTAATTTAACCACAGGACATCTGAAATATTTGTTTGACCTTCCTAAGGCTGATGGACTTAATATATAAATAATAAACCTTATTTTAAACACTGTTCCTGAACATTAAAACCCAAACGTGTATCTGTGTGCTGCACATTTTATGGAGAACAGCTTGTTTTCTGTTGCTTTTGTAAGCTCTCACTTTTGTAAGACTGTTCACCGCTCCTTAGGAAAATTAACCATGGTTTTGTGATCGAGTACTGTTTGTATTAGCTTAGTTTTCCGAAAAATATTACAATTAAATGGTGGATAACATTGTATCTGTAATGTATAAGAAAATTACAAAAAACATACCACTCTGAAACGTCCTGTGAAATCCTTGTTTGCAAAGTCCGTGCATGACATCCGTTCTGCACGATCCTCTTGTTCGTTAACATTGTCAGGGTCTGAATCGAGCTCGAATTGGTTTGAAATTGACACCATCCCCAATATTTACACTAGAGAAGAACTCGCAGTTATGGAGGGTGGGACTTTTCATGAACACGAGTTAAGCGCTGCCAATCACAATCACACACTGGGCCAGCTAACCAATCACAGCATATTTCGTATTTTGGAAGGAGGCGCTTCAACGAAATGTTCAAGCCAGATTGGGGAGAGAGGTGCTGTAATAATGTAAAATATGTGAAAATATGAAAATATGTGAAAAATAATGCATTTTTTGTACAATCAAGCATGAAAACATATACATACACCCCGACAATAAAATCAAGACTTCATAAAAGGGCATAATAGGACCCCTTTAAGTCCTGAAGTGACATAAAATACAGTTAAGAAAACTTACTGAAATGTTATTTCTAATTGATGTGGGTGTGTATAGCCGGTGTCATACTCTCTCAGGTTCTCTACGCTGTCCTCTGTAAAATGTGCTGTGCACAAGCAAACTTTTGGGTTGCACTGCTCAGGAACAGCATTATAAATGTAACCACTGACTCCTTTTCATCCATTTTTTGATGGCCAAACAGAAGGGTTTTGCTTTTGCATCCCAACACACTTTGGGCGGGCATTGCACAATTTTTTTTGCACATTGTGACATAGTCATTTGCAGAAACAGTAACTGGAATTGAAGGCATTTTTTTTGGCAGGTCTGGAGCAGTTTTCTCTGTTAGATAAATCCCTTTGGGACACTATGAGCTTCGTAACTATGATCTTTTACATGGGACGATGGAATGGGAAGCGCTTAAATGCTAAACCCGTTTCCAGGTTTTGGCCTACAAAAATACACCATCACCTTCAGGACTCTGTTCAATAAAATGTTTTGTAAGATAAACATTTGTTTGCAAAAATGTCATGCAGAACGTCAAAATTTTATACTATTTCTCGAGTAGCATTGCTTGTGTAACATACCTGACCTAAAATGCCCTGGGTTTACATATATCTGGGTAGTATTGTATTTTGCTTTGAAGATCAAATCCTTGGCTTTTTAACAATGACTTTCAAACAGACAATGAATATGCCTGTATCCTTATTTCTGTTTCACAGATGCTACTTTTCTGGCTCAGCAGTCGGGACACTTCAAGCTTTTGCGTATCAATTCTCTCCTGTTTGAGGAGAGATACTGTGATTTTTTTTGTGCACGTTTATATAAACTAATTCATGCAAACACTTTCTGCTGAGCCATAAACTGCTTTGCCTTCTGAAAAGAAGAGTTATGAGAGTTTCTCACACACACACACACACACACACACACACTAACTATTCACAGTAGCAGTGCAGACAAATTGACTGAGGGTTTTCTGTTAGGTCGTTATTTACGGTGCCAGAATTTTTTTGGCATTATGGGTAAGGACACCCGTTGGCATATTTTGGCAGTTAATAGAATCATTCCTTATAAATGGCATGATGTACGTTTTGGCTGTATGCTACATACATTTGCAGTGGAGAATTAGATGTTAATATTTCCCCTCAGGTTGACACATACCCCGGTACAATATTCCCAAAACACAGCTGCTTTGATGCAAAGCTTTAAAGTAAAGACATTTGTGAGGATTTTGATAATCATTATGGGTTTTAAAAGCACCTTTCTTCATTTATGATCATTCAAAAATATGTGTGTTCTTGTTATTTCTTCCTTTTATAATTATTTTGCAAAAATGTTATATAAAGTTAATATATTTTAAATGTACTAAATTGCAACTTTATCTTTAATAACCAATGTATAATTATAAATATATTTACATTAAATTTTCAATTGAAAATGACATTAAAGAATATTACCACAAATCAGTCAGTACATTTAGCAGTACCTTTAACCAAATTTCTAAGACAAAAGAAGTATTCCATTTAATATAAATGCAAACTATAATACATTTTCAATTAAGTTCAGTTTCGTGTAAGATTCATAACATATATGGTGTTTTGCGAGTTTCCATGATGAAAACATTGCTGACTCTAATGAGGACTACACTCCGGAGACAAGTACCGCTTCTTTGGTTCGAGGACAGGTCCGGGGTCGAGGGCGAAGCAGAGGAGGTCGTTCAAGAGTGCGGGCAACCAGGGTCCGAGGAAGTAGTTTTTGCCTTGTTTGCCTTCGCTGACTGCATATGCAGGTGCTTTGAATTTTGAATGCTCTTTCTCTGCCATAATTTTACTCTTCGTAGGTTCCGCGCCTCTCTTGCACTCCTCAAATCAAATGGGTGCACGCGCATATGGGCAGATCTAGCAACAGGGGTGGTAGCCATGGTTGCGAGAGTGAGTGACAGTCGCCCAAACCAATCAACTGTTTCGTCCCGGATGGAAATAATGAGCTGTGTTTATTGCAGATTAAAAGGTCTACAGTCACTCGATTTTTATACTCTCTTTTTCAGAGCACTTACATTTTAATTATGTATTGGTATATAAAGACAGTTTAAACAAATTTGAAAAAAAGTTTTTTATAAAAATCCTACCTACCCTACCTTTAATATGCAATCAATGGTCAAAAACATTACATTCCGTTTGCACTGAGGTACATACTTTTAAAATATTTTATTTCTGTAATAATAAGTACTCTTTAAAATGATGCTAAACAGTACTTCAATTTCACAAGGGCAACACATATTCCAATTCTAAAAGAACAAGTGTCAGGTTTGTTAATCACAGAAGCTTTTTCCTTCTCACATGAGAGATGATATTCATCTAATGTATTACAGATGTTGAAGTAACATTTTTTCTCCATCAATATATTACCTATATTTCAAGTAAATACACATTTTCCAATGTTTAGAAATTTAAGAATTTTTTTTTTGTTGTTGTTGTTGTTTTTGCATGAGGCTGAAAGTATAAAAAAGTATTTTGTTTTCAGTGAAAACGTATGATGACCTAAATTTCTGTCCATTCAGTTCAAGACATTTATCTCTGCTCTCCTCCACCTCTCTCACAGCTTTGCTATTTTTTTTTTTTCACAGACAAGACAACACCATCAGCAGTCAGTTCTCACAACACAACCATCAGCAGTCGATGCCCCACAAACACCTACCACCCACATGCAATTTCTTTACTCTTCTCTTTATCTCCTTTCACAGAGGCTGAGGTCTCTAAACCTCTCCCTCATAACCATCCTACCTCCTGCATCCTTGACCCTTTTCCCTCCAATCTTCTAAGCTATCTCTCCCAGACTCCTTCCCACACATCATCTACACATTTCTTCCGAATGGCACTTTTCCAACAGCATTCAAGCAGGCTCGGGTAATCCTACTGCTTAGTGGGAAATTACAGACTGGTCTCTCTACTCCCATTTATAGCGGAAACCATTAAACATGTTGTTTTCAGCCAGGCTTCTTCTTTCCTCACAGAATAACCTTCTAGTCACTGACAATTGTCAGAAATTTGATTTGCTGTGCTACTGAAGAACCAACAGGAGCACAGCAGTTGATGACATTTATATTGATTTACTATTATTATTATTATTATTATTATTATTATTATTATTTGCCTTTAGTAGGAACACGAATTGCATGGTCATGTGATGTCAGCTTGATGGTGTCAATACGGAGGCTACCCGATCCATGTAGAACAATCGTCTTGTGTGAGTGTACATCATTTTAAACATTTCTCAAAAGTACTGTTCATTTGCTTTAAATCACTTTGCATTCAAGAGACCGCTCTTCTAAATTAATACATGTAAATGAAAATGTCCAAATACTTTTGGGGGGCGCTGTTTCTGAATAAGCATTCACAAGCAAGAGAAATTCCATTATGACTCCAAATATCAAAATGTTGGATTAACCAACAGCACATTGTTCTACAACAGTTTGTCTTCTCTTTACGTCAGCATTGCATGCCCATGATGTGAAAATAATGATTAATTATGTGTCCAGTCATAGAGCAGTAAACAATCTGACAAGAGTATAACAGGCTGAACCCCCCTGAATCCCCACTGTGAGCATGTTAATCAGGGCAACAAACAACATGAAGCAACTTCTCAACTGCTATGGAGCCACTTGAGGTGCTGTCTGTTGTTTTATTAGACTCTACTTGTTTAATATTCATTACTTTATATGAGATTCATCATGCTTCTAGCTGTTATTTAAAGGAAGAGTGACAAGTTCTGTTATAAGGCATCTATAATGAGGCACTTCAAAAACAATATATTGCGGACTGTTGCATCAGAGCTCAAGTATTAGATGGAACACAGATTGTCATGATGTTCACTTGCTGAACTAGTCCTCTAAACCAGTGGTTCTCATTCATTTCAGGCCAAGTACCTCTGATCAAATCAGACCATCATATATTATATATGCATTCACTTTGAGTGCTAATTTAGGGACTGTGAGCAACATAAAGCTAATATTATTTCATTTTATTTTAATTTGATTAAAAGGTATATACAGTAAGTAAAGAGCCATCATGTGTACATTTTGTTTTTAGTCAGTATAGGCAGATTTATTTGGTGTGTGTCTTTGTATTTATCTGCCTTTAGTTAGGTGGCTAATGGATTTCTTCAGCTCGTGCAGTCCATATAAGCTGTGAATGCTCTGCATACCCAAGCCATTAACTATAAATTACTTTAAATTCCTTTGTTTGAGGTGTACCCAGGGCCTGAAATTAACACCCGACCACACGCCAAATGCGGGTGAATTCTGCAATTGGCGGGTAACACTGTCAATCTACCTGCCACATTGGCAGGTAGCCAATGAGAATCGACCCTTCGCGGGGAGTTTGATTGACGGCGATCTGGCCAATCATAATCCGCCGAATTTTTTTTTGTCCGACAAAGCAGTCAGGAGAGTTCAACGTTGGATGATTTGAACTTGAAAAAACGGAGTGTACTGAGTAGACCTACTGACATCTTTCCGCAGTTAAAACTTCATTCCTTCTTATGTTCATTCATGTTTATTTTATGCTATAAATTAACTAGAAGGAAGAGATGATCGGTTCACAAGCAGCTTTAACTAACCGAGGCACCACAGCGATCTGTCAAGACACATTACAGAGCCACAAAACGGTATTGTCTAAATTTCTTTAAAAATTACCAAATTTTAACGTTGATACTTTGTTTAAAATCAAAAGTAACCAGGACTGTCTGTCAGCGTGTTGTCAGTGTCTCTGCTGCACGATGTGTTTTTCATTGCGTGAGATCATGGTTTGGCGTGAGCTCGGTGTAGCTTGTCGGACATAGCAACAGTAACTAAAGCGGCTGGGTCTTTGCGTTTTTTTTTTTTTTTTATTATTATTTTTTTTTAACTGTTGTTATTTGACATTTAAACGAAGTTAGCCATACGCACCAAACGCGAATATGCATCTAAATTCGCGCCTGACGCGCTATTCGCCTCCGGTGTGAACGCACCATAACGGTTCCTGAACGCTGTAACAGCTGCCCAGCGATCAACACAGCCGCGTGTGATTTGTTTACATAGCATACGAGCTGCACTCGGTCTATATCTGTATTCTAAGAGTTATTATTACTTGTATGGATCTCGTTAATAACTTGACAGCACTTAAATGTGTATTCTTACAAGTTAAAGAACAAATGTTTGTGCAGTTCCTTTTTTTTTTCACCTTTTATGAGGCAAAAAAAAAAAAAAAAAAAAAAAAAAAAAAACTGGCTGGTAAAAAGTCACTGTGGCGGGTGGATTTTTAAATCCACCTGCCACAGTGGCTGGTGGTCAAAAAAGTTAACTTCAGGCCCTGGGTGTACCATAAAGCTTACATGCTAAAATATTGGCAACACATATGTATCTGTGTGTCACAATGTCCAAAAAATGGTAATTTTATTCAAATCTGCCACTCACTGATAGTTCCGGGTTAGCAGATCCACAGCAAGCTTTGGCCCTGTCCCAAATAGCACACTTCATATCCACTTTCGGTGTTGTTGACTTACAATGGTTGCCGCGTGTCCGTTAAGTCCATGAGTTCACAGGGTGTCCCATGTGTCATTTTAGGTCTCAGAAGGGCACTCACGAGCACCCCCTTTGCGGTCAATATATGCCCTCGATGCGCATGTTTGCCAAGCCCGCACTGAAGCGAGCTCCGCAGGAGACTTCTTCCTTACAGTCAAAGCGGCATTACGTCACGAAAGTGCGGACTCGTAGGAAGACAACGAGTGCTTAGGGTGCCATTTGGGACATGGCCTTTGCCGCCTATGCTCTATTGTTATGTATCTTCATCACTGTCCCACATTCTCATTGATTTGCTGGCACCAGCGATTTCAACCCGCGTTTTTATATTATTATTAAGTAGTTTTAAAATGCATTTCGGGATTCCGCCACCATTACAATCCTATCAGAGCACCACATGACCCTATACCAGGGGTCGGCAAGTAACTGTGGCCGCGGGCCAATATTTTTTTTAGCCAGTAGATGGCGGGCCAGCTACACGGAGTAGGCCTATGGATACAAATTAAATACTCTTAATGAACTCTGTCTCACCTCCCATTTTAATGTTGTGAATAATAAATTTGTAGCTTACAATATTTTGGCCAATCATGCCTCATTCGCTTACAGTCCGACTTTTGAACTTTATTCCTTTTTTTTATTATTATTTATTCGGGACACACACATACACACCTAAGGTTTAAGGAGGTCTGCGCGGGACTGTTTTTTTCCGTCCCGCTCCCACAAGGTTCTATTCAGCAACCGCTTAAAATACACTCTGTGACGGGAACTGACGGGTCTGCAAAATTTATATCTCGTTTCCAGAATCTCACATTCAAATGTCTCTAATGGAAAGAGATAGATTAAGTAGCCTATAACAATTATAAATGCTATACAAAATTTGTGTTTGTGTCAATATAAATATCATTTTAACATTGTAGGCTACTGTCAGCAGGGAAAAAAAAAGTCACAGAAAAAATTAATGAAATATAAATAACATAAATTAAATAGGATAAAGCCTTTCACTTAAATTTCTAAGCAACATAAACGAAAACCATATTGCCCTACTGACAAATTAAGTAGGCTATTTTCTGCCAAACTATTTCAAACATGTAAGGCTGGCACTGCCAATAAAGAACCTAAAAGCTGTTACAATGAACCGGCAAAATTAATGATTATGAATGTGTTAAATATAGCAGGAGACATTTTAATTGTTTACTAATAAACCAGTATTTTTATGTCAGTGTCGGCTGGAAAGATGAAGTTGACGATGCTGACTCGCGATCTTCGCAGTAGTGAACGTGCCATGAGAGAAATGCACATTTCATACAGATTACATAAGCAGAGAACAGTCAGTTTTCTTTCGTTTTGAATTGTTCTGTTTAAAAGTAGACATTTCAAGCTTTATATATGTCTCAGGTCTGTGAGGCAAGTAGGCTACCTTATATGCTGAGTTTCGGTTCATTAATGAGACAAGCTCCAGGTTCACGCGCGGCGCCTCCGTGTCGTGATTATCTATTTTCTAATATATTTACTTCTTATTTATTAAATCCAGACAATTGGTTGATGAAACATTGATTAAAATTAAGATACAATTAATACAAAACGAAATTAAATTTAAAGACAGGCTTTGTGCTTTCTGTTTGAGGTCTCTGTGAAAGTTATAAAGCAGTCTTTTAGTGCCGCTTTCAGATCGCTCACGTCCGTAACGGAGAACTATCCTGCCCGTAACATTCTTTTTTTTTCTGAAATAAATTTCTAAATAAATGCGACTTATAGGCCTAGTCCAGTGCGACTTAGGCTATATATGTTTTTTCTTCTTCATGGAACATTTTTTGACTGATGCGACTTATAGTCCGGAAAATACGGTAAGTTATTTATTCTTTCTGTGCGGCCCGGTTCGAAATGTCCCACGGACCGGTACCGGTCCGCGGCCCGGGGGTTGGGGACCCCTGTGCTAAGGTGTTAAATTAAAATTCAAAATAAAAATGTCTAAACCCGTTATTCATTTTTTCTATTTTTGATCTGAGCGCACAATCAGAAAATCGGAAAACGAGTCGTTATTCGTTTTTCCATTTTAGTTCAGTAAATAAATAATGGAAAAACAAGTCGTATTTCATTTTTTTTATTTTTGGTTTTAATTTGAAAAAAATATTGAACTAATAATACACGGGGCATATTTGTAAACCGCTATTGTAAAATAAAAATAGGCTGATTAAAAAAAAAAAAAAAAAAAAAAAAAAAAAAACGGCCTTCCAAAATAATCAGGCGGGCCAGAAAATATTGCTGGTGGGCCAGTTTTGGTGCCCTATACCTTGCCACTGTCATCCCCCTCTCCTATCGCTGCCCAAACGTGGAGCAAGGTAAGTGTTACATCACACACTCAGACTCCACTCCGGGACACTGTGACTTCCGGGTTGGGTCCCTGCCCTCCACCTTGTTGCCCCACTGTGGGTACGTCTGTGGTCCCTTTGAACCCCAGACTCTGCTATGCGATTCAGTTCGCCCGGTGTCCCCCCAAGTTCAGGGGCAATCAGTTCACCTCAGTGCTGACGAAGGATGCTACTGTCTTACAGGCAGAAATCGCAGTCATACTGGCGAAGGACGCGATAGAGCCAGTCCCTCCAGCCAATATGAAGTCAGGGTTCTACAGCCCATACTTCATTGTACTTAAGAAAGGCGGTAGGTTACAGCCAATCTTGGGCCTGCGATTTTTAATTAGGCCCTTCAAAATTCTGGGGTCTAAGGTGTTTTTGGGGTCCTTGAGATGTTCTGACATGCCCTGACATTTGTGCTTCCTTGAGATGTTCTGACATGCCCTGACATTTGTGCTTTTTTCAGTTGCTTATAAACATATTAATGGCAAAGGTATAATTACACTCTATTTAGCACAAACAGGGCTACCATAATATGTGAGCAAAATGTATGTACATGTTTGTATTTTTGAGAGAATAATGTTTATGCATGGTTATTGAAAAAACTAAAAATGAAAGTTTCTGAAATAAGGCCACAAAACACATACTAAACATGTGTCAACAAGACTTTTGACTAATGGATGTCGTCGCCTAGAGTTTTATCTTCAAAATGATGTGAAAATCATCGTGCCTAATCATTCACATAAAACAATACATTGATTTACATTTTGTAAAACACTTTTTGTTTGGAAAGACAATATGTGCAGGGGCGTCAACGATCCTACACCATCATGAATATAGAGTAGTTCACACCTGAGGAGACAATGGGGCCCGCATACATAATGAGCCTTTCATTCAGGTGTGTCACTGAGCCACAGGAAAGGATGCAAGGGCTTCGGGTCAACTGGAAAAAGAGCAAACTCTCCCCTGTGTAGAGGATCTGTTTTCTTGGTATGGAGTTGGACTCGCAGAGAAACGTGTTCGCTCAGTGTTGAACTGCTTTAATTCACCCAAGAGAAGGGACAGCGGCCCCACTGAAAGGCTCCTGGGGCGTATGGCATCAGCAGCCGCAGTGACGCTCCGATAGCTTCATATGAGGCCGCTTTAGCACAGCCGAGTCCCTAGATATGCGTGGCAACAGGACACGCACCGGGTGACAATCACACCGGCCTGCCACCAAACCTTCAAGTCAAGTCAAGTCAAGTCAAGATCTTCATTTATATAGCGCTTTTAACAATGTAGATTGTTTCAAAGCAGCTTTACAGCCCGTGGTCAGACTCTGTGTTTCTAAGGGCAGGAGTTCCCCTAGAACAAGTGTCCAGGCATGCTGTTGTTTACACGGATGCCTCCACCACCGGCTGGGGTGCCACGTACAACGGGCATGCAGTTTTGTGTGTTTGGACAGGGTTTGCTCAAGTTGCTAGCAATATGGCTTACACTGGGACGCTTCAAATTCTAGGCAAGCACTTGCTGGTCCGAATGGACAGCTCTGCGGCCGCTGTGTACATCAATCATCAAGGTGACCTACGCTCCCGTCGCATGTCACAACTCTCCCGCCATCTCCTCCTATGGAGTCAGAAGTATTTAAGGGTCGCTTCATGCGATTCATATACCGGGCTTGCTCAATTGTGCAGCCGACAAGCTCTCACGACAGCCTACACTTCCGGGAGAGTGGAGTGGAATGACCAGTCTATATGTGTAATTTCCACATGATACTTCCCTACGAGCAGGATGTGGATTCCGTAGTGTCCATTTCCACCTGGAAAAGGCATGCTTTCCCAGTGTTATCCAATAATCTCACTGTATGGATGATGCGGAACAGCCGTGATCGACTTTCTCGGCGTAAAGCCCTGTCCCATCTTCCGTCCCAGTAGGGTGCAGGGGGATCAGGTGGCTTACGCGAAGTGATAGAAGGGGTAGCAATAGTGGAGCTTTGGTAGGGATCCCAATTCGTCAGATCACGTTGAAATTTTCATTAATTTCATTAAAATACAAGTAATTAGAAAATAAAATTTAGAAGCAATAATTTGAACAGGTGCAATAGACTGTAATAGACAGGTGCAATAGACTGTAAAGTAAGATAAAACATATTTAGCAACAGTGGAGTTAGATACACACGTAAGAGAAAGAGAAGTGCTTTCCCATCCTCTAACAACTTACAAAACAACATATTCTCTAACCATAAACCTAGACACTAAAAAAATATTGATATGTAAGCATTAGTCAGGATATTTCATTATAACGATATATCACCACCAACAGGTCATGAGATATGCAAAATGGCTATTTTGGCCAATAACATTTGAACAGTTTGTCAGAAAATCATAAATGTGGTATCTATGGATTCCTTGTGTCATACCGAATCCGTCAATTCCAATTTCAGATGTAGCATGTGTCCGCTATTTAGAATTTAGTTATAAATTGCAATATCTTTTAAACTACTTAACATATCTTTACAAAATTTGGTAGGGATCATCAACAGCATGTCCTGAAGGTTAGCAAGCTTAGCATGCTAATCTGGTTAACATGCTTTTGTGTGCTCATTCTTACACTGAAGGCTCTCCTCTGCAGCTTTGTAATTCAGCGTCCGAGTGATGCAAGCTGCTAAACCATGTGCAACGAGCCCCGAACCATTCCGGTCGTGGGTTCGAATCCTGTGTGGCACATGCCCAGACCGCAAGAGGTACTGGCCTTAAGTAGTGGAAAAGTTGCTTCTGTTCCATACATGGTGTCAATATGTGAAGGAACTCAATAAATACAACATGCAGTGAATTTATATTAAAAAAATCTTCATTTTGAGTTGCTTCTCACTTGAACTATGGACCTTCTGCATCTTGGCAAAAACACAACTTCCCAGTGGCACAATGAGATTAGTGACATGTATCTGACCCAGAGATAGTGGGTCCGAGCCCCGTGAACAACATTTATTATTCAAGCGTTGTACTAATCTTTCTTCCTCTTGGATTAGAAATAAGTATGTACATCAGAATTTGAACAATGTTTTCAAACGTTATAAGCGTTTTTGACACATTAAAGATGTAAATAACAAACAAAAGGACAAATAAAATATAAGAACGATATAAATTAAATAAAGAGTGATTTAAATTTTTTCAGGTACAGTAGTTTATTTAACAGTAACATTTAAGTAAGAAATAATACAAATTGAAAAAATCAAATGTACAATAAAACACTGCATAGTCTTTACTGTATGAATTATAGATTTATCCTTATTAAATCTACTAAAGTTATTTAGTCAAGAACAGTGAGTGATTCTATTTTTGTCTTGTTGTTTGATTAAAATTAAGGATATAAACTAGGCTAGATAGGATATAGATAGGCTGCTGTCACATTGGGGCTGGTTACACCTGGCCACTTCATGCGTTTTCTCAGATCGGATAGCTATCTGATTTATCAAAATGATTCCATTTACACCTGGTCACATAAATGTGTTTTTACGAAACGGATTTAAATCCGATCTTCAATTCCCACGCTATATGCAGATTTAATGGAGTTCAAGTCATCGAAAGCAACAGATATGAGCTGCATTTTATTGATCATCAGCTAAAATTTCAAAATCAAAGACCGCAATAAGAGAGAGCGGCAACAGCCCTGGTAAGATCATTTCGTTTCTTTACTTTTAATAATGATGATTGTGTGTTAAGCGTCTGCGACTTACTTTCACTTTGATTTGGCTTAATGAATAGATGCTCAGCTTCTCATCTGCGGTGATGCGTGTTCCAGTAGCATCTTCATATCTGGCTATAACATTACATTTAGCCTATAACACGCTCTCACATGTTTATTTTTTTAGCATTTTTGGGAGGAGTACAATTTACAGATGTGGTTTCAACAACCAGATGCATTTACACTTGTCCAGTTTCGTCTGGAATGCGGCCCAGACCACCTCCTGAAGTGGTTTGAGCGATCGGATTCAAATATGTCTCGAATGTGTTTCGGAGGGCATTTACACCTGGTCTTTTCACGATCGGATAGCTATCCGATCTGAGAAAACGCATGAAGTGGCCAGGTGTAAACAGCCCCATTAAGTCGGATACATGGATCCAATATATTGGTCCATATTTCTCAAAACTGTTTATGTTCACTTAAGACACAACCAACTGTTCACTGATTATTGCACGTAATAACTCTTTTTAACATTAAGCATGTTTATTTATTGCTCTAACGTGTCAAAAACTTTAAGCAGTGCTGCACCACAACATATATTGTCATACCACCCAGCCCTACTCAAGAGGATGGCTCAAGCTATTTTGCTGACAACTGTGAAGATGTTTTAACTGCTAAAAAAGGCTGATATTTAGCAGTAAAAAAATGTGTCTACAGAAACAAAAGTAGCTAAGTTAGCTAATGTTAACTAGCAAGCTAATGTCACTTGTCAGCTACCAAGTAAATTCACAATTTCAAGAACAGCACAGCTATTTTAAAATTGCTTTATTCCTCTTTGATAGTATATTTTACAACATGCTTTACCTTAAGTAAACACTGTTGACAGCTGACCAAGCGTTGGCAGTTTACACTGAGGACCATGGCAGCTTCTTCCATGTTTTTTTTCTAATTGAAGCCAACCATATGCAGATTAAGGGATAGTTCACCCAAAAATTTTAATTCTGTCAAGAAATAAACTTTTAAAGGTTTGGAACAACTTGAGGATGAGTAAATGATTAAAGTTTTCATTTTTGGGTGAACTATCCCTTTAAGACTATGGTTAATCAGCTTACGGATCCAACAGAATGTGTCACATAATTAACTTGCATCTATAGCCCAAAACTGTGATAGGCTATATGTGACCCTGGACAACAAAACCAGTCACATGGGTATTTTTTTTTAAATTGAGATGTAGGCCTATACATCATATGGAGAAAATTGAGAAAATCTCCTTTAAAGTTGTTAATTTATGTTCACGATTGTGCTGCATTCACTCACAAAAATAAATGTTTTATATATTTACGGTAGGAAATTTACAAAATATCTTCATGGAACATGATCTTTACTTAATATCCTAATGATTTTTGGCATAAAAGAAAATCCAGAGTCACATATTTGGTAGTCCTATTAACTCTGGTGAAGAAAGTTCTTGTATTATTTGAGAATAAAATGACATTGTTGCAAAACGCAGTATCTCAAAGTATTTAATTACATCTGATTATGTATTTGTCCAGCAAAATACAAAATACTCAAAGTAATTAAATACGCATTTTAAATACATTTAATTTTAAATTAATTTAAAATTAGGAGGTAAATTATGTTGTTGTCCAAAATAAACAAGTTACCTGTTCGTCAAGTTTGTTCAAGAGTATCTGAATGTCTTTTCCCCTTTTTTTTTCTTTCTTTCCTGATACTATGAAAATGAATTTTAGTTCAATAACTGTAGAAAGGCGCACGATGAAGGTGACAGATACAAAGTCTTTTAATTATGAACAAACTCAGAGGGTAAACAGCCACATTCACACAAACGAACAGAACGGGGAATATAAGTACACATAGCAAATGAGGTATTAAACAGGAACAGCTGACAAGTCTAATTAGAAACCATATTGACTAACGAGAACTAATACAGATAAGTCGATAACAGAAATGTTATTCATTTTAAGGTTTTAAAGTGTAGTCTTGTTATTCTGTTAATATTGTACTTTTCAGTGTATGAAAATGTATGTAAACGTACGTGTTGTAGAACCACACTTTACATAAAAATACACACATTTTCTCGTGAGATCAAGTTGCAGAATAACTGCTAAACAAACCAATAGTGTAAATAAGAACTGCTATCTTTAGAACAGGGGGTCAAATTATCTTTATTAGTACTGCATTAGTGGTAGTAAAACCATAATTATTGGCTTATTCTGGTCAAAAAACTTAAATAATCAATAGGTGCCATAATTAATGAGGATATATTTTTAACTTTAGAACGCGGTTTCAAAATGTCTTTTTTACACTATTTTAGCAATGTAAAGTTAAATCGCCTAAATATATAAAGTAATGAAACGTTACTTTGCACCTCATCCAAAATGATTTGCCCAGGAATTTCATTGAGATTCATGAGACCAAAGATCACCAGTTAGATATTCAGAAGACAAATTATGTCTCATGTTTAACCACTACATAGACATCAGAGCCAGCGGCATTCTCACACAGATGAATCAATTGCCTTGTATATCAATAACAACTAAAGGGATTATGTTAGAACAAACAGTATGCAAACAGCACACAACCTCATAGATTTAGGAAGAAACATATACTTTTATTTGTCCAAGTGGTTTCAGGTTACACAAGCATATGTGCTAGTTATAATATTTACTTATGTTCTTATCAAGCACTAAATAATTCCCTTTAACCAATTATGACAAACAGTGCTCTAATGGAAATACATTAATGTCTTTAAATGTCAACTGGTAGACTTGTCAAGTATGTGAGTACTTCAACTAGTGTATGAGTACATTCATACACTAGTTGAAGTACTGTAAAGTAGGGGTGGGAGAAAAAATCGATTCTTAGATGCATCGCGATGCGGACGTGGACGATTCTAAATCGATTCACAAATGTCAAAAAATCGATTCTCTAAAAAAATTATAGATTTTTTTTCCCCTAATAACGTAATATTGACGGAACGCAAAAGGCGGAACTCTAAAGCCTCTGTTATACTTTCCGCGACCGCGAGGGCGCGAGGGTCCGCGTGATGTAAAAATCGTCATCGTGGGTGCGCACGGAGGCTCCTTGCGGACAGCCGCGTGCCTCCCATTTTTTGTGACCACGCGGTCAAAAGGGCGCGCGTTCATTAGGTTAAAACCGCGAAAGAGATGGAAATAACATGGATAACATGTGGTCACAAAAAATGGGAGGCACGCGGCTGTCCGCAAGGAGCCTCCGTACGCACCCCTGATGACGATTTTTACGTCACACGGACCCTCGCGGTCGCGGAAAGTATAACAGAGGCTTTAAGCCTTGTTTATACTCGACGCATCCGCACGAGCGCGAAGGTGCGCGCGGCAAAATTACGTCATTGCGGTGTGGGCGGTCGTGCGCGTTGGGTTCGCAAGACCCAATTTCGCCTGGCGGTGTGCGCGACATATTTTGTAACAACGCACGCGGCGCCGCATCCGAAGATGAACGACTTCGAGACGAATCTGGCCGAGCTCGAACTTCTCACCACACCGGCACCCAGTTTGCACGTCTAAATGAGTTGCTTACATTTAAAAAAATGAGCATGCAATAGCATAAAAAAGTATTTTTAATGAACATAAAGGTCAATGTTTAATAAAAACGTTCACGAAACTTAAATGTTTAGTGAAATTAGAAAATTAGAAAATATGTAAGAGATCGTTAATTTAGTTATTTGTACACATTCTCATATCCATATATTTTGTTTTATTGTCACAAGTAATAATCTCAGGGTTTACTGAGTTCTACACGATTCTTTTTGTAGTGTGGTATTGGTGGTGTACTAAAATAAACATTGTCACGTGTGTATAGCTTTCTTCTTCTCACTGCTGATTCCTGA
The DNA here is from genome assembly GCA_022829025.1 of Squalius cephalus. Taxonomy (NCBI): domain Eukaryota; kingdom Metazoa; phylum Chordata; class Actinopteri; order Cypriniformes; family Leuciscidae; genus Squalius; species Squalius cephalus. The sequence continues at coordinate 5,339,680 of CM040816.1, forward strand.
TGGTTTAGAGGACAATTACTCGAGTCGCCCCCTGTCGTTTCAAAGAATAGTACAACGGCGAGCGCGTCAAGTATAAACGCCTCGTCCGTTTGGGGAGGTGCGCGCGCAGTGTGCGGAGACTCGCGCTGCGGAGCCAGACGAAAGTATAAACAAGGCTTTAAGCGCGGACGTGCAGAGCGTGCAGCCTGTGGCGCGCACATAACAGACTCGTGCACATAACAGACTCACGCACATAACAGACGCATGATGGCTGAGCGCCAAAATCGAACGCCACTCTTCGTTAAAAGCTAACGTATGGAAAATTGGCAATTTCATTGTTACCTATTTAGTATTTTTTGTATGAAAGCTGCTTTCAGTATTTAGTTTTCACATCAATATGCTGTAAACCGATTTGTTATACGTACGTTATACTGCCCTGCAATATGTGCAATGCCAGTCACAAAAAGTTACATTTTAACTGTGCTCTCTGCAGATGTTCATTCACTTTTTTTGTATAAGCTGTTTTTGACTGTGGTATACAGCAAACATTTCAAGTTATAACGTACTCGGTTACTAACGTAACCTCGGTTCTCTCTAGAAGAGGGAACGAGTACTGCGTAAGATATCTTACGCTAGGGGAAAATCCTTTTTCCGCGAGATATTGAAGCCAAAAATTATCCTTAATTTTTCAATAATGCAAAACGCGTTGCGGCAGCATACAGACATAGGCGAGGCAGCTCGCGCGCCTATTGGCTGTTCTGCGGCAACTGCAGCAGCCTATCGAGCGAGGCCTGGCGTGACGCCAGACCCAATGAGGGTGTTTTGCGCCCGCTGCGTCACATCCCACCGAAACGGGCGTGGTCTAGGCCTATAAATACAGCTCGCAGGCAGCTAATATCTGTTTTTTCATCATCGAAGCAACCAGAGCGTGTGCATGCACGGCAAGATACACAGTACTCGTTCCCTCTTCTAGAGAGAACCGAGGTTACGTTAGTAACGAGTACGTTCTCTTACGAGAGGTCTCTCGTACTGCGTAAGATATCTTACGCTAGGGGACCCAATGCAAGACGCCGTGTGTGCAGGGATCTGACACCATAGACCCAAGGGCGAAAGCCCGGGGTTCATATAGTGCACAATCACCCAGGGAACTCACAGGGAGTCTGGGAAGAGGGAGGGGCGAAACCGCACTCTTCCACACATAGCAGCGTCACTTAGACGCTTATTACATCATACAGACAGGGTGGGGTACGGCCTGAACTGATGGGGAAATGTGGGTCTTACACAATTTGCCCAAACACATCTTGTGCTATTATTTTACACTGTCGATCATTGAGCTGCGCTCAGCAGACACAGCATTCTGAGCTGATAGCATCAGGATAGACAATACTGGTTAACTAGACCGACAGCAGCCTGGCCTGCAGGGGAGGAACCTCTAGGTTGTAAAACCTTATAAATGTAGACGGGGAGGCCCAGCCCGCCGCCGTACAAATATCTTGCAAGGCAATCCCACTCGACCAGGCCCACGAAGAGGCCATGCCTTTTGTGGCGTGCGCTCTGACACCCAATGGGCACTGCATGCCCTTAGAAGCGTATGCTAGCGCAATAGCATCAACTATCCATCTGGATAGCCTCGGTTTCGATGAGGCTAGTCCTTTAGAGCGCCCACTGAACGAAACAAAGAGCTGCTCTGTCTGCCTGAAAGCAGACGAGCGAGACACATAAGCTCGCAACGCCCTGACTGGGCAAAGGAGGCTCGCGTCTCTTTCCTCATCAGGGACCGGTAGGGCTGACAGGGAAATGACCTGCGCCCTAAACGGTGTGTTGAGGGATTTTGGAACATAACCGTGCTTAGGTTTGAGTATAACCCTAGAGTCATTCGGCCCAAATTCCATGCACGTCGCTGAGAGCGCGTGTAAGTCCCCTATGTGCTTCACTGAAGCGAGAGCCAGCAGAAACACAGTCTTGAAAGACAGATGTTTCAGATCAATTGTCTGCAAAGGCTCGAATGGGCCACCTTTCATGGCTTCCAGTACCGTAGAAAGGTCCCATACAGGGACTGAGGGAGGTCTGGGAGAATTCAGTCTCTTAGCCCCTCTAAGGAAGCGGATGACTAAATCGTTCCTTCCTATCGACTGACCAAGCGTTGTTCTTGAGAACGCTGCTATAGCCGCCACATAAACTTTGAGCGTGGAAGGGGTTCTACCCTTATCCAACAGCTCTTATAGGAAGGAAAGCACCTTCGTCACTCCACTGTCTGTGGGTGACACGCCACAGGCTGTGCACCAGCCCGAAAACACTGACCATTTCGAGGAGTAGAGACGTCTCGTAGACGGAGCTCTAGCCTGCGTGATCGTGTTTATCACTCCCTTAGGGAGCTCAGCATGTACCCGTTGATGGCCCAGACATGAAGGGACCACAATTCCGGGTGAGGATGCCAGATCGAGCCGTAAGCCTGAGAGAGGAGGTCTATCCTCACTGGCACTGGCCATGGGGCAGTGCTCGCTAGCTGCATCACAGCTGGGAACCAGGGCTGGTTCTTCCAGAGCAGCGCCACGAGCAGCACTGAGCATCCTTCTTCCCTGATCCGCTCTATCACCTGAGGCAGGAGAGAGACGGGGGGAAAAGCATAGAGCGGGTGGCGGGGCCATACATGAGCCAGCGCGTCCCTGCTCTTGGAGAAAAACTCCGGGCAGTGAGCGTTTTCTTGAGACGCGAACAGGTCTACTTCCGCTCTGCCAAATTTCCTCCACAGCAGTTGGACTGTCTGTGGGTGTAGAGACCATTCGCCTGCCGGAACATTGTTCCTGGACAGTCTGTCTGGTCCTATGTTTAGGAGTCCTGGCACGTGCGCTGCTCTCAGCGAGTGCAGGTTGCACTGAGCCCACACCAGGAGGCGTTCTGCTAGCCTGTGCAGGTTCTTGGACCTGAGGCCGCCCTGGCGATTTATGTAGGACACCACAGACATGTTGTCCGAGCGGACCAGGACGTGGCGTCCTCTTATTTGGGGACAAAAACGCTCCAGCGCGTTGTCTACTGACAGCATCTCGAGGCAGTTTATGTGCAGGAGCTTCTCCCATTCTGACCACTGGCCGAAGAACGGTCTGCCCTCGAGCAGCGCTCCCCATCCCGAGGTGGATGCGTCCGTAGACACCACCTTCACCCTCGAGGAAGTCCCCAGGCTTACACCTGATCGGTACCAGTCGTCCGCTTTCCAAGGTTTCAGAGCTGCCACGCACTTCTGATTGACCTTGAGACGAAGCAAACCGGATGTCCACGCTCGGCGTGGGACTCGCGCTTTCAGCCAGAACTGCAGTGGGCGCATGCGGAGCAGGCCCAGCTGGAGCACTGAGGATGCTGAGGCCATGAGACCCAGCATCTTCTGAAATTTCTTGAGCGGGACAGATGCGTCGCAGTGGAAAGAGTTCGCTGCGCGCTGAACGTCCGCCGCGCGCTGTGGTGATAGTCGCGCTATCATAGACAGCGAGTTCAGCTCTGTGCCCAGGAAAGATATCGTCTGACTGGGGGACAGAGAGCTCTTCGCCCAATTGACTCTGAGACCCAAATTCTCGAGGTGATCGAGTAAAATGGTCGTGTGCTCTATGAGCACTGAGCGAGATTGCGCTAGAATCAGCCAATCGTCCAAATAGTTCAGTACTCGCAAGCCCTTCAATTCTGAGGGGTGCGAGCGCCGCGTCCATGCACTTCGTAAATGTACGGGGTGCCAGGGACAAACCGAACGGCAGGACTGTGTACTGATATGCCTGGCCCTCGAAGGCGAATCTCAAAAATCGCCTGTGACGTGACGCTATTTGTATTTGAAAATACGCGTCCTTCAGATCTATTGATACGAACCAGTCTCCTCGGCGAATCTGCGCGAGGATTTTTCTGGTCGTGAGCATCCTGAACTGTCGCTTCACAAGCACTTTGTTCAGTTGCCTTAGATCTAGTATGGGTTTGAGACCCCCGTCTTTTTTCGGTACCAGGAAGTATCTGCTGTATAGCCCTCCTTCGCTCTGAACTTGAGAGAGAGGCTCTATGGCCCCTTTGCTCAATAGTTTCGCCACTTCGGCTCGAAGTAAATGTGCTACTTCTGTTTTTACCGTGGTCTCGACGCGCGCCGTATTGCGGCGAGGGCGCCGGCGAAACTGCAGCGAATAGCCTCTTTTTATAATGTCTAGCACCCACTTCGAAACCCCGGGCAGCTTTGCCCATGCATCTGCATGAATAGCTAGTGGTTGAATACGAAGCACGCTCCGTTCGCTCAGTGATGGAGATGCTTCGGTGTGCTGTAACACAAGCGTCGCGCTCGTGACATTTGAGGCAGGGGGCGCGCTGATAACAGCGGGCAGATTGCCCGCGCTCGACTCCTCTGCGGCGGTCAACCGAGACGGGGAGGGCTGGGCGAGTCCCGTAGGAACTGTCATGTCTGTGTGTGGGCGCGGGATAGCGGGCACATTTATCACACCGAAAGCATTTTTCGCTTGAGTGAAGCGAATGCCTGTAGGTTTCGTTTTTACAGAGACATGCATAACGTAGTGTGTGTGGGCACTGGGTAGTGGGCACATTTACCACGTTTGATGCGCAATCGATCTGAGTCGATTTTATGTGCGCGAGCCTTGTGTGACAGGCTGTGCTTGTGTGTAGTGATGGGCACTGGGCAGTGGGCATTCTTTCTACACATAAAACACCATCGGCCGTGGCCGGGACACCAGAAAATACACTCTCTTGGGGATTTATCTGGGTAGCCGTAAAAACAGCTTTTGTGTGCAGGCAAGCGGGCAACAGAACCGGCTTGTTGGCTGCAGAAAACACTGGACCAGTCACATTTGCTGGAACTGGACGAGCGAATAGCTTTGGTGGAAGTCCAGCCGCAGCGGGACTCGAACACCCTCGTTTTCCTAGGCGTGCTAGGACGACTTCGGGGCCTCGGGCTTTACCACAATCCTAGGCCGCGGGCCGCGCATGGTGGGGCGGCGGCCGGATGAGCGGGAGCGAGGTCTCGCGCCTCGGGCCTGGCGGCGCTGCGAAGTGGCGGCGGTGGCTGGGGCTGTGAGCTCTGTGCAGACGGTTTCGCACGGCCTGCTGCAGAGCTGGAGCGCTTCGGGAGGAAGTGCTTCATAGCCTGTGACGCTTTCTGTACCTCGGCGAATCTCTCCACAAAGTCCTTCACGGAGGATCCGAAGAGGCCGGCGGGAGAAAGCGGGGCGTCGAGGAACACGGTGCGCTCGGACTCGGCCATCTCCGAGAGCGTCAGCCAAAGGTGCCTCTCAGTCACAGTGAGAGAGGCCATAGTTCGCCCAATGGCCTGTGCCGCGGACTTAGTGGCACGGAGAGCGAGGTCCGTGGCGCTCCTCAAGTCCGGCACGCAGATCGCTTCAGGTCCCTTCTCATCCAGCTTTCGGAGGAGATCGGCCTGGAAGATCTGAAGTGTGGCCATGGTGTGCAGCGCTGACGCAGCTTGCCCGGCGGCGGAGAAAGCACTGCGGAGCAGGCTTGACGTCGTGCGGCAAGCTTTGGAGAGTAGGGCCAGCTTAGTGCGCCGTCCAGCGGAGGGCGGGCATAAGTGGGCCGCTATCTTCGACCGGCGGCAGCGAATGGTATCCCCTGTTTTTGGCATCGTCGACTGCAGAGAATGCCAGAGAAATGCAGCGGGCGCGAAGCACCCTCATTGGGTCTGGCGTCACGCCAGGCCTCGCTCGATAGGCTGCTGCAGTTGCCGCAGAACAGCCAGGTGTGCGAGCTGCCTCGCCTATGTCTGTATGCTGCCGCAACGCGTTTTGCATTATTGAAAAATTAAGGATAATTTTTGGCTTCAATCTCTCGCGGAAAAAGGATTTTCCCCTAGCATAAGATATTACGCAGTACGAGAGACCTCTCGTAAGAGAACTATTTATTATTTAGTTGTGTATAAGAGCGGCTTTGTATGTTACTAATTATTCAGAATATGCGTAAGTCCACAAGCATTATATGAGAGCTGCTGGTACATCATTCTATATTTTTGAACGAAAACTGTTTGTGATTTTGCTACAGCAAAATGTTTTTTGTCTGAAGGATTATATTGCTCATTGGAAATAACAAGAGGATGTTGGTTAGAAGTCTATTATTAAATGCTAGAGATTCAGAATATGCTGAAGTTTGTATTAATTTACTACAAGTACGCTGCTAGTACAGGCACACATTTATTTTCCTGTTGGTTCTTTGCAATGTTCAAATCACTTCCATTTGTTTTATTAATAAAATGAATATAGGAAGATGGAAGTAAGTTTGTTATGGGTCATCATAAATACTTTGCTTTAAAAGTACCAAGTAAGTAAAAAAAAATAAAAATAAAATCGTTAATAATCGATAATCGTTACCCTCTGAATCGTAATCGAATCGAATCGTGAGGTGCCTAGAGATTCCCACCCCTACTGTAAAGCTGAATGTATTGTAGGTTAAAACTCTTGTACTGCTTTAAGATTAACATTTAATTGCAATAAACAGTAGAGCATGTTTTCAACAGTGATGAACATTATTACCTGCAGTGAACCTGCTAGACTTCCTTGATTCGTCATACATGGAAAAGGGTATTTTATACATGCATGTATAGTTAGTAAGTGTCATCAATGTGCATTCCATGCTTTGCACTGTTATTGAGCAGAGTAATTGTATTGACTGTATTGTATTATTTGTTCGCATCAGTTTGAAGCAGCATCTCTCAGTCTATCATTAGCAAGGTTTACCATTTGGTCAAATGCCTTTAGAATGAGTACATCAACATCATCATCTGTGTCGATCTCCTCACTGTAGTTCTTCACTGGAAAGATGTGGTTCATTGGCACTCCGATCTTGTCTCTACATATCTGCATCTAAAGAACAAAAAGATGTAAAGCCAAAAAAATGAATGATGATTCAACAAATCAGATGATTCAGACAAACCTAATATAACAAAAAAAAAAAAAAAAAAAAAAAAAAAAAAATCACTTCCACAGAGTAAAACACATATAGGATGTTAAATGCACCTGATCTCTGATCTTCTTGCTGGTGTAGATCTTCCTTAGGTCTTTACTCACCAGTGGACATACTAAATCCACTTTAGTCATGACGATCACTTGAGGAATCCCTACAATGATAGTGATACATCTGTTATCTTTTTATAAGAAAAGAGCACATTTCCATTGTTTACAAATTATGGAAGACAAAAGTATTTATTAAGTTTTAATCTATTTTGCAGAATGTATCTTTGACTTCTAGTGATTGGTACAGACCTTTTTTTATAAATTCCAATACAAATAGAATTTAAAGTGTAGAATTTAGCTATGGGCAAACTTTTTTTTTAGGCAAAAAAATATGCTAATGTAAAATATTCCTAATGACACAATTGGACTTTGTGTTTGGAGGACATGCCATTGTACTGGGGAACATGCTGAACAATGAAGTTCAACAGATTTATAATTATTAAAGGGGGGGGGGGGGGGTGAAACACTCAGTTTCAGTCAATCTCATGTTAATCTTGAGTACCTATAGAGTAGTATTGCATCCTTCATATCTCCAAAAAGTCTTGTTTTATTATATTTATAAAAGAAAGATAGGCTGTACCGAGTCTTTCCGGAAAAAAAACGAGCGGCTGGAGGCGTGCCGTGTGGGCGGAGCTAAAGAATCAGGAGCATACATACAGCGTTTTTGCTTAGAAAAACGTGAGATGGGCAGTGAAATGGGGGAAAAACACAAGGTCTCGAGAGTTTTTTAAAAGTAGAAATGATTTTAACTTGAGCGCAGTGTTTTTAGAACACCATGTCATGCACGAGTTTTACAACATTTGTGTGTGTTTACTCGTGGTTTATGAGGACATGAATTGGTTTATGGATTATTGTATGTGACTTCGCAGTAGCAAGCGGAACAGTTTTGCACATCAGACTAGTATTTTCATTGAAAAACAATGGAATAGTAGCGCATTTCAATGAAGAAGCGCGTTTTGTGCTAGGTTTATTATGAAATAATTCATTTATTTCAGCATATTTTCACACTCTTTGTGTATTGTTGTTTGGAGTGGTTTTACAATAAACAAACAGACAGACACCTACAGTGGCCAGCTAAACAAATGTATTTAAACACACCATACATCGCATGCTCCATAGATACATTAACTATACGTGATCATGTTGTTTACTTGTTGTGCTTACGCGCCGATAGCTAACAACACACAGACATTTGAAGCAGTTTTACTCACCGCCTGCAGTTCCAACGCACGACCGTGAACCTTTATCGTTGGGACTGCTCCATCCTTAAACATTAGACGATCTGCAAATCCGGCAAATAACTTACTTCCCTAAAGCTGAGCACAGCGCTTTGATGGGCATACTGCTTTCGCTCTCTCGCTCTGGTCTACGGGTACGCGCGCGCCCTTCCGGGAGAAGTGTCCTTAGGACCCGTATAAGGAAATTCCGCCGCATCTGACGTGACGTCCAATCGACACATGCCCATACTCGAAAAAAACTTTCGAAACTTGTGACAAACCGGAAGGAGTATTTTTGGCACAGAAATACTCCATCAAACCTACAACTTAATTTTTGAAACTTTGTCCATGTTTAGCATGGGAATCCATCTCTTTAACAGTGTAAAAAACTCAGTATGCATGAAATAGCATTTCACCCCCCCTTTAACAATATGATTCTAGAGAATCTTTCTTTACTAGGTTTGCATCCAATCAAATGAATAATCAAGGTTTTGCCAACAGTTGTTTTGAACAAGAATTAATTACAATAATAATTTCATGCAAACAGTTGTCAATGTTTTCTATTAATGTTACATCCCACCTCTGTACTGTACTCTTAAACTCTCCAGTGTCAGTAACCACATATTTAAAGGCCAGTCTTACTGTTTTCGCTGCATCTTGTGTGGATTATGCGCAATTTATCAGTAAGTTTTTCATCTAAGGACTGGACTGTATTTGCATCCACAACGTAAACCAGGCAGAAAGCCTGATCAGAGAGCAAAGGGTCACTGATGTAATCTTCACTCTTATGACTGAGTGGCTCCTCTGGGTTGAACTAAGATTTAAAATGAAGACAAAATATATGAAAATGTCAGTTAGACTGTCAAAATAATTTGTATTTGTACAATGTTTAATTTTTCTAATGAATGTGGTTTATTACTTTGTAGTCATTCTTGACATGTCCAAAAATGGCATTGATGATATCTTCTGGCTGAGACCCATGCATTGCTTCATCTTCCAAACCCATTATGTCACTCAAGTAAAAAGGCAAATCACCATCTTTACTTCTGACGCAGTGTTTTTCAAGCTAAAAAAATTAATTTCATAAATAATGTTGTTTCCAACTGACAAATTTAGACAAAGCCATAATGCACATACTATTGTAACAGTGTGATTGTATCAATCGCATAACAAAGGAGTTCCAAAAAAATTATTGATAAACTGATAAACCGAAGCAAAACACAAATGAGATTGTAGAAGTAAAGCTCTAGTAAACACAAACCACACAAATAATAAACAAAAACTGACCAAGAACGTCTCGGTTACTATTGTAAACTCCATTCCCTGATGGAGGGAACATCTCGGGTTAAGACTGTAACACTTGTTCCCTGAGAAGGGAACAAAACGTAATCCGAGTCATAACAGTCATAACCCGAGTTACCCGAGACGTTCCTTTCGAGGGAACTCGCACTGCATCAAAGACGTCACTTTGGGTAAGGAAATACCCATTGCGCCACACTGACTAGTGCCTGTGACTAGTGCCAGCAGCTCGAGTTCTTACCAGAACCAGGAAGTATGACCATATTAGCCCTTTTCTGTCAAAACTGCACTGGCTCCCTATTAAACATCGTATACATTTTAAAATATTGCTGATTACTTACAAATCACTAAATGGTTTAGCTCCGCAGTACTTGAGCGAGCTCTTAACGCATTATAGTCCTTCACGTCTATTGCGATCTCAAAATTCCGGCCAGTTGATACCTAGAATATCAAAATCGACTGCTGGCGGTAGATCCTTCTCCTATTTAGCACCAAAACTTTGGAACAGTCTTCCTAACATTGTCTGGGAAGCAGACACACTCTGTCAGTTCAAAGCTAGACTAAAAACACATCTCTTTGACCTAGCATACACATATCACATTATAGACTTCTATAATTCCATATTAGGCTGCATAGATTAGGCCAGCCGGAACCGGGAACACTTCCCATAAATCCTGATGTACTCCTTACATCATAAGAAGAATGGCGTCTACGCTAATATTAGTCTCTCTGTTTATACCGACGTTTACCGCAGTCCGTCGGATCCAGGCCGTATCCAAATCTGATGAAGGACCTGCGCCTGGACGCGACGACAACGCAGTCCTGAAGTGTCAACAAATCTCTCCGTTTCCTGAAGTGAGGTGGACCTCGGCCGCATCCAGATCAGATGGTGGATCTGCACATGGACCTAACCATGACGCACCCTGAAGTGCCAGCCTCATCAGCCCTGTGAAGGCCTCATCGACACGACCAGTCTGACTTCTGACCTGTAACGCTGCCTTGATCATAATCATACACTGTTCGCTCATTGGCCAGAGGAGAACTGGCCCCCGACTGAGCCTGGGTTCTCCCAAGGTAATTTTTCTCCATTCTGTCACCTGATGGAGTTTTGGTTCCTTGCCACTATTGCCTTGGCTTTTGGCTTGCTTAGTTGGGGAAATTTAATATTCAACATTATTATTGATCTGCCTTATTATGGGTGGACGATGATGCAATTTTCTTCTAGAAACAAACTTTGTTGTATTATTTTCATGTTATCAATGTGAAGCTGCTTTGATACAATCTGTATTGTAAAAAGCATTACATAAATAAAGGTGACTTGACTTGACTCTTGAAGGGAAACACCCGATAGCAGGGCTTTGGAGGACACCACCCCTCAGTCGAGTGGGCTTTTATCAGGAGAGGCGAAGGCAAACTACGCGCCTCATACGCTGAAGAAATAGCCTCCACAATCCACCTGCTAATGGTATCCTTAGAGGCAGGGGAACCCTTCTTAAGCGACCCCAAAACACACATGCAGCTGGTCCGACTTCCAGCCCGTGGACCTACGTACATAAGCCTCGAAGGTCTGGACAGGGCGTAGTAGATGTAGCTATTCCTGATCAGCCGACACATGTGGTGGAGGATGAAAAGCCTGCAGGATAACAGACCGTGCCACATTAGATGGCACCTTGGGCACATAGCCCAGCCCAGGGTGGAGAATGGCACTTTACTCTTCCAGGAGCAAACTCAAGGCAAGAGGGAGCAACAGATAGCACCTGCAGGCCCCCAAATCTCTTGAGGGACGTAATAGCTAGCAGGACGGCCACTTTTGAAAGAGAGAAACTTCTCCGACACCTCGTCAATGGGTTCAAAGGGTGCCAGGGATAATTACTGCCAGTCCCAAACAGGAACCCTGGCTGGGACGAAGGACCTCATCCTCCGAGCAACTTATGAGTTAGTCCCTTGGCTTGGGATAGAAGGTCCCTCCTGATTGGAATCTGCAATGGAGGACTTGCTAGAAAGCACTATGATGTCTGAGAACCAAACTCGGGATGGCCAGTAAGGGGCTACCAGAAGTAGATTGACCCCGTGTCAACGGACCCTCTCTAAAACTCCCGTACCATGGGATCCAGCCCCAGAGGAGCTGAATGTGTGAGGGAAAACCAAAGTGGACAGTGTGTGTTCTCATGAGAGGCGAACAGATCTACTTCAGCCTGGCCGAACTCCCTCCAGATTAACTCCATTCCCCGGGCCTCAGCCCCTGCCACAACAGGATGTCAGCACCACATTTTGGTCCCTGGGAATGAACATTGCTCTAGGTGAGAGTAGTTTGTCCAGGGACAACAGGAAAACCTGATAAGCAAGTCTGTACAAAGGGCACAACCTCAGGCCACCCGTCTGATTTATATAAGAGATCACTGACGTATTGTCTGTTCGAACTAGAACATGATGGCCTCTGAGGTCCGGGAGGAAATGTCTTAGAGCCAGAAACACAACCAACATCTCCAGGCAATTGATGTGCCATGAAAGATGATGGTCCCTCCATAGACCTCTGGTGTAGCGGCCCTCCATGACCACTCCCTAGCCTTTAAGGGATGTGTCCATAGTCACGATTTTCCTGGCCTAGCTTGATGCTGGTGACTGTTGTCAAGATCGTCTCTATACGATCAGGAGACAACTGTGCCCGCATCGTAACTGAGTCCCATACTACCCCCAGGAATGTAGTTCTCTGTTGGGGAGACAGTGAACTCTTCTTGGCATTGAGTCTCAACCCCAAGCACTTTAGATGATGAAGAATGACATTTCCAAGAGGACTGTAATCTCCGCACAGAGGAAAGGGGTGTTTTTGCCTGCCACTGAGGTAAACAGGACGCTGCTGAACCTGGGTGGATGCCTACCGAACTGAATCGCATTGCTGAGTCTGACTGTCCAAATGAGCCAGCGTGAGGGGCTAGGAAGCGCTAGCCAGGCTCCCAAGCTCTGTACGAGTGGCACCAAAGGGACAGAGTCCTGGAGTAGAGGCGGTGAGTGTAGTGCACGTACCTGGCTCCATGGGTCCTGTGAGGGCTGAGGAGCTGGTGCGTCCCCTAAGCGTGGGCTACCTGCCCATGGCGAATGAGGCTATGGCCGAGAGTGAGGAAGCAGAGCATCGCTCACTGTCAGCACAGGCCCATTATGGCCCAGAGGTTTTGGAAACTGCTCTTTTATTGAAAAAGGGCCGATGGCGGAACAGAAATAAAACGAAACACAGGATTCTCCACCCGATTCTTCAGCCAGGAACTAATCATCCAACCGCGAGGGCTCAGGACACGGTGGATTGCTCCACTCGAGCCCAATGCCCACGGAGACCCGGGAAAGCATGGCCTTCAACTCTGAATCCAATTCAGAATGAGTCACAACCCCAAAGGGGGGCAGCTCAGCTTCCTCATCCTCTCCAGAGGACAAAAGGCAGCGATCTACATCAGATCCTTATCAGGAGCACTGAATGAGATACATGGTGCCTCATGTGAGGGACCAGAGTAGAGAATATACTATAGCATGTGTCAAAAATGATTGATGGCCCTATAATTGATGTTGACCTCTTGACCTTTGGTGAACTCTTGACCTTGCCACGCCCCCTGCCCTAGCAATGACATTGACCCCACCATGCCAGTGTCGCCTTTGACCTTGGTTATAATTGGAATAATTGGATAACTGGATAATAGGAATGTCTGAGAATAATGTGTCCATTGATTAATGTTTGAACTTTGACATGTTATAATGGAAGTCATAAGGGTTATTTTTGTGCTCTGACATGCAAGCATCAGGTCCCTCTCACCCTTCACATTCCAGAGCACAGGGGGATTGCTGGGGACAGTGGAAGTGAGAAAAAAGAGGTTTGAACAGAACATATCATGAGGATGAATCATACACACACACGTATATTTCACAAGATTTCACACTACCTACATTTGAAAAAACAGTGTTCTTCTAAAGAATATAAATTAAATGATTATATCGTTCAATTTAAAAATAAACACCATTTCTAAATTTAGTGATCCAATTATTTTAGTTTTAGATAAACAACAATAAAACCATCTTACATTTTTAGAGAGTTGAAGTAGCTCCCAACACATAGATGTCCATACAACGTATGAATGGTGGTAAAAAAACTAAAAACAACAACAACAACAAAAAAAAAACATATGCATGGGTGAATTTAGAAAGTAGCTAAGATGTATTTCATTTTGCATTATTCATTCTCATTATTGAATTAAAATTAAAACATGATAAAAATATTGCATAAAACCCGTCATTACAGAATTCAGGGGTGTTTAATAACTTCAATAGTTATTAAGCACCAGCTGATTTAAGGTTTTCTTCAAACAAAGTGACAAAAGTAATTTTCTGATAAATCATTGTACACGGATGCACTGTGTTTTGCTGTATGCACAGATTTTGAGGGTCGCTTATAGAAAGATGTTTTCTTGTCTTTGTTTCGTGGTATTTCTAATTTAATAACATACAAACACACATTCTCAACTCTTGCAAATGTTTTCTTTAGCTCTAGATCAGGTTTTGCAGGCAACACCTGCGACAGGTGTGAGATAGACATACGCAAGAAATTTCTACCAGCTGACAACATTCTAGGAAACCATAGTTGTTTTTCAAAGTTTGTTTTTCAAAGTGTAAGGAAAATACACACGCTGCAATAGATTGAGAATGGTGATGTTAAAAATTGGTAAACAATGTCAAAACAGTGTGTTTCAGAATAAATGCAAACAAAATCAAAGATGCATAAAAAACAAAGGTGTCCAAAATGTTACATGCTAATATTTGGTCTTGTTTCAGAGTCGGTATGCTCCGGTGAAAACTTTGTGACTTGTGTGAACTTTGATGAAGCAGAGAACACTAGCACTGTTAAACATGCGGTTCAATAACAATATTCAGCATAAGCAAAAATCCAACTTTAATGCGACTGAGCTTGTGCACATATAACTGTTGATAGGTAGATATAATAGTTGTTAATTTATCTAACAATTGAAAATTAAGATATGTTAAAACATTTTGGCATTCTGCTGATGAGGCCAAAAACTGCTTACCACATGTTTTCATAAAAAGAAGAACAATTATTAAGACTTAAAACACAAAGTCTGTTTTCTGGATCAGGCCTAAAAACAATGCCTAAAACTCTGTTGTCAAAAGTATTGGTGTGGACAGAATAAAAAAATGAATCATCCCACATTTCATGTAAAAATACCACTTATCAGCTGTAATTCATTTGCTTAATTGTTGTTTATCGACATACACACTGTGTATCTATGACTGTGCTGTGAAATGCACATCTTTAAGTGTAATAGTTAGACTAGTTTGAAGTGTAATAGTTTTATAGTTAACAGAAAAACAGCAATACTCATCTTTCATGTTGATGTTTCGTAGACATAGCAAAAAGATGTTCTAAAAGAAATATGATTTGTTTAGTCTTAGGGCGCTTTCACACTAGCACTTTTGGTGCACACCCGGGTTCGAATGACATCAGAGTTCGGTTCGTTTGGATGATGTGTGAACGCTGTCTTCGCTACGCTAACCGTACTCGAGTCCGATTAAAAAGTTGGTCTGGGGTACGGTTCATGTGAACTCTGGTACGGTTCAATGCTGATATGAACGCAATCGAACCAAACCGCAGAAGTGAACCGCTATTGATGATGTATAATGTGTCTTCGGCAGACAGCCCGCTGTCTTTGAAACGTTTTCAGAATTTTTGCGGCAGACAGACGCAAGTGTGTTTCTGTAGGTCTATGTTGAAAACAAAACCAAAGGTTAAAACAAAGAACAAATGTAAACCGAGCAAGTCTATCCATTTGGGTGCCTTTTCAGTCGCGGTTACCAAGTAACACCATTACGCCAGCTGCAGCCTGATGACGCAAGCGTACCGCGGTTCGGATAGAAATCATATAATGTGAACACAGTCCATCGGGGGCAGGGGGAGGGAGGAGCAAATCGAACTCGGGTTTGGAACAGGCAATCGAACCAAGTGTGAAAGCGCCCTCAAACTGTCAGGTTTGCATACACGAAGCAGACAAGGTTTGATATTTTAATAGCAGAATGGATTGGACACAGCGTGAAAGGTGCACTGTAAAAAATGTATTGTCAAATCAACAGTAACTTACTGGCAACAATTATCCAGTAGTTGCTGCATTTCATTCAACAGTAATATTACTGTAACACTAAATACAGAACTGTTAAGCATTCTGTAAAATTAAATACATTATTTTACTGTATTTTTTTACCATGTTAAAACACAGTATTACACCGTTGATTTGTAATACTGTATACTATTATACAGTTATGAAATGTTATTTTATGACTTTTATAGTGCTATTATTATTTTAATATTTTATTATAGGAATATTATTTTAACTGTTAATGGGAAATAGAAAAAAGAACAATTGAAGCTTTAACTGCACAACAAGGTTTATTGTGTATTTTTAAACAATACATTAGTAATAATGTAATATAACACAACAATAAAAATCTGCTTTAAAATAAGACTAATGAACAATATATAATTAATAATTAAAATCAGTGAACAATTCATGCATTTCAATTCATGCAAAAATGATCCTGAACAGGTAAAAAAGAAACTTAGAAAGAAAGCAAGACAGGTGAGGATGAAGGCCAGGTGAGGAGGGTAGTGATGGTGTCAAGTGGAAGAAGAGCGACAACACTTCTGATAATCCTGCAAGGAATGATAAGCACAAATCAATCAGAGGCAAAACATACAATTAATAATCAAAAAAACCTAACTCACATTATCAACACCTTTTTAGGAGATTTTTTTTTTTTTTGTCTATGGTATCCACCTTATTTTTACAGTGGGCATGGCCATTTGTAAATGAAATGTGTCTGGCTTCCGGTGTCATCTGCTTACAGTTATTTCTAGCAGTACAAAAAAGCTTGTTATGCTTCTTGATATTTTGATGTATTGAATTTGTCATAATTGTCAACAGTTTATAGCACAAATATTTTTATCATTTACAGCACTTTGTTATTCATCTCGTTATTTCCATATAGTGGGTAATGAACCGGAAGTCTCGCACATTCACAGAAAATAGCTTAGGTAGGCTACTTTAGTTTTTACATACAAGAAACACGTTCAACATGGATACGCAAGCGGTTTTCTGTGGTAACGAACAAATACTCTGTAAAAGAGAATGAACATGTCCTGTATCAGAAGCTAAAGTAATAAATATTGAGAAGGCAATGGCCCATATTCTATATCTCTGACTCCAAACAATCGGTCACTGATCAGGGCTGCGTTTCCCCAAAGTATTGTAACCTTAAATTGATTATAGAACAATTACCACCAATGGTCTCTACGATCAATTTAGGCTTACGATGCTTACTATAGTCAGTTCCTTTCATAGTCATGTCTGTCGATTTGATTCTTACTCATTTTAATGATGAAAAAGACGTGCGTGAGCTCACGCCGTGAGAGGCTAATGTGAACGCTGAGTGGCAGCGGGTTAGATTAAATTAACACAGATATGAGGTGTGTCTAATTTAAACTAAATAACTCCCACTTGATTAGGACTAACAGTAGCTGCTGTTCATTTCTCTGCTGTTCGATTCTCGATTTTGAATCAAATTTCATTAAGATATGCATAGATTTGATCATATATTTTAATTCTATTCTATGCATACCGTATATCAAATTGAAATTTGATTCAAAAGAGAATTCCCAATTTCAAAAGTACTGCCTCTTTTGAATCAAATCGTGACCCCAAGAATAGATTTGAATCGAATCGTAGAATCAAAAAGATTCCCACCCCTATTACATTTCATTATATGAATATACATATACATATACATTTCAGGACAACTTTACCTGTTGTCTTCATTATTTAATGTATGTTTGAGAACATTTAAAACTTAAAAGAAATAAATATTTGACATTGATTGTGATAATTATCAACACTGACTGATATGAAACATTTTATCAAGATGATTTTTTACCATATCACTCAACCCTATTTTTACCATTTCATATTTTAATTAAAACTTATTTAAAGAGATGTTACAATTATAATATAAAAATATGAATTCTTTGACTTATACAAGGCATATTTGTTAAATGGAAACTGTAAAGGGAACATAATTACATTTTAAAACAGACTATCAATTTGAAAAATGTATGGTTTAAGTCATTTCCACCCTTTTTGGATTTTTTCTAAATACAGATTCAGACACAAATCATTTCTACAGATATGGACTCCACTGCACATCCCTAATATTACTCTTACCTTAAAGGGTTAGTTCACCCAAAAATGAAAATTCTGTCAGTAATTACTCACCCTCATGTTGTTCCAACCGCGTAAGACCTTCGTTCATCTTCGGAACACAAATTAAGATATTTTTGATGAAATCAGAGCTATGTCTCACTCCTCCATAGGCTGCTATGTGACCGAAACTTGCTGGCCCAGAAAAGTTATTAAAGAGATCGTTAATATAGTCCAAGTGACTCCAGTGGCTCAATCTTAAGTATATCAAGCGACGAGAATACTTTTTGTGCGCAAAAACAAACAAAAATAACGACTTTATTCCACTTTTCATTTCCTTCTCTCTGGGCCTCGTAGTGTTTTTGCGCAGCGCGTCTGTGTTGCACGTCAACACGCATCACACACATGACCGGCGTCGGCCAATAGTGAGCCTACGTGGTGACGTGTAACACAGACGCGCTGCGCAAAAAGACTACGCGAACCAACTAGAGGCCCAGAGAGAAGGAAATGAAAAGTGGAATAAAGTCGTTATTTTTGTTTGTTTTTGCGCACAAAAAGTATTCTCGTCGCTTGATATACTTAAGATTGAGCCACTGGAGTCACTTGGACTATATTAACGATGTCTTTAATAACTTTTCTGGGCCAGCAAGTTTCGGTCACATAGCAGCCTATGGAGGAGTGAGACATAGCTCAGATTTCATCAAAAATATCTTAATTTGTGTTCCGAAGATGAACGAAGGTCTTACGCGGTTGGAACAACATGAGGGTGAGTAATTACTGACAGAATTTTCATTTTTGGGTGAACTAACCCTTTAATGATTTTGCCAATCATATTCTGCAAAGTCCCTGATGTAAGATGCAACGTGTGGATTCAAGGCCATGGTCTTCCTCCGAACAACCTTCCCACTCTTTCTGCTCACCTGGAACTGTGATGTGCATTTCGAATTTTCAGGATTTATCCTGACAAGAAACCTACAAAAAAATAAAAAATATTTTACTGAATCAAGAGTGATCACAATATAGCATAATCTGTAATAAGTCACATCACAATAGGGGATAAGCTCTAAACCATCACTTGTGAAAAATAAAAACCCATTGGTGTTAGTGTTACTAATAGAAATCAATTTGTAACAAAAGTGTATGAATGAACACTGACTGAGTCAACTGCACAAGGTCCTGGCAGATCGCCAGGTCAGGTCCTCACAGGCGTGTAAAAGAAAATTCTGATTTAGACGAAAATAAGCGCGAATAACTCAATAAGAGGAATCGAAAATTTAATTTTATAACAAGAATCCGAATCCTAACCTTGGGTATCCGATTTCAGGATATATTGATCGATTTGATATAAACCGTATGATATAAAATAATGATCGCGCGGGCACTTCCACCGACTTAAAATGGTAAATAACAAAATTATTAGATCATTCTGACCTTATAAGAGGCTACATATGCAATTTATGTTAATAAAATCACATTTATTAATCAAGTAGGCTAGCTATCAACAAGAAGGAAATACGCTTCTGACTTAAACGAGGCGTAGAACATAAGCCGCGGGCAGTTCTTCTTCTAAACTAAACGTTAACCTGCTACTATTTAGTTTGCATAAAAAAATAATAATAAAGATTCATCACTAACCAGATATTTATGGCGAAAACTTCGCCGACAGACACAGCGACGCGATGCAAAGGCCTGTGCTCTCAAAGTTAGGCTACTCAGGGAACTAAAGATTTCTTCATAAAATGGCAGCTAGTGGTTATTTTTCGCGGTCATTTCATACTACTCCATTTAAATTTACAGTAGGTTAACATGTCCCTAACTACATTGAAACATAGAGTAGCCTATCATACTGTAGACAGCTTATAGTAAAATGTTGAGAATAAATTAAACATCGAAATCGTGGTCAGCTATTCTCTAAAAAACTTTAAAGTTATTAGCTAGAAGTTCGAACACATACAAATATTAAGATTTATTACTTACCATATGACGAAGTTCCAGGTCGGCAGAAAAGACGTGACGATGCACTGAGTCACAACAGAAAAACTCTTTCAAAGTAAACGCGCTCTCCTGCACCCCCACTGACAGAAATTAAGACTGTTAGTAGACTGTAGGACCCAGTCCTGGAAATGTTTTTTGTAAGGATAATGTTAGTAGTCCTGTGGAATTGTGTGTGGTGTTTTTCGCGGTCAATTTGCACTGCTGTATTTAGATTTACAGTAACTAATAATTTCCCAGAATGCATTGAAAATCTACAGTAACATACTGTTAACTGAGTGCACAGTACATAACTGTTGAAAATACAAAATAATACTGTGAAAGCAACTAAATCTACAGTAACATACTGTACATAGGTTATACAGCAATAAACTGTTGAGAAAAACAGTATAATGCTGTGAAAACAACAGAAATCATTTACAGTGTGAGTAAACAGGAAGTAGATAATCAGATGAAGCTTAACTGAATGATAACCAAGTCTATCTCTCTCTTGCAGATGCAGATAAAGATGAAGATGAAGTTTCTCTGAAGACGGAATGAAGACAGGCTGAAGAAGATCGGAATCGACGGTGAGTATGCAGGTAGGTAATGTAGTAGATGGTCTGTGTGTCATGAATCAACAAGACCAGACGATGACTGAAGGGTGAGTGCTGAATATAAAGGGGTGAGATGACGAGGTACAGGTGATGATGATAATTACTCAGGGGAGAGTGAGTGCAGGTGCGCCAAAGAGGATCCTGGGGAATGTAGTGCAGAGAAGACAGACAGTGAAGGTGGTGAATGTGACACAAACACTCTCATCTATAAGACTTATATTTAATTCTCTTCATGCTATATTTGTTCATGTTTTTCATAAATTCCTATATGAAGATGTTTGACCATGCTCAGAGACTATAGTTTTTGAAAACTGTACAAAAACAAAAAGAAACAAGATGTAAACAGCGTAATCGACTAGTATATAAAATGTCAATTACAATAATTCAAAACTGATCACAAGTGGCTTTTCTGTATTTGTTTTAAATGACTCATGTTTTATTTACTTTTTAGCATGCTGACCTCTAGAATTTACTTTTGTGCAATTTTATCTGCAGGTTTTACCGGAGTGTGGAACTTTGTTTAACAGCCTCAAGCTTTAATAAATATGCATCTCTCAGTGCAATAGTCAGATGTGATTCTGTTGTAATATTTTACGTGTAAAACAGCATGCACTTACTTTTCGTGTTAATACTTTGTGTGATTCCACATCATAAATAGAGGGAAAGTTGCTCTAAACAAAGTATCAATTTAGTCAAACATTCTCAAACAGAAAGACTGTCACTTAAATTCTTAATTGTCACTTATTCCTATAAACACTGAATGTTGAATGCTTTCAAAGAAATGTCACACCTAAAACACATACAGTCCAACATGCAAAATGTGAAGAGTGACATCTGCTATCTGAACAAGATGACCAAATCTAGTGGAGAAATAAAACCATCATTTGCAAGCTTTTGTGTATTTATTATAAACGGTGCTTTTCAACCCTCTCTTCTAAGTGATTTGGTCTTTTGAATCTTACATAAGTGTTTTGGACACGTGATTCCTGTATAAAGATTATGTTTTAAAGTTAGTCCATAGGCTTTACAAGAGTGTGGAAGTTTGCATCACTACGGTGTGACAAAATATGTTGCTGTGTAAAATTACACCCAAAGATTTAAGCACAACTATTTACACACATACTAAGTAGGAGAATATCTAACTGTATATTGTAGATTGTGAGGATTCCATTAGCTGTTTATTTGGGGTCAGAGAACATCCTTAGCTCATTCATCTCTTTAATTTTGTGCTGGATGTTGAATTATTAGTTAAAAAATAAAGGTATTAGTTAATAACAAACAAACAAAAAAATTAAATCAACATGAAAGCATAACGTTAATAAATTACAGCTTGAAAATGACTTCCATAATATTTTCTTTTAGTAAAGCTATGCCTGGATGCCTGCGTTTGTGGATTGAGACGTCGCAAAGATTACACCAATATTAGCTTTCTCGAACATTGCATGTTTGCACTGTGCCTGAAACTTAGTAATCAACATGTATTTCTGTAGGTTTGTCAAAAGAAAAATCATCTGGTTTAGTTGTATTTTAAAACACTGATATTTCTTAAAATCAATGTGTCAGGCGTATTTGGTAGCATGATTCTCTTGTTTCATCGTGTAATAACTCCATATTTATCAGCCTGATAAAAGTAGCATGAACCTTTGTAGAAATAAGAAAAGTACATTTATAAAACTAAAAGGACCAGTTAATGGCATTGTGTCAGAACGCAACAGGTATGAAGATATGTTTGGTTTTAACTTTTTATTCTAACTTTAAAGCTAGATTATCCTTTGAAAAGTGTAATACAGTATTTGATTTTGGGGAAAATCTGGAAAACTACCTTACGCATGCAATGTTTTCACCAACTGACCTAAGCCGTTGACCATCTTTAATGGTGTCATTGTGTGTTGAACTGTTTGGAGTATTGCAGCACCTATTTCTTTGCAAAAATATTGCATCAGACATATCATATATCATATTTTTTACTTTATACTTGCTAGGAAATGAATTGAAATTGAACCTTTGTAGAAATAAGAAAAGTACATTTTATAAAAGAAAAAGTACCAATTAATGACATTATGTCAGAATACAGAAAATATGAAGAAATGCTTTTAAATTTGTGTTCAAACTTAAAAGCAATATTATCCTTTGAAAAAGTGTAATACAAAACGTATAGAGTATATGATTTTTGTGGGGGGACGCTGGAAACTAGTGTCATTTAGCCTAATCTTTGGTTTTTAAGGGAAATTATATATTCTCAGGAGACCCATTGACCCCGGAAGACACAACTTCTGAAGACCTCTCATGTGTAGATTCACTTGGTTGAAAAATGCTGTTTTGTAATTTACACATCTAAAAGAAGGGTCTTTAACAAAAAAAAGCCTACAAAACCGAGAGGGTTAAAGGGCATGCTTCCTGCTATAGTATGATCAGCTCTCCCCAAAGTCTGTTCATGCGGCCAACAGACAGACAGCCTGTTGCATCGACAAATGCTAAAATTTTAAAATTCTATATATATTTTGAGTACATAACTTATAGTATATTCTCAGTAAAGGGTTTCACCCTGTGTGTTTCCACACTGATTAAGGATAGTTCGGGAGATACAAGAAAAGTAAAAATGATCTTATACATCTTATATGTGCAATAGATCATAGCTACCGTAGAAAAGTAAGATCATGCTTTGAATTAAGACGAGTAAAATTAAATATTCGCTCAAGCCAAAAGTCTTGGGTTACGAGAAGCTGCGCTGAGAATCGACACACTGGGGAACGCCTTCAGCGTGACGCGTCTGAAGCCTGTATGGAACTAGTCAAATCTCGATTGGTGTTGCATCATTATATCACTCGTGACGTCGTATGTGACAGTGATGCGGAAGCTATAAAGGGACGCTGGATCACAACAGCTTCTGCTTCTGATTGGTCGAAGCAAGTCATTCTCAGGAGCGCAGGAACTGTGGATGAGGGACGCAGCGTCTCGTTCCCTTCTCAGGCGTAACCCAAGACGTTCCCTTTTGAGACTCAAGACGAGAGAACTTGTGTAGCAGGCAGATCCAGACTGTAATGTCTTATGAAGGTGTGTGGGGAGGCCCAACCAGCGGCATCACAGACCTCTTGAAGGGAAACCCCTGCTATCCATCTGCTGATAATTTGTTTAGAAGCAGGAGAACCCTTCTTAGGAGACCCAAAACACAAAAGCAGCTAGTCCAACTTCCTCCAGCCCGAGGACCTGTGTACGTAGGCCTTCAGAGCTCGGACCAGGCATAATAGATGTAGCTTAGCTTGATCAGCTGACACATGCGGTGGACGATGGAATGCCTGCAAGCTTACAGACCGTGCTACATTTGTAGGCACCTAAGACATAACCGGGTCTAGGGTGGAGAATGGCTCTCACTCTGTCAGGAGTGAACTTGAGGCAAGAGGGAGCAACAGATAGCACCTGCAGGTCTCAACTCTTTTTAGGGACATGATAGCTAGCAGGAAGGCTACCTTCAGGGTCACATTTTTCTCGGACACCTCATCCAAAGGTTCGAAGGGTGCCAGGGATAACCCTTCGAGAACCATTGTCAGGTCCCACGTGGGGACCCTGGTCTGGACGACAGGCCTCATCCTCCTAGCTCCACGAAGGAAACGTATTATTAGTGGGTGTCTCCCAAAAGTGCCCACCCCTAGAGGTGTGTGGAAGGCAGCTATTGCCGCCACATAGACCTTAAGTGTAGATGGGGAGAGCCCATCAGAGAAGCGACTCTGGAGGAACTCCAGCACTGAAGCCACTGGGCAGTTAACTGGGTCCAACTGATGTTCTCTGCACCATAAAGTGAATACATTCCATTTTAATGCATACAGTTTCCTTGTGGAGGGGGCTCTAGAGTTTAAGATGGTCTCAACATCCTCAGTTGAGAGACCAGCATTTACGAGTGTGTGTTACCTTAGGGGCCAAGACCCACAGCTTCCACAGCTCTGGCTGAGGGTGATATATTGTGCCCCCGGCCTGAGATAGAAGGTCCCTTCTGATAGGAATTTGCCATGGAGGGCCTGCTAGGAGAGCTATTATGTCTGAAAACCATACTCGGGATGGCCAGTATGAGGCTACTAGGAGCAAGCTGATCCCATGCTGCCGGACCCTTTCTAGAACCCCTGGGAGCAGAGCGATCAGGGGAAATGCGTACAGACGTTGCCTCGGCCACGCCTGCACGCATCCCTCCATGACCGCTCCCCAGCCTGTGAAGGACGTATCCGTGGTCACTATTTTTCTCTGACACGGTGCTCCCAACACAGGGCTTTGGGACAGGAACCATGGTTTCTTCCACATGACCAAAGAATGAAGGCATCCACCACTGCAGGGCCCTCATATACAGCAGGCCAAAAGGTATTATGTTGGACGCTGCTGCTAGAAGACCCAGAACCCTTTGAAAAATGTTTGACAGTGATGGCCTGGCCTAGCTTGATACTGGTTACTGTGGTCAAGATGGTGTTTATATGAGCAGGAGACAAAATGTTACTGCTATTTACTTAAACAAATGATGGTAACAATATTACACATAATATTTAGTAGTAGTTAAAGCTTGATTTCATTCATGGAATCTACATGAATAAATCATGTAAAATGCCCTAATTTATTTAGTCTATGACATAATGAATTACAATTTTTTAGTGAAATGTGCTTTTTTTATTTGAAGTATTTTTTATTCTCAAAATTGTGTGAATTCAAGTGAATGGATATGACCTGTTTATATTTAACTTTGAGATATATTGCTTTATAATAAGACTGTATACTGCTAGGACAGCACAGAATCAAACTTGTTACTGCACTATCATTAGTAGAGTTATTGCTACATGTATGTAACAATATGCTTCAGAATATTTAAAAAATGCAGTTATTCACAACCTAACCATAAGCCCTACTCTTCTGCACAATGGTAACAATCAAAACTTTAACATAATAGAAACTCTTTCAAATGTCAAACATACCTGAACATTAAACCTTAACAGATGTTTCCCTTTACTCAAAAACACATGAAATAACACTTAATTTCAAGATTTACTCTCCATTTCCAGCCATGTGCAAAGCATGCTGGGAACAAACAATGGTGTCTCTAAATAAAACCGCATAAATGAGCTAATTCTCTTAAAATAAATAGGTAGCCCCTTTTCCTTAATTTTATGAGGTTTATCAGTTCCTCAATTCAAGCCTTAAAATTTTGTATGTTTCCTTAAAAAAAATAGGAAAATGCATCTCTTGGTGTTATTAGTGAAATGTTCTCAATATTTTCAATAAAACACTGAACCACAATTTTCTTAATAAAATATACAGTACATAATATTTTTAATGATCACCTCAATTTTTTTAATGAAAATTACAAGACTCATGATTCATTTTTTACAGTGTAACTGATTCCCACACTACCACCAGGAATATAGTTCTCTGTAGAGGAATTAGTGAACTCTTCTTGACATTGAGTCTCAACCCCAAGCACCTCAGATGGTTCAGAACAACATCTCGATGTTGAACCGCCATCTCCTCTGACTGTGCCAGAATGAGCCAGTCGTCAATGTAGTTGAGAATGCAAATGCCCTGAAGTCTCAGTGTAGCTAGAGCGGCATCCATGCATTTCATGAAGGTGCGAGGTGACAGTGCTAGGCCGAATGGAAGAACTCTGTATTGATACGCTTTTCCCCCGAAAGTGAACCTCAGAAACTTCCTGTGCTGGGGAAGGATGGATATGTGGAAGTGCGCGTCTTTTAGATCTATCGTGACAAACCAGTCCTCAGACCTGATCTGACTCACAATAATAGGTATGGTTAGCATTTTGAACCTGAATCTCCTCAGAGACCAGTTCAATACCCTGAGATCTATTATAGGACGTACCCCTCCATCCTTTTTGGGAACTATGAAGTACTGGCTGTAGAACCCGGCTTCCCTCTCTTGTGGAGGAACCTGCTCCATGGCTTCCTTTGCTAAAAGGGACTGAACTTCTTGTTCCATGACCCGATCCTGCTCGGGTCTGACAAGCGTGTGCACAACCCCGCTGAATTTCGGTGGACGATACTCGAACTGAATTCTGTACCCCTTTTCCACTGTGTGCAGGACCCACTGAGATATATTTCGAAGACCTTTCCAGGTGTCTAGATATTCTACTAGGGAATATTTCTCATCACGGGCGGAAGAAGCCGCAGAGCGGGCTTCCGACCCGTGCGCGGGACCAATGGAGCTGGCTGCTGAGAAAGGGCCGAAGCCGTCTCAACATCATCTGCCAGCTCCATTTGCAATCCCCATGTGTGCAGGCACCATGCTGCCTCGACAGACGCGGGACCTGACCCACGGGGAGCCTGGCCTGATTCATCGAACAGGCTCAGGGTGGAGCGGAGTGTTCTCAGGGACATTAGATCGCAGTTTGCACAGACAGCACCCTCGCAGTTTTCTGTGCAGTTTTCTCTGATGGTCGTGTTTAGGTGTACGGGATAGAATATGCAGTTACAGTACATAAATCATTATTGCTATGGAAAGCCTCCCATAAAAATTTCAACCCAACATGGACAAAAATGCTGACTGAATCTTTTCATATAAATGAGATTTAAGACAACCAAGTACAGTTTTTTCTTTAAAATGTTCAACAATCTAAAGTTTTTGAACAGACATTGTTTAATAAAAATTAAACTTTAGGTCACCGTTAAACAAAATCATTACAGTACTCTAAAAGATAAATAGAATATACGAATGTATTAAAACTTTAAAGATTTAATTTAAACAATATTTTCATTTTAAAAGATCATTAATCTTTTACGATTATGCTGTGAAATAAATTTAGTGCGAACAAAACTTTCGCTCTGGAAAAGGAGTTAGCAGACTAACATTACATATGCTGTGACATGATGCACAGAGGCTCATCTGGTCTGTCACCCTATATCCTGAAGCTAACATTATTGTCAAGTAACGTATTTCTCTGAAGATACGCTGGTGATTACAAGTACCTTATAAGCAGCCTATCAATGGGGACAGCCTGAGGCTTCACAGTTTCTAAATGTTTTCATTGTTGCTCTCTCTTTCTCTCTCTGAAGATAGGCCTATGTGGTGATTTTCTCACAGATACAACCTAAGGAATTATTGAACATTTCACATGTGTGAGATGACTTGTGACACTTCAAATTTCAAATTATTTTACATAACCCTGATAAATAAAAAAATATACTTTAAGTTCAAGTCAAGTTTTTCCACAGACCATCGATGTAGAATATTTGTTTTTATTAAGACTTTAAATAATTCATTGAATTTAATTTAAAACATCTTTTATTTTTAAAAGATCTAATTCAAACTTTTAACTATACATAACTTTTAAGATTATACTTTATAAATCCAAAAATAAATTCAACAAAACATTAAAAATGTCTCATCCTGATCACTGAACACACACTCCCCTCTGGCTCAGAGACTGACAGACGGTGCTGTGAGAGGGAAACACTCAGGTTCTTTTGTATTACAACTTTAAACTCATTGCATTTTTGTAAACTCATTCATATGTTGTATGGACATCTATGTGTTAGGAGCTGCTTCTTCAACTCTCTAAAAATGTAAAATGATGTGTGTGTGTGTGTGTGTGTGTGTGTGTGTGTGCGTATGATTCATCCTCATGATATGTTCTGTTCAATTTTAATTTCATTATTAGAAAACCTCTTTTTTCTCACTCACTTCCCCCATCTGGTAATCCCCGGTTCAACAGAAACATAATTGTGACAACTATGGGTCAACTAGAGATTTTTATTTTACTGAGAAAATAAAAACTTGTTGATACATTTTATTGGATTTTTTTTTTTACTGTATATGTGCAATATTATTTAAAAAATAATACTTACTTTTTTTTGTAAAACTGTGACTAGTAACGCCACTACTTGAATCAGCTATTGCGCTACATGTGATCCGTCCTTGGAAAACGCTGTTGACAGAATTAATAAAACTGGACTTCCCTCCTCCAACTTGTCCAGCTACAAGGATCCTGATGACTTTTACATTTGGATTACACACAGAGAACTTTTCTAGGCGTTTCTTCAGCTTTTCTTTTTGTCTATGCAAGTACAATAAACAAAATACTTTGAAGAAAGGAACTTCAGAAAAACTGCTGATTTGTCACACATTCAAGTCTCATCTGGTCACACCTTTATTTAGATATTTATTTAGCCAAGGACTTAGTGTTTGGCAATATAAAAATAATAAGCTCTTACTGAAATCTTTAAAACAGTACATTATGCTGGTAAACAATATAGTGTTGATTCTAGTCACTGGCATCTACTAATAATAGGAAACATTAAAGGCCACTATTATTGATAAAATTATGCATTTGTTATTATTGCTATAATGTCTGTTGTTATTTATTGTGTTAATATATTTCCATATCCAATTCTTTTTTGCTATGAAAGCAATATATAACATCACCCTTTTATAAATATATTTATATCTATTCATGGAAATAAGACAAATAGGCAACATTATTTTCTACATAGCATGAATATAATATGGTAAACCTACCCCCAGTCAAATCTCCTCCATGGTTTTTCCAGTTCTACATACAGTATATAAACAGAAAATATGATTATCTATGGTGTGTCCCCTGTCAGAATACAAATCATATAATACTGCAATATTATGCAAAAAATAAATAAATATATAAATCATTTCCTAATTCACCTGGATCAGGTTTTGGATCAGGTTTTGGATCCGGTTTTGAAGGTTTTTTTTCCCATTATCTGCTGTTTTTCTCAGAAGAATGGTCACTTCACATCTTTCAGTCAGTCTGCAGCCCAGTGTGGAAGCTTATATCACGGTGCCCCTATATATAGCCTACTGTTCCTTTTTCACTTTCACTTTCAATTTTACACACAATACTGGGAACACATTCAAATGCATATTGAATTAATTGCTTTACCACATAATTTATTTTGTAAAAGCAGAATACTTAAAGGCATTTTGTTTTAATTAACCTAAAACAAATGGTCTGATATACAATATATATAATATATATTTGTACTGATGTACTGTTTAAGACTGATTCATCAGTACAAAGTGAAATATTATAAAGTCCTAACAGGATGGAAAGAGTTAAAATCGATGTAATGCCAGCCTCCATTTCCAGGAAACAGAAACTAAAGGTGATTTGAAAGTGCTGTGTCATTCTAGGGAGGGGGAGCCAAGATAGCTCAGGCAAAAACCTACAGAATACTTTTTTCTCAAAACAAACATTTGGGTTGTTTATTATATTTAATACTTGATTATGTATATAAACATAGATTGGAGACAAATTAAAAAAAAAAAAAAAAAAAACAAGATAAAGTTTCATGGTAAGGTGTTGGGCCACCACTTAAACAGCTTCAGTGCACTTTGCCATCAATTCACCAAGTCTCTGTAGCTCTACTACATGATTCAAATATCATTTCTTTTTTTCTTTTTTTCTTCTGTAGTCCTTTTTGACATTTTGATAATGGTAGTAGAGAGTGCTACCACCATCATCAAAATACCAAAATCGCCCATAGGTGTTCAATTGGGTTAAGATCTGGTGACTGAAGGTCATTGTATATGATTCACATCATTTTCATATTGATGCCAGCAGCCACATCACCCTGTAGCCCAAGACTGGTTGTCCACTGAAGCTTAGCAGGGTTGAACCTAGTTAGTACCTGGATTGGAGACCTCCTGTGAAAACTAGGGCTGGATCCCAAATGGCACACTTCATGTGGACTCGCGGTCTCGTGGCCTTAAATTGTGGGTGCTCGCCAAGTGTACGAGTCCGTAGGGTGTCCCATTCGGCATTTCAGTGCTCAGAAGTGTGCTCGCGATCGCCGCCTTTCTGTCTGTCGGATGAGACGTGCCAGATAGCATGGTGACATTGATACAATGTTGAGTTTTGATCCAAACCATAATTTTGGTTGAGATTGACATTTCAATGTTTAAAATGTGTTGGATCAGCATTGAAATTTTGATGAAAGTCAACAGCACACATGGGTGGAGACACACCCTGCATCTCAATGTCCATACTATCCACCCTAAACAGTATGTGAGATTAAAATAAGTGTGTCTCAAAGCATAGTATGTTGAAAAGAGAATGCCAGAAGTCCCCGGATGATCTATTTCCGGTGGATTTTTGAAGTGTTTTTCTTCAAACACATTATGAATGTGTTTTCTCATGAAAGACCCACGACTGCAGATCAACGTGCTTCTGCGTTTCTCTCTGATACGGTAGGAAATTAAACGAAATTAAATGTGGAGGATTTTATCTTTGACAATATGATTGACAGGTCAGTTTGCATGACAGGAAGCGACAGAGAGCAGCCGTTAAAGACGCTATTGTATGACATTAAGTATTTTTTGATTAAATTTGCAATACATTAATCATATATATTCTCTCGTTATTTCATCTGACTCCATAAATGAAAGGTTTTAATAATATCTGTGCCTCACTAAAAGTGAGCGAATGTTTGACTATTCCTTTTAACCATTAAATGAACAATGTAGTAGTAGTAGTAGTAGTAGTAGCCTTTATTGTCACTTAGTCACAAGTACCAGCGAAATTAGCCATCAACCTGTCCATACAAACATACATACAATATGACAAGGGGGTAGACAGAACAGGAAGACAGAGCATTGAGGAAAAAATACAGCATAACATGAGGAGAGGTGAGGAGAAAAAAAGGCAACCCCCAGACTGCTCCTATAAGGAGTACAGTTTGGGAACAGGAAAAAAACACCTCAGCAACATTAGCACATAATCAGTACACTCTACAACATGAACACACAAGACTTGCAACAGGGGAGGGGAGTGGGGGATGGAGGTAACTCAGGACAGGCAAGCAGCCATCCGGTCCTGCAGCCATTTTCGGCGCTGGTCACAGACCCGCCTGTCAGACTGGTGGTACAAAGCGTCGAAGGCGTGGGATGGGGGGTGGGGGTGGGGTGATTGCATATCTGTATATATGTAAGAGTTCGTGTATGTGTAGGCCTGGAGAGTCGCTATGCCTGGCATCCCAATCTAGGTGCCTCAGTCCACAGGATGTCATAGCGATACACAGCAATTGCCATGGAGACAACCTTGATCAGGTCCCAGACAGAGTCAACAATCAGCAGGTGTCAGTGGGGAGTGGGGGAAGGAACGCAAGAGCGTCTCGCTGCAGTGCTTTTCCGGGGGAGTTGTTGTTGCAGCAGCAGCCTCGGCCAAGGCCAGTGCTGGTAGAGGGGGGCCGAAAGCAGATAAGATTGGGGTTGTTTGGTCTTGGGACGAGTAGCCGCATTCCAATTTACACAGCTCCTGGTCCATTTGGGTCTCCGAAACGATCCATTTGCCTTTGCAAAGCTGTGAGCTTCTCCATGATGTTATCCATATTGTGGTTCATAGTCACAGTCTGAGTGCTGACAGCTCTGCCCACTGCTTCAATCATGATGGGCAGCCTTGTGGGGTTTTGGACAGCTGTCACCGTCTTCTTAATTCCTCGATAAACCAGGGCAATGCCTAATCCAAACAGCAGAAAACCTGTTATCATGGTTCCGAATAGGTAGATATCTTCAATGTCCTCGACAGAAAGAGCCGCCAGACACACGACCCGCCACCTCTCCCACGTGTCCATCGTGTAGCCAGCTGCGAACGTTCCGGCAGGGCAGTCAGGTTCCCCCGAACCCAAGCTTCTCGTCGAGAAGATGGTGTCAATTGCGTTGAGAGACCAGTTGATCAAATCCATAATTTCTTAGTTTGGAGAGCAGTGCGGAGAGAGTCTCTCAAAGTACAAGACAGTAGACTAGACGAGACAAGAGGAGCAAAGCAGGGGAGGTAAGGGAGAGGAGGGGAAGAAAATGCGACCGCCTTCTTTGAGAGCCAAAGAGAAGCATGTCAAAATCAGTTAGAATAATCACATGTAACAATTTAATATTTCAGATATCAGAGATCAATTCCACAATCAATTCAAATATCTAGACCATGGTTATACATTGGTTGCACCAAATAATCTTACCCAGCTTGTACCTGAGATAGAGAGAGAGAGAGACAAAGGGAAAAGAGAGAGAGAGAGAGAGAGAGAGAGAGAGAGAGAGAGAGAGAGAGAGAGAGAGAGAGGTGACATGGGGGATGGGGGAGACCACCCTCAAATGGCTTCTATCCAACAAAAGGGGGGTGGCCTTATCTGGCCTTATCTCTGAACCAGTTTTCTCTAAACTTCTATAAACCTTATTACCTTTTATTTTATCTATCTGGATATGAGATATCTGTACCACTCACTTTGAGACATTTCAAAT
This sequence comes from Squalius cephalus, assembly GCA_022829025.1. Taxonomy (NCBI): domain Eukaryota; kingdom Metazoa; phylum Chordata; class Actinopteri; order Cypriniformes; family Leuciscidae; genus Squalius; species Squalius cephalus. Next base: position 5,372,247 of record CM040816.1, read on the forward strand.
GACACCAAAAACATAACAGTCGATGATAAACATTCAAATTAAACCATATTCTTGTGTGAGTTCTTAGTTGTTTCTGAGAGGAAGTGAGGTTGTATGGGGGAGGTTGAATGTTAATTAGCCAGCAGGGCCCTTTTGTCTCATTGACCAGGCCTCAACCAGTATTTTCAGTCTTACAATGGACTTTATTGCAAGCAGAGAATCAGAAACCAAATACATATTGTGCACAAGTTTTATTAACTAACTCACAAACATAACTAAAACTAAACAAACATACATACATTCATACATACATACATACATACATGCATAGGTAAAATGTTGAGTGATATGGAACCGGAAACAGGAAATGGAACTATGGAAAAGGTCTATTTAACTATGAAAAGAACCATCAGCTTATCATTTTCAGAGCACCTCATTAAATTGATACTTGCATGGTCTGTGCAGTGGACAATTCTTGAAGTGGTTCAAAATTGAGTTAGTTGATGGGTCTGTGAGTGTCAAATGTCACTGTATAAGTTGCAATCGTTTTCTTCTCTGCTGGACGGAGAAGATATGATGAACTTGCATGGTGGTTTCGACGCTGTTGTGGTTGAGAGAGTCCTTTTTCTCCTGAGGGAGCACATGGCTGTTGTGAGTCGAAGCCTGCTGCCCTGGGCCTGCTGAGGCCACGCTGGACAGCACGGCATCCTGAAGTGCCGAGAATGCCAAGAGTTGATCGTTGCCCGTTCAGTGATGGTAAGGTTGCAGTTTTCTGGATTGAAGAAAAGTCTGACTCCCTTTGGGAGCATGAAGGCATAGCAGGCGGTGCTCACGGCCTGCTGGGCCCTTGGGCCCAAAGTACCCATATATAGAGACCAAACATGGTATACGTGAGGTTACGTTAACTGTTGGTTCTATAATAAAATACATATTATCAAGAGATAATAGTATCAACAGAATAGTATTAAAAGACACAACACAAGACAGTAAATCATTCACAAAATGTTCTAGAGTGCATGTTAATTTCATGTTAATCAGTTCATCGATAAATGAATGCAGGAGAGTCTGTTCTAATATCTGTGGGTTTTGTAGCAGGGGCCTTGTTCACATTGCTAGGGGTTATAAAATCAACTTATCTGATCGTGGTCGTGGTAACGAAGACCGTCTTGCCCTGTTTGGGGGGATGGGGCCACAGATCCCCAGAGTGAGTTATTTTGTTCATTTCATTTGTTCATTATCATTTGTTCATTATCATTTGTTCATTATCATTTGTTAAACTATAACAAATACTTGTGTCTGACTTGTCTCAGTTGTTACATTACTTACCGCAAAAAAGCCCAGTAAAATACCATTTATATTATTTACTGTTAACTAGTGTAACTTACTGTATATGAGAATTTGCAGTACTTTACTGTGTACGCAACAGCAGTAGTGCTACTGTAATTGAAGAAGACAGATTTCTTGAAGTGTGTATAGGCATATCAAGAATCTGCATTCTCATTTATAAGCTATGCACACGCTGGATGTTAAATAAAAAGAAAAAAAAAAAAAGAAAAAAGAAAAAAAAAACGTGGATGGAAGATTTTAAAATTAGTTCTTAGTGAGAGAACAGAGTAAATTTTATATTAGCATTTTCTCCAATAACAAAAAAAAAAAAAAAATATATATATATATATATATATACACAAAAAAAATCACAACTGGTTCCCATACAGGCAATCATTTTTTATGCCAGGTAAAACAGCACACGTGTGGTGATATAAATGTATTTTTATTTTATTTTAAATAATATTTAAATTTAAATATACATTTCTATTTAAAATAAATATATTTTATAAAAATAAAAATATATTTAAATATATAATATATTTTTCCTAGTGTCGGCAATATGCTAATGTTTCGTCTTGACGTCACAACGAAATGGCTTATGACTCGTTTGAAAAATGATTCATTTCATTGACTCAGAGACCTCGTTTACACTGCAGGTCTTGATGCCCAATTTTGATTTGTTACCTATATTCGATTTTTTTTTTTGACCGTCCGTTTACATGATCTTTTAATTGTGACCCATATCCGATTCATGTGTTTACACTTGCCATACTATCTGAATGCACCTTGCACATGCTTAAAGGGTTACATTTACAGATAGACGAATGCGAAATATGCTTGATGCTAGCTCTGCGATATACCATGATTATGAAGCAGAAGAGGACGAAAAGTGCCATTATTGCAGCCTGCACATATGCTTCAGTTATTGTGTGCGCAATAGATCTAAGAACTGGTGGGAGCATATTGTGGCGGGCTTTAACAAGAAGCAGTGGGTCCGAAATTTTAGGATGAGCAAGCCAACCTTTGATATGTTGTAGGGCTGGGTATTGACACAAATTTCACAATTCGATTTGATTTCATTCACAAGCTTGCAATTCAATTCGATTCGATTCAATATCGATTATTTTGGATATCAGGTACAATACATTGCAAATTTTCTCAAGGAAAACAAATCTCTTAACTATTATTGTAACTGGGAGTCAGTTGTAGCCTATATGCTTCATTAGCCTACTATAATATTGAAGGTAAAAATTAACTGATTTGTATACAAACACTTAAAATACACTTTTATTTATTTTTATAATAATAAAGTTATATGAAATTATATAAAAATTTAAATGGTGGCTGTCATAAAAACTTTCCAGATTTATTCAAACATACATTAAATATGGAAGAACATTAAACATTATAATGAATATGTAATATGGTGCATATATTTAACAAAATGCTCCTCTCTAGAGTAAATTTTTCTAGCTGACTAAGGAGTTTATGGTCACTGGATATATGGTTTTTCTGAGGTAAATGTGATGTTACATGACATTGTTTACTAACGTCTTTCCACGGTTGAAACAGTGATTGAGCGATTCCATGTGACATGATACGGACTTCGATAAGTTGTACACTTTCTTTTAACACACTTTCAGATGCTCATTCATGTTTATTTCGCGCTGTAACTGGTATTATTAAGGCGGAAGAAGATCACGTGCGCTCCACGCTGCTGCTTCTCTTGAGCTGAGCTGCGCCAGAGCAATCTCACGCCACAGCGCCAAAACGGTAATTATGTTTTTGAATTTCGTAAGAAAATGGACGTAATTTTAAATCTGAGACTTTGTTTCATATCAATAATAACAAAGCACAAAGATGATTGCGATTTATTGGATTGGATGTGCGCAACAATGTTCCATTCATTCATCAACTGAAAACAGGATGACTAATCGATTCTTGGGATTTAAGAATCGATATCGTTTCGTAAAAATGAGAATCGATTAAAATCGAGAAATCGATATTTTTTGCCCAGCCCTAATATGTTGTATCAATGTTTGTCCACATTCCTCTCCTATGTAACGACTGAGACAAATCAGACACAAGTATTTGTTATAGTTTAACAAATAATATTTAAAACTCACTCTGGGATCTGTGGTCCCATCCCCCCAAAAAGGCCAAGAAGGTCTTAGTTACCATGACCACAATCAGATAAGTTGGTTTTATGGCTGTTAAAAAAATTTGGTCACGTGGTTGAGACAGAGACAATGGGGAAGACAGAAACAGACTTTAAAACAGACTTGTAATAATCACACAGACATTTATAATCGGATCTATAAATGAACATGCATCCCAGAAAATTGTGTGAATGATTTACTGTCTTGTGTAGTGTTTTTAATTCTATTATTTTCTTGATACTGTGTATTTTATGATAGAACCAACGGTCAATGTAACCTCACCTATACCATGTTTGGTCTCTGTAAATTGGTACTTTGAAGATTTAAATGATTGTGTACATGATATGCTGTTAGCTGCGCAACATATTAGTATTTCAAGAATCTTTCTTAGTTTTTTTCATCAGAAACCAATCCAGCTGCACATGCAAATGAGAACGCTTAAAACAAAGATTCATAAATCAACCACAGAGGAATTTTCCTGCTTGGAAATTCCACCCTTCTCATTAGGGCTGAACAATATTCTGTTTTAACATCGACATTGCGATGTGCGCATGAGCGATAGTCACATCGCCGGAACATGCGATGTGAAGGGTAGTAGCACCCATGGTGTATTAAGAGAACGGTAGCACACAGTAAACACGAGTTTGTTGTTTGGCTTGTTGCTGGGGTGACATGCACGTTCCGCGTGCCTGCACAGTGATTGGTTCGCTATGCCGCTGCTCACCGCTCACAGCCAACATTCACTGGCAATCCTATAACCAAAAATATAGTCAAAATCAGCTATTTGGGACTATTTCAGCTACAAAAAGAGGTACTTTGCCTGGTACTTTGCCTGGAGTGTTATAAAGTTGTGGATGGTTGTCTTTTTTAAAAAGTCTTTTGAGGAAAAAACAATGTTACGTGACAGTTCTCCATTACGGACGCAACCGCTCTGAAAGCGGCACTAAAAGACTGCTTTAAAACTTTTACAGAGACCTCAAACAGAAAGCACAAAGCCTTTCTTTAAAGCAAATTTCGTTATGTATTAACAGTGTTTCATTATCCAATTTCCTGGATTTAATAAATAAAAAGTAAATATAGCAGACAATAAATAATCATGACACGGAGGCGCCAGCGTCTGAACTGTAGCCAACGTTAAGCTATCATCCATGAGCCGAAACTCAGCATATAAGGTAGCCTACTCGCCTCACACACCTAAAAAAAAAAAAAAGAAATATATCTATTATATACAGAAATCTCTACTTTTAAACAGAACCATTCAAAACAAAATAAAACGATGTAATCCGTATGAAATGTGCATTTCTCTCCGGCGCGTTCACTACTGCGAAGATCGCGAGTCAGTATCGTCAACTTCATCTTTGCAGCCGACACAGAAAACACTTGTTTATTAATAGACAATTAAAATGTCTCATTGCAATATTTTACATATTCATAATCATTACTTTTGCTGGTTCTTTGTGACAGCTTTTAGGTGCCGTTTACATGAGCGCGTCACTGCATCAGCACCGAAGAGAGAGAGAGAGAGAGAGAGAGAGAGAGAGAGAGAGAGAGAGAGAGAGAGAGAGAGAGAATAATATTTGTTTGACTTATTTTGAGGAATTATAGCCTAATGAACAAACAAACATCTGTTAAGAACGCCGCCACGTTGGATTGCGTAGAACGTTCACCGAATTCTGACAGAAATTTGTTCTAATTTTGGAATAAAATATTAAGTGACCTTTTTGTCACTTGTAATGAAGCTTGCTTATTAGTGAAATTATTAATATCATGGAATGGCAATTTGTGACTTTAGCCTGGATTGATGGCTCGCAATATCGCAATATATATCGTTGGGAAAAAATATCGCAATGTAATTTTTTTGTCCAATATCGTGCAGCCCTACTTCTCATTGGTCAAGCAAACCCGGAGAGGTGGCACGTTTCTCAGGCTTTATTAGAGACAAATTCACAGTGACCCTCCTCTCTTCTTCTGGCTCTCTACTGCTGCTTCTTCGGCTTGATGTCTGTGTTAGGCCCAAAGGCCCCGGCAGGCTGTGACCACCGCCTGCTATGCCTTCACTCTCCCAAAGGAGTCAGACTGTATTTTCTTCAATCCAACTCAGAAGAAAACTGCAACCTTACCATCACTGAAAGGGCAACAATCAACTCTTGGCCTTCTTGGTACGTTCAGGGTGCCGTGCTGTCCTGCGTGGCCTCAGCAGGCCCCAGGGCAGCAGGCCTCGACTCACAACCAGCCATGTGCTCATCCAGGAGAGAGAGGACTTTCTCAACCACAACAAAATCAAGGACAACCTCAGGAGTTTGGCACAGCGTCTTTATTCAATGCAGAAGAAGTCCATCGCAACTCCCACCATTTGCTCTGCGTGTCCTCTCCGACCCAGGGCTGGCAGGCCACGATCTGCACTCCAGCCATGAGAACAGAGTCGAACTAGCCATGCAAGTTAATCTTATCTTCTTCATCCATACGATTGCAACTTTAACATTTGACAGTCACGGAATCAACAACTTCAATTTTCAACAACTTCAAGTATTGTGTCCACTGCACAGACCATGCAAGTATCAATTTAATGAGGTGCTCTGAAAATTATAAGCTGATGGTTCTTTTCATAGTTTCATAGTCTTTTCCATAGTTCCATTATCTGCTTCCGGTTTCATATCACTCACCATTTTACCTATGCATGTATGTATGTATGTTTGTTTAGTTTAGTTGTGTTTGTGATTTAGTTAATAAAACTTGTGCACAATATGTATTTGGTTCGGAATCTCTGCTTGCAACAAAGTCTTTTTTACGATCTTGTTACATGCTCTAAGCGTTGTACATGCTAAGAAATAATTATTTTTCGGTGGCCATAAAAGATACTCTTTTCTTAGAATAAATTAATCAAAAGAGTTCGTACAAGAGTGTACATTTTGTTTTTAGTCAGTATAGGCAGATTTATTTGGTGAGTGTCTTTGTATTTATCTGCCTTTAGTTAGGTGGCTAATGGATTTCTTTAGCTTGTGCAGTCCATATAAGCTGCGAATGCTCTGCATACCCAAGCCATTAACAATAAATTACTGTATATTCCTTTGTTTGAGGTGTATCATAAAGCTTACATGCTAAAATATTGGCAAAACATATGTATCTGTCCGTCACAATGTCCAGACGATGGTAATTTTATTCAAATCTGCCACTCACTGATAGATCCGGGTAAGCGGATCCACAGCAGCTTTGGCCCTGTCCCAAATGGCACACTTCATATCCACTTTCGGTATTGTCGACTTACAATGGCTGCCACGTGTCTATTAAGTCCATGAGTTCGGAGGGTGCCCCATGTGTAATTTTAGGTCTCAGAAGGGCGCTCGCGAGCAAACGTGGAGCCAGGTAAGTGTTGCATCAAACACTCAGACTCCACTCCGGGACACTGTGACTTCCAGATTGGATCCCTGCCCTCCACCTTGTTGCCCCACTGTGGGTACGTCTGTGGTCCCTTTGAACCCTAGACTCTATGCAATTCAGTTCGCCCAGTTCACCTCCGTGCTGACTAAGGATGCTCCTGTCTTACAGACAGAAATTGCAGTCCTACTGGCGAAGGACGCGATAGAGCTGGTCCCTCCAGCCGATATGAAGTCAGGGTTCTACAGCCCATACTTCATTGTACTTAAGAAAGGCGGTAGGTTACAGCCAATCTTGGGCCTGCGATTTTGAATTAGGCCCTTCAAAAAGCTCCCATTCAAGATGCTATCGCAGAAACGCATTTACAAATGTATCCGTCCCCGGGATTGGTTTGCAGCAATCGACCTGAAGGCCAGCGGGGTCTTTGGGTCAACTGGGAAAAGAGCAAACCCTCCCCTGTGTAGAGGATCTCTTTTCTTGGTATGAAGTTGGACTCGCAGAGAAACGTGTTCACTCAATGTTGAACTGCTTTAATTCACCCAAGAGAAGGGACAGCGGCCCCACTGAAACTATTTCAGAGGCTCCTGGGGCATATGGCATCAGCAGCCGCAGTGACGCCTCTCCGATAGCTTCATATGAGGCCGCTTTAGCACAGCCGAGTCCCGAGATGTGCGTGGCAACAGGACACGCACCTGGTGACAATCACCCCGACCTGCCGCCAAACCTTCAGCCCATGGTCAGACTCTGTGTTTCTAAGGGCAGGAGTTCCCCTAGAACAAGTGTCCAGGCATGCTGTTGTTTACACGGATGCCTCCACTACCGGCTGGGGTGCCACGTACAACGGGCATGCAGTTTTGTGTGTTTGGACAGGGTTTGCTCGAGTTGCTAGCAATATGGCTTGCACTGGGCCGCTTTAAATCGCCGCTTCTAGGCAAGCACATGCTGGTCCGAATGGACAGCTCTGCGGCCGCTGTGCAGGGGGATCAGGTGGCTTATGTGGAGCTATAGAAGGGATAGCAATAGTGGAGCTTTGGTAGGGATCCCAATTCGTCAGATCACGTCGAAATGTATTTAGTTAAAATACAAGTAATTAGAAAATAAAATTTAGAAGCAATAATTTGAACAAGTGCAATAGACTGTGCCATTACATGTAAAGTAAGATAAAACACATTTAGCAACAGTGGAGTTAGATACACACGTAAGAGTAAGAGGAGTGCTTTCCCATCCTTAAAGGTGCTCTATGCGATGTCACACATTTTTTAGGCCAAAACATTTTTTGTCACATACAGCAAACATCTCCTCACTATCCGCTAGCTGCCTGTCCCCTGAACACACTGTAAAAAAATGTGGTCTCTGTAGACACCACAGGCTCCTCAAACGGCAACAAAAACAAACTGGGCTCACCCACACCACGAAACACAACAAACAGTGTTCCAGCCAATAACTGGCAAGAAGTATTTGAGGCTGGGATTTGGGGGTTAGTGCGTGTACACATGAAGGGGGTGTGGAGGAGAGAGAAGCATGAAGAGGGAAGTCTGAATGATGGCCGACACACGACCAAAGAGACGATGTTCCGATGAACAAATTACAAAGAAGAGGGACAAGGATGAGGAATGTGCAAAGTACCGTATTTACATCGGAAAAACCTATAAAGGTGGCGAGAACTCCGCCGGCAGAAGGGATTCCAATCCGACATTTAGGTTGCTCTGTTTTTGCTGAACAGGTGGGTAAATCCATTTTTCTTTCTAAATTGACGTTAATGTTTGCCTAACCAACACAAGGATGTAATTAGCTAGAACTATGCAGTCAGCGTTAACTTTGGTGAATACAACATGTTTCTAGCAGCTAGCGATCAATCTCTATTGTAAATGATCAAGCAAATTCACAGTAGGGCGACAATTTGTGTGAATGATTGTTTTCACCCACTGTTTGTTATGAATTTGAATGTTCATTTATAGGCTATTGACAACTTTGACTAAATTTGTTTACGACGGTGCTGTTGTTTATGCTCACTGGGAAACGCGAAGCTAACGTTATCTTGCTATTATTGTGTCCTTGTATGGGAGCTATAGTTATAACCTCAGGTGGCGAAATGATTTTAAGATAATGTTTTTCTTTTTCTGCATTCTGTTCTGCAATATATAAACGCATTTATCTAACGTGGCAACATTACACATTGAATGAAGTATCAGTAAAACTCAACTTTGTTTGTAGTGACTATGACTTTCCTTTATGCCGGAAGGGAGGGGAGGAGGGAGGAGATGGGATGAGGATGAGGGAGGGTCTAGCCTCCGTTTTGTTTGACAACAATTCGAATGTCAACAAGAAGTTATGTCTCCCGACATTGCTTAGAGCACCTTTAAACAACTTACAAAACAACATATTCTCTAACCATAACCCTAGACACTAAAAGTTATTGATATGTAAGCATTAGTCAGGATCATTATAACGATATATCACAATAGTTTTTTTTAATTATTTAATTAGGGGCCAAGCATCATCGGAAGCATAATCTGAGGGTCCAAGCCAAAGTTGGGAACAGCGCCACCTACAGGTCATGAGATATGAAAAAATGGCTATTTTGGCCAATAACATTTGAACAGTTTGTCAGAATCATAAATGTGGTATCTATGGATTCCTTGTGTCATACCGAATCCGTTAATACCGATTTTGGATGTATCACGTGTCCGCCATTTTGAATTTTGTTATAAATTGCAATATCTTTTAAACTATTTGACATATATTTACACAATTTGGGAGGGATCATCAACAGCATGTCCTGAAGGTACATGAGAAGTTTGAGCAGAGTGCCACCTAGTGTTCCAGAGAAATAAGTTTTTTTTGCAAAAACACTTATAACTTCTGAAAACATTGTTCAAATTTCGATGTCATTATTCCCACCAGTGGCGATTTCTTTAAGACTGCAAGGGAAGCTCGGCTTCCCCTATAAAGTCAAAAAATGAATGGTCAAATATGTACTATTGTATTAAGATTTTATTGACTAAAAATGTGTTAGAAAACGTTCATCTCAAAGACGAGTTCGTTCAGAATCAGTTACATACAGCAAGTCGGCTGACTCGATTTCCTTCACATACATTCCCGTAGCGTCACAGTGCATTTCCCTGTTGAAGCCCAGCTTCCATTGACTTCAATGGGGCTGCTTCGAACAGTTTTTTTCAGTGCTTCGAAACTAGACGGTCATTGGATAAATGCTGCGATTATGTCCCGCCCACGGAAGTTCAGCTTCTCTGGGGGTGAATGAAGAGTGGGCTGGCCTGGACCCCGGGCTTCTGCGTGATGATTGGAGGGTCTGTCGAAAGGCTGCGTCTCCTTTTGATTGACAGCGATTTCATACAATAAAAAGTCGCTGATGTTGAAGCTGTTCTGCAACAGACTTCTGCAACCTATTTCTTGGTATTTGCTTGTCGAAATTGCTAGCCAATTTTCATAATACATTTCACACAATTTTACATTTATACATTTATTATATTATAACTTATTATATATTTTTTATATTATTATTAGTAATAATTCAAAAATAATTATTTAAATAATTAAAAAAAACATCTTATTAGTAGTATTATTACTATACTTTATTATATTATTATTTATAACTTTATTATATTATTACATTCATTTTTCACAGAGCATTTTCTTGAAAAAGAACGTACAGTAGAATGTATGTATAAAATAATGAAATGTGTTGTACGTCACATGTAGGCTCACTATTGGCCGACGCTGGTCATGTGTGATGCGTGTGACGTATGAATGACCAGCGTCGGCCAATAGTGAGCCTACGTGTGACGTACAACACAGACGCGCTACGCAGTTACACTACGTGAAATAGCTTGAGACCAGAGAGAAGGAAATGAATAGTGGAATAAAGTCGTTATTTTTGTTTACTTTTTGCGCACAAAAAGTATTCTCGTCGCTTGATAAACTTAAGATCGAGCCACTGATGTCACATGGACTACTTTGATGATGTCTGTATTGCCTTTCTGGACGTGAACAGTATGCCGTCCATTGACTTTCAATGGAGGAACAGAAAGCTCTCGGACTAAATCTAAAATATCTTAAACTGTGTTCCGAAGATGAACGGAGGTCTTACGGGCTTGGAACGACATGAGGGTGAGTCATTAATGACATAATTTTCATTTTTGGGTGAACTAACCCTTTAATGAGGATATATTTTTAACTTTAGAACACGGCGTCAAATTGTCTTTATTACACTATTTTAGTAATGTAAAGTTAAATCGCCTAAATATATAAAGTAATGAAACGCCACTTTGCACCTCATCCAAAATGATTTGCCCAGGAATTTCATTGAGATTCATGAGCCCAAATATCGCCAGTTAGATATTCAGAAGACAAATTATGTCTCATGTTTAACCACTACATAGACATCAGAGCCAGCGGCATTCTCACACAGATGAATCAATTGTCTTGTATATCAATAACAACTAAAATGATTCTGTTAGAACAAACAGTATGCAATTAGCACACAACCTCATAGATTTAGGAAGAAACAAATACTTTTATTTGTTCAAGTGGTTTCAGGTTACACAAGCATATGTGCTAGTTATAATATTTACTTATGTTCTTATCAAGCACTACATAATTTCCTTTAACCAATTATGACAAACCGTGCTCTAATGGAAATAAATGAATGTCTTTAATGTCAACTGGTAGACTTGTCAAGTATGTGAGTATAAATTAGTGTATGAATGTACTTAAAGCTGAATATATTGTAGGTTAAAACTCTTGTACTGCTTTAGGATTAACATTTAATTGCAATAAACAGTATAGCATATTTTCAACAGTGATGAACATTATTGAAGTGAACGTGCTAGACTTCCTTGATTTGTCATAAATGGAAAAGGGTATTTTATACATGCATGTATAGTTAGTAAGTGTCATTAATTGTTTGCATCAGTTGAAGCAGCATCTCTCAGTCTATCATTAGCAAGGTTTACCATTTGGTCAAATGCCTTTAGAATGAGAACATCAACATCATCATCTATGTCGATCTCCTCACTGTAGTTCTTCACTGGAAAGATGTGGTTCATTGGCACTCCGATCTTGTCACTACATATCTGCATCTAAAGAACAAAATTATGTAAAGCCAAAAAATGAATGATGATTCAACAAATATCAGACAAACCTAGTATTAAAAAAATAAATCACTTCCACAGAGTAAAACACATATAGGATGTTAAATGCACCTGATCTCTGATCTTCTTGCTGGTGTAGATCTTCCTTAGGTCTTTACTGACCAGTGGACATGCTAAATCCACTTTAGTCATGACGATCACTTGAGGAATCCCTGCAATGATAGTGATAGATCTGTTATCTTTTTATAAGAAAACAGCACATTTCCATTGTTTACAAATTATGGAAGACAAAAGTATTTATTAAGTTTTAATCTGTTTTGCAGAATGTATCTTTGACTTCCAGTGATTGGTACAGATCTTTTTCATATTTACTGTACAAATCGAATTTATTGTGTAGAATTTAGCTATGGGAAAACTTTTTTTTTTTTAGGCAAATAAATGTAAAATATTCCTAATGACACAATTGGACTTTGTGTTTGGAGGACATGCCATTGTACTGGGGAACATGCTGAACAATGAAGTTCAACCAGATTTATAATTATTAACACAATTATTCTAGAGAATCTTTCTTTACTAGGTTTGCATCCAATCAAATGAATAATCAAGGTTTTGCCAACAGTTGTTTTGAACAAGAATTACTTACAATAATAATTCCATGCAAACAGCTGTCAATGTTTTCTATTAATGTTACATCCCACCTCTGTACTGTACTCTTAAACTCTCCAGTGTCAGTAAACACATATTCAAAGGCCGGTCTTACCGTTTCTGCCGCATCTTGTGCGGATTATGCGCAGTTTATCAGTAAGTTTTTCATCTAAGGACTGGAATGTATTTGCATCCACAACGAAAACCAGGCAGAAAGCCTGATCAGAGAGTAAAGGGTCACTGATGTAATCTTTACTTTTATGACTGAGTGGCTCCTCTGGGTCGAACTGAGATTTAAAATGAAGACAAAATAAATGAAAATGTCAGAATAATTTGTATTTGTACAATGTTTAATTTTTCTAATAAATGTGGTTTATTACTTTGTAGTCATTCTTGACATGTCCATACATGGCATTGATGATATCTTCTGCCTGAGACCCACACATTGCACCAGCTTCCAAACCCATTATGTCACTCAAGGAAAAAGGCAAATCACCATCTTCACTTCTGACGCGGTGTGTTTTAAGCTAAAAAAAAAAAAAAAAAAAAACATTCAGGATTCATAAATAATGTTGTTTCCAAGTGACAAATTTACACACAGCCATAATGCACATACTATTGTAACAGTGTGATTGTATCAATCGCATAACAAAGGAATTCCAGAAAAATTGTTGATAAACTAATAAACTGAAGCAAACCACAAATGAGATTGCAGAAGTAAAGCTCTAGTAAACACAAACCACACTAATAATAAACAAGAACTGACCAAGAACGTCTTGGTTACTATTGTAAACTCCATTCCCTGATGGAGGGAACATCTCGGGTTACGAATGTAACGAGACGTAATCCGAGTCATAACAGTCATAACCCGAGACGTTCCTTTCGAGGGAATTCGCACTGCATAGAAGACGACACTTTGGGGAAGGAAATACCCATTGCGCCACACTGACTAGTGCCTGTCCTGGTGTGAAGCTTGTATGGCACAATTCAGGACGTAAGGACTTTAAAACCCGGCGTGGAGGGCAGATCCAGGCTATCATACCTTATGAAAGTGTGTGGGGAGGCCCAGCCAGCACCATTGCAGACCTCTTGAAGGGAAACACCCAATAGCAGGGCTTTGGAGGACACCACCCCTCAGTCCAGTGGGCTCTTATCAGGAGAGGCGAAGTCAAACTACACGCCTCATACGCTGAAGAAATAGCCTCCACAATCCACCTGCTAATTGTATCCTTAGAGGCAGGAACACACATGCACACATGCAGCTGGTCCGACTTCCTGGCTTGGATGAAGGACCTCATCCTCAGAGCAACTTATGAGTTAGCCCCCCCGCAGGGCCCAGACCCATAGCTTCCAAAGCTCTGGTAGAGGGTGGTGAATTGAGCCCTCGGCTTGGGATAGAAGGTCCCTCCCGATTGGAATCTGCCATGGAGGGCTTGCTAGAAGCACTATGATATCTGAGAACTCGGGATGGCCAGTAAGGGGCTACCAGAAGTAGATTGACCCCGTGCCAACGGACCCTCTCTAAAACTCCCGTACCATGGGACCCAGCCCCAGAGGAGCTGAATGTGTGAGGGAAAACCAAAGTGGACAGTGTGTGTTCTCATGAGAGGTGAACAGATCTACTTCAGCCTGGCCGAACTCCCTCCAGATTAACTCCACCACCTCGGTGTGGAGTCTCCATTCCCCGGGCATCAGCCCCTGCCACAACAGGATGTCTGCACTACATTTTGGTCCCCGGGAATGAACATTGCCCAAATGAGAGTAGTTTGTCCTGGGACAACAGGAAAACCTGGTGAGCAAGTCTGTACAAAGGGCACGACCTCAGGCCACCCTGCTGATTTACATAAGAGACCAACAACGTATTGTCTGTTCGAACTAGAACATGATGGCCTCTGAGGTCCGGGAGGAAATGTCTTAGAGCCAGAAACACCACCAACATCTCCAGGTAATTGATGTGCCATGAAAGATGATGGTCCCTCCATAAACCTCTGATATAGCGGTCCTCCATGACCGCTCCCTAGCCCGTAAGGGATGTGTCCATAGTCACGATTTCCTGGCCTAGCTTGATTCTGGTGACTGTTGTCAAGATCATCTCTATACGAGCAGGAGACAACTGTGCCCACATCGTAACTGAGTCCCATACTACCCCCAGGAACATAGTTCTCTGTTGGGGAGACAGTGAACTCTTCTTGGAATTGAGTCTAAACCCAAAGCACCTTAGATGATAAAGAATGAAATCTCCAAGAAGACTGTAATCTCCGCACAGAGGAAAGGGGTGTTTTTGCCTGCCACTGAGGTAAACAGGACGCTGCTGAACCTGGGGGGACGCCTACCGAACTGAATCGCACTGACTGTCCGAATGAGCCAGCATGAGGAGTTGGGAAGCGCTAGCCAGGCTCCCAAGCTCTGTACGAGTGGCACCAAAGGGACAGCGTCCTGGAGTAGAGGCGGAGAGTGTGGTGCGCGTACCTGGCTCCATGGGTCCTGTGAGGGCTGAGGAGGCAGTGCGTCCCCAAAGCGTGGGCTACCTGCCCAGGGCGAATGAGGCTATGGCCGAGAGTGAGGAAGCAGAGCATCGCTCACTGTCAGCACAGGCCCATTATGGCCCAGAGGTTTTGGAAACTGCTATTTTATTGAAAAAGAGCCAGTGGCAGAACAGAAATAAAATGAAACACAGGATTCTCCACCCGATTCTTCAGCCAAAAACTAATCATCCAACCGCGAGGGCTCGGGACACGGTGGAGTATTCCACTCGAGCCCAATGCCCACGGTGACTCAGGAAAGCATGGCCTTCAACTCCGAATCCATTTCAGAATGAGCCACAACCTCAAAGGGGGGCAGCTCAGCTTCCTCATCCTCTCCAGAGGACAAAAGGCAGCGATCTACATCAGATCCTTATCTGGAGGGCTGAATGAGATACATAGTGCCTCATGTGAGGGACCCGAGTAGTGAATATACTATAGCATGTGTCAAAAATGATTGATGGCCATATAATTGATGCTGATCTCTTGACCTTTGGTGACCTCTTGACCTTGCCACGCCCCCTGCCCTAGCAATGACATTGACCTCACCATGCCAGTGTCACCTTTGACCTTGGTTATAATTGGAATAATTGGAATAACTGGATAATAGGAATGTCTGAGAATAATGTGTCCATTGATTAATGTTTGAACTTTGACATGTTATAATGGAAGTCATGAGGGTTATTTTTGTGCTCTGACATGCAAGCATCAGCTCCCTCTCACCCTCCACATTCCAGAGCACAGGGGGATTACTGGGGACAGTGGGAGTGGGAAAAAAGAGGTTTTCTAATAATGAAATTAAAATCGAACAGAAAATATCATGAGGATGAACACACACACACACACACACACACACACACACACACACACACACACACACATATATTTCACAAGATTTCACACTACCTTCAGTTGAAAAAGTTGAAAAAACATTCTGTTCTTCTAAAATAATATAATTGAATGTATTATATCATTCAATTTAAAAATAAACACCTTCTCTAAATTTAGTGATCCAATTATTTTAGTTTTAGATAAACAAAAACAAAAATAAAATCATCTTACATTTTTAGAGAGTTGAAGAAGTATCTCCCAACACATAGATGTCCATACAATGTATGAATGGTGGTAAAAAAAAAAAAAAAAACTAACAAACAAAAAAAACATATGCATGGGTGAATTTAGAAAGTAGTTAATATGTATTTAATTTTGCGCAGGCTATAAGTTACCGTTTACCAAATATTAAGATGTTAAAGTTCAGTTATAAACCTTTAGCGCATTCAAATGTATTGAGTTAAAATTAAAACGTGATATAAATACTGCATAAAACCCATCATAACCGAATTCAGGGGTGTTTAATAACTTCAATATTTATTAAGCACCAGCTGATTTAAAGGGATACTTCAGGATTTAGCATTAAGCTTTGTATTATTAGAAAACCTGTAGTATTTTCTAATTACCATGCTTTCCACCCTCATATCCCCCTGAGATGAAAGATTTATGTATTTTTTGTCTGAAAAAAATCCTCCGATGACGCAAAAATCGTCATTTTGCGTCATCGGAGGATTTTTTGGCCAGAAGCTAAAGACTACAGCCAGTAGTAGGGGCTGTCCCGCATGTCTTCAACCCGCCCATAGGAGGTGGGATCTCACTCAAAGAATGTACACAGTGTCAGCCGTCTTTCTTTGGAAGCTAAGCTAGCATGCTCTTGTTCAGTGGAGAAAGCTGAGTAGTAGGGGTTACCATCCTCTTTTTGCAGGCCGTCGATATCGTAAAAAATGTCCGGGATTCGGCTTTTGCTTTCTGCAGTCGCCATTCATTGTTTACATGCACACCTTTTGTTTCAATCTAACTGAATTCCTTTACGTCTATTGCGATCTCAAAATTCCAGCCAGTTGATAATACCTAGAATATCAAAATTGACTGCTGGCGGTAGATCCTTTTCCTATTTAGCACCAAAACTTTGGAACAATCTTCCTAACATTGTCCGTGAAGCAGACACACTCTGTCAGTTCAAAGCCAGATTAAAGACACATCTCTTTGACATAGCATTCACATAATACATTATAGACTTCTATAATTCAGTGTTAGGCTGCATAGATTAGGTAAGCTGGAACCGGGAACACTTCCCATAAATCCTGATGTACTTGTTACATCATGAGAAGAATGGCATCTACGCTAATTTTAGTGTCTTTGTTTATCCCGAGGTTTTCCTGCAGCCTGCCGGATCCAGGCCGTATCCAGATCTGACGAAGGCCCTTCGCCTGGACCTGATCCAACGCAGTGCTGAAGTGCCAACTAGTCTCTCCCTATGGAGGATCCCTTTACCACTCTACAGATAAAGCGTCGTCGGGAAAACTCAATTTGCGTATCTACCCCGAATTGATAAAATAAAATAAAATTCTGAATCAAAACTATAAGGAAACACCAGTAATTTGTTTAGGCTTGGTTTGTAAGGAATAACAAACCTGCACACATATATTCAAACGCACATAACTATAGATCTGCTATAGACCAATTCTTAATGCGCATGTGAACGCCATCAGCGTTTCTCACAGGATCGCGTTTAAAGTTTGTGTAAAGAGAATGGTGTCTTCTTGGCAGCCCCTAATTTAATAACAAATGATCGTTGCGACGGAAGCGAATCAATCAAAACTAACTTTAGCTGTAAAATAACTTTATTAAAGAACCGCTATAAAGCCAAAACATTCTCTGTTACCTTAAATTATACGTTTATTTCTGTAAAGCTGCTTTGAAACAATCTCCATTGTTAAAAGCGCTATATAAATGAAGATGACTTGACTTGACTTGAATTCATTCCGATTGGTGAATCTGAATGTAGTGTTTACATGAACGCTAAACAAGTGATCAGTTGATGTGCGTTTTAACATTGCTAAGAAAATTCCCGCTCCTCCGTGAGAGATACGAGACCGGTGCGTCTCAGTAATCACGCCACCGGCCTCGCGCCGTTCTCCCGCGCCCCTCAGCCTCATCCTGCTCGCCACAGTAAACATAATGAATTGCGACTGTAGAACACTAAAGCCGAATCCAGGACATTTTGGGCAATCTCGAAATCCCGGGTAAACTCGTCACGGAGACTCACTAGTAGCCTAGCCTTATTGTTTTCAACTGCGCTCTCTTTCCGGTAGGCGTGGATTGGGAGTGGCCTCGTAGAGCAGCGAAGCAAGTGCATTCTGGGAGTTGTTGTCTTTCATCCACATAATCCAAAAATACATTTTCTGGCTTTTCTCAGTATAGAAAGCTCAAAATTCAAAAATAATTTCACATTTCTTCTACATAAATGACCTATTTTAAATACACATTCATCTTTCCAGAGGTGAAGTATCCCTTTAAAGGTTTTCTTCAAACAAAATGACAAAAGTAATTTTCTGATAAATCATTGTACACACGATGCACTGTGTTTTGTTGTATGCAAAGATTTTGAGGGACACTCATCGAAAGATGTTTTCTTGTCTTTGTTTCGTGGAATATTTAATTTAATAACTTACATTTCAACACACAAACACACATTCTCAACTCTTGTAAATGTTTTCTTTAGCTGTAGTTTAAGTGGTGCAGGCAACACCTGCGATAGGTGTGAGATAGACATACGCAATAATTTTCTACCAGCTGACGACATTCTAGGAAACCGTAGTTGGTTTTCTAAGTTTGTTTTTCAAAGTGTAAGGAAAATAGACACGCTGCAATAGATTGAGAATGGTGATGTTAAAAATTGGTAAACAATTTCAAAACAGAAGAAATGCAAATGTGTGTCAGAAGAAATGCAAACAAAATCAAAGATGCATAAAAAACAAAGGTGTCCAAATGTTACATGCTAATATTTGGCCTTGTTTCAGAGTTGGTATGCTCCGGTGAAAACTTTGTGACTTGTGTAAACTTTGATGAGGCAGAGAACACTAGCACTGTTAAACATAATATTCAATATAAGCAAGAATCCAACTCTAATGCAACTGAACTTGTTTCACATATAACTGTTGATAGGTAGATATAGTTAGTTAATTTATCTAACAATTGAAAATTAAGATATGTTAAAACATTTTGGCATTCTGCTGATGAGGCCAAAAACCACTTACCACATGTTTTTATAAAAAGAAGAATAATTATTAAGACATAAAACACAAAGTCTGTTTTCTGGATCAGGCCTAAAAAAACAATACCCTTAAACTCTGGTGTCAAAAGTATTGGTGTGGACAGAATAAAAAAATGAATCATCCCACCTATCATGTAAAAAGTAGGCCTACCACTTATCAACTGTAATTAATTTGCTTAACTGTTGTTTATCGACATAAACACGGTGTATCTATCAGTGATGCGCGGGTAAATGTATAAACAACCCGCACCCGACCGACGTTTTCAACTGACCCGCCTGCAACTCGGACCGCAAAAAAAAAAAAAAGAGAAAATATTGTACCCGACCCGCTTCCTGACCCGCATTTTTTTAAAAGTAGTAAATGCTTATCGTACCGTCATTGGGCCATAGACGTAGGAACTAGGGGTGCTGTATGACAGGCACGGCGTTATGAAACTTAAAAAAAAAAAAAAAAAAATATATATATATATATATATTCTAATTTTGTCAAGAATTATAAAAAAAATCGTCAATAAGCTCATAATTTGTACTAAAATAGAAATTTTGAATATTTTCATTTAAAAGTAGACATTTCAAGCTTTCTGTAATAGATAGCCTATATTTCTCAAATCTGTGAGGCACAAGCTGAGTTTCGGCGCCCTCCAGTTCACGTGCAATGCAAGTGATCGTGTCGGCGCCTTATTACATTGTCTGCTATATATTTGCTTCTTGTTTATTAAATACGGGCAATTGATTGATAAAACATTGATCAAAATTAAGATACAATTTATTCAAAACGAAAATCTTTTAAAAAGAGTTTTCTACAAAACAAAACTTAATGAAGTTGTCAAAATCATGTTTTACCAAAAACAGCGCCGTTGCTAGGAGGGCGCCAGCGCCTCTGCCTCGCGAGTGGATGATAGCCCTGAAGACGCCTAGCAATGATATACCTTTAGTGGCAGTATACATTTAGTTAAGTTATACCTTAAGAGTCTTTGTATAGCGCGCTAGGAGACAACGTCATCGGAAAATGCAGCCCAGGTATGATGCGTATGATGCGTAGGCCTACCCCCAATTTTTCTCACTTTCAAGAAGATGTTAAGATTTATATCAAATCCTTATCTACCTCTTGTAACAAAAAGGCAACTAAAACTTTGAATGTACTGTATGCTCATTTTTTGGCGTTTTTGTATAAATATTTGATTATTATTATTATTATTCTATTATTATTATTATTATTATTATATGTTTTGTGGGGAGAATATTTATTTAATTAATTTTTAATTGATACTTTCTCATTTTGTAATTTAATTTGATTTATTAAAATAATTTATTTAGTTTTTCTTTCTTTCTTTTTCTGAATTCAAATGTGATGTAATATGTATCAGTCCCTGAACCTCTGGCTTTCCTCTCTGGTTTATGACTTTTCACTTTTGTATTTTGTAAGTAAATGTTTAATAATAATAATAATAATAAAAAGATGTCTGTGATGCGTAATGGAGATTCAAAGCGCTCTTCTTTGGTCAGAACCATGGAGAGCGATCGCGAATAGGTCCGTCATATGCACCGAAACTTTTAACAATGCAACAAAATATTTAAAGAGCATCAAGCTATTAAAATCTAGATTATGTATAGGCTACGCACAGATAATATAACAGTAGGCTATATTAGTCAATATTTTTTTATTAGGTTAAACAGTGATTGGATAACGTTTTTAATTTAACAATTTAACGTTTTTAATTTAAGGCCCACCCACAATTGGTCTGGCCCATCCAAAACTGGAATCCTGGCGCCGTGCCTGCTGTAGGCCTATGATATAGTCTAGTGTTATGTAATAAAGGCTTGATTTATTTATTCATTTATTTCGTTTCATTTTCTTAACAATTAAGATGCTGCATGTGTTTATCCAGTCTAATCGAAGTGTGCGTCTCTCCCCCGACTTTCCCAACAAAAATCCCGCCCCCTCTCAGAAAATACATAAAACTGACATTACTGAGCTATATATGCATTTAAAAGTAGCCTATTAAAATGGTAAAATGGCATTGCTCAGTTCAACGTGTTGGGAAATCGGGCATTTTGTCCCGCGTCAGCATTTATTCAAAAGTTAATAACGTTCAACATTCATAAGGATTTCCCACTTATAGTAGTAGGCTTAGGCTATTTCGCCACCTGGATGCCCAATTGAAGCTCTCACAAGCACAATATTTGTGTATTTGCGGAGCTTCCACTCCCCAGTCTTCACCTTTACTCTTGCCGCCTCCATCTCTACCTGCAGTCAGCTGACTGCTGACGCAGTCGTGCGTCATCTTCGCGCCAGTTATTCCGCCAATAAAGTGTGGGCCTATGTATTTCATAGAAAAATGTGTCTAGTACTATATAAATTACAAAGGTTTAATTGGCATCTTTATTTTGTCACGTAACGGATGAATATGAGTAGAGGATTCAAATGCAGAGGAATTTATTGATGACATGCAAACAGGGTAACAAACTCAAAAAAACACAGAGCTCCAGGAACACGCAACAAGGACAACGAACCAGCACAAGACTACAAACACAAGGAGGCTAAGCTATAGGGGAACAAACAAAGGAGGGTAACGAGACAAACAGGTGGGACAAATTAACCAATAATCAGATAACAAGATGGGAGGGGCTAGACAATAGACACGAGCACATGGCCCAAAATAACAAAACACCCATGTGCATAACAAGACAGGACAGGCATGTGACATTACCCCCTCCCTACGGAGCGGCTACCAGACGCTCCATAAGACCAGGGCGGGACGGGAGGGACAGACCAGGGTGGGACGGGAGGGACAGACCAGGGCGGAACAAGGGGAATGGACAGTTCAGAAGGCACACAACGTTCGGGAGACCAGGGCAGAGCAGACAGTCCATCTGGCGGCCAAGGCGGGTACGACAGTCCATCTGGCGGCCAGGGCGGAAAAGACAGTCCATTGGCCGGCCAGGGCGGAGACTCTCCCTCGGGCGGCCAGGGCGGAGACTTTCCCTCGGGCGGCCAGGGCGGAGACCTTCCCTCGGGCGGCCAGGGTGGAGACCTTCCCTCGGGCGGCCAGGGCGGAGACTTTCCCTCGGGCGGCCAGGGCGGAGACTTTCCCTCGGGCGGCCAGGGCGGAGACGACACCTCGGGCGGCCAGGGCGGAGACGACACCTCGGGCGGCCAGGGTGGAGACGACACCTCGGGCGGCCAGGGCGGAGACGACACATCGGGCGGCCAGGGTGGAGACGACACCTCGGGCGGCCAGGGCGGAGACGACACATCGGGCGGCCAGGGCGGAGACGACACCTCGGGCGGCCAGGGCGGAGACTTTCTCTCGGGCGGCCAGGGCGGAGACTTTCCCTCGGGCGGCCAGGGCGGAGACTTTCTCTCGGGCGGCCAGGGCGGAGACTTTCCCTCGGGCGGCCAGGGCGGAGACTCACCCTCGGGCGGCCAGGGCACAGGAACAGACACCACCGGCTCAGGAACTGGAACACACACCACCGGCTCAGGAACAGACGACACCGGCTCAGGAACAGGAACAGACACCACCGGCTCAGGAACTGGAACAGACACCACCGGCTCAGGCACTGGAACAGACACCTCAGGCTCGACTGCGGCCATCTTGTCAGGGGACACAGGCTCGGCGAACGTGACGCGTACACTCTCGGCGGTGACCATCTTGTCCGAAGACCCAGGCTCGGCAGGCGTGAAGTGAACAGGCTCGGCGGCGGCCATCTTGTCTGAAGACACAGGCTCGGCAGGCATGACGTGAACAGTCTCTGGCTGGGCAGACGTGAAGTGAACAGTCTCTGGCTGGGCAGACGTGACCTGAACAGGCTCTGGCTGGGCAGACGTGACGTGGACAGTCTCTGGATCGGCAGATGTGACGTGGACAGTTCTGGGAAACTCTAGGATCTTGTATAGTTTTTCGAAGTAATCCAACAGAGTCTCAGCTGCTCTGTCTATCTCAGACTGCACAGGGACCTCCGAGACTGGGACCACTGGAACTGGGATCACCGGACTTGGGATCACCGGAACTGGGACCAACGGAACTGGGACCACCGGAACTGGGACCACCGGAACAGGGACCACCGGAACAGGGACCACCGGAACTGGCATGGAGGAAGTCTTCCTTCTCCTCCTCCGTTTCGGGACCACCGGAACTGGGACCACCGTACTCGGGACCACCGGACTCGGGACCACTGGAACTGGGACCACCGGACTCGGGACCACCGGAACTGGGACCACCGGAACTGGGACCACCGGACTCGGGATCACCGGAACTGGGACCACCGGAACAGTCACGGAGGGGTTCTTCCTTCCTCTCCTCCGTTTCGGGACCAGCGGTGAAGGCTTGCCTTTCTGCTGACCGTCATCTGCCATGGCCCTCTCCTCCTCCATAGTCCTTTGAGCGCATCTGGCGAAATATTCAAACAAGGAAATTGAAGATCCCTTATCCTCACCAGAAAAAATTTCACTCCGCTGAATCCACATATTTGGCTGGTTCGTTCTGTCACGTAACGGATGAATATGAGACGAGGATTCAAATGCAGAGGAATTTATTGATGACATGCAAACAGGGTAACAAACTCAAAAAAACACAGAGCTCCAGGAACACGCAACAAGGACAACGAACCAGCACAAGACTACAAACACAAGGAGGCTAAATAGGGGAACAAACAAAGGAGGGTAACGAGACAAACAGGTGGGACAAATTAACCAATAATCAGATAACAAGATGGGAGGGGCTAGACAATAGACACGAGCACATGGCCCAAAATAACAAAACACCCATGTGCATAACAAGACAGGACAGGCATGTGACATATTTCAAACGACCCGACCGATCGCGACCCGAATATCATTAAAAATATTTTTGGATGACTCGTAACCGCGGGTAACCGCGGGTGACCGCAGGCACCCGCTCATTTCGGATCAACCCGCGCATCACTGGTATCTATGACTGTGCTGTGAAATGCACATCTTTAAGTGTAATAGTTTTATAGGTAACAGAAAAACAGCAATACTCATCTTTCATGTCGATGTTTTGTAGACATAGCAAAAAGATGTTCTAAAAGAAATATTATTTGTTTAGTCTGTTTTCACCAATTGACCGAAGCCGTCTTTAATGGTGTCATTGTGTGTTGAACAGTTCTTTGCAAAAACACTGCATCTATACATATACCATGACATATATCATATTTTTTACTTTATACTTGCTAGGAAATTAATTGAAATTGTAGAAATAAGAAAAGTAAATTTTATAAAAGAAAAAGTACCAATTAATGACATTGTGTCAGAATACAGCAAATATGAAGAAATGCTTTTAAATTTGTGTTCAAACTTAAAAGCAAGATTATCCTTTGAAAAAGTGTAATACAAATCGTATAGAGTATTTGATTTTTTGGGGGGAACGCTGGAAACTAGTGTCATTTAGCCTAATCTTTGGTTTTTCAGGAGACCCATTGACCCCGGAAGACACAACTTCTGAAGACCTCTTGTGTGTAGATTCACTCGGTTGAAAAATGCTGTTTTGTAATTTATACATCTGAAAGAAGGGTCTTTAACAACAACAACAAAAAAGCCTACAATACCAAGGAGGTCAAAGGGCATGCTTCCTGCTATAGTATCATCAGCTCTCCCCAAAGTCTGTTCATGCGGCCAACAGACAGACAGCCTGTCGCATCAACCAATGCTAACATTTTAAAATTCTACATATATTTCGAGTACATAACCGATAGTATATTCTCAGTAAAGGATTTCACTCTGTGTGTTTCCACAGTGATTAAGGATAGTTCGGGAGATACAAGAAAAGTAAATTCTAAAAATCTTATACATCTTATATGTGCAATAGATTATAGCTACCGTAGAAAAAGTAAGATCATGCTTTGAATTAAGACGAGTAAAATTAAATATTCGCTCAAGCCAAAAGTCTCGGGTTACGACACATTGGGGAAAGCCTTCAGCGTGACACGTCCAAAGCCTTTATGGAACTAGTCCAATCTCGATTAGTGTTGCGGATCTCGAATGTTGATTGGTCGAAGCAAGTAATTCTCAGGAGCGCAGGAAGTGTGGTTGAGGGACGCAGCGTCTTGTTCCCTTCTCAGGACGTTCCCTTTTGAGACTCAAGACGAGAGAACTTATGAACCCGGTGTAGAGGGCAGATCCAGACTGTAATGTCTTATGAAGGTGTGTGAGGAGGCCCAGCCAGTGGCATCACAGACCTTTTGAAGGGAAACCCCTGCTAGCAGGACTTTAGAGGAAGCCACACTTCTAGTTGAGTGGGCTTTTATCAGAGGAGACGAAGGCAAGTTGCACACCTCATAAGCTGAGGAAATAGCCTCTACTATCCATCTGCTGATAGTTTGTTTAGAAGCAGGAGAACCCTTCTTAGGTGACCGAAAACACACAAGCAGCTGGTCCTACTACCTCCAGCCAGAGGACCTGTGTACGTAGACCTCCAGAGCTTGGACCGGGCATAATAGTTGTAGCTTAGCTTGATCAGCTGACACATGCGGTGGAGGATGGAATGCCTGCAAGCTTACAGACCGTGCTACATTTGTAGGCACCTTAGGCACATAACTGGGTCTAGGGTGGAGAATGGCTCTCACTCTGCCAGGAGTGAACTCGAGGCAAGAGGGAGCAACAGATAGCACCTGCTTTTTAGGGACGTGATAGCTAGCAGGAAGGCTACCTTCAGGGTTACATATTTCTCGGACACCTCGTCCAAAGGTTCGAAGGGTGCCAGGGATAACCCTTCGAGAACCATTGCCAGGTCCCACGTGGGGACCCTGGTCTGGATGAAGGGCCTCATCCTCCTAGCTCCACGAAGGAAACGTATTATTATTGGGTGTTTCCCAAAAGGTTTCTTCCACATGACCAAAGAACGAAGGCATCTGCTTGTTACTTTGATCATGCAAAATTGGTTCCCCCTCGGAGAAAACCCTCTGGTCCTGAGCCACCACTGCAGGGCCCTCATATACAGCAGGCCAAAAGGTATTACATTGGACGCTGCTGCTAGAAGACCCAGAACCCTTTGAAAATGTTTGATAGTGATGGCCTGGCCTAGCTTGATACTCGTTACTGTGGTCAAGATGGTGTTTATATGAGCAGGAGACAAATGTGCCCACATAGTAACTGATTCCCACGCCACCCCCAGGAATATAGTTCTCTGTAGGGGAATTAGTGAACTCTTCTTGACATTGAGTCTCAACCCCAAGCACCTCAGATGATTCAGAACAACATCTCGATGTTGAACCGCCATCTCCTCTGACTGTGCCATAATGAGCCAGTCATCCATGTATTTGAGAATGCAAATGCCCTGAAGTCTCAGTGTAGCTAGAGCAGCATCCATGCATTTCGTGAAGGTGCGAGGTGACAGTGTTAGGCCGAATGGAAGAACTCTGTATTGATACACTTTTCCCCCAAAAGTGAACCTCAGAAACTTCCTGTGCTGGGGAAGGATGGATATGTGGAAGTGCGCATCTTTTAGATCTATCGTGACAAAACAGTCCTTGGACCTAATCTGACTCATGATAATAGGTATGGTTAGCATTTTGAACCTTAATCTCCTCAGAGACTGGTTCAATACCCTGAGATCTATTATTGGACATAACCCCCCATCCTTTTTGGGGACTATAAAGTACCGGCTGTAGAACCCGACTTCCCTCTCTTGAGGAGGAACCTGCTCTATGGCTTCCTTTGCTTCTTGTTCCATTGCTTCTTGTTCCATGACTTCTTGTTCCATGACGCGACCCTGCTCGGGGCTGACAAGCGTGTGCACAACCCCACTGAATTTCGGTAGACGATACTCGAACTGAATTCCACTGTGCGCAGGACCCACTGAGATATATTTCGAAGACCTTTCCAGGTGTCTAGATATTCTACTAGGGAATATTCCTCGTCACGGATGGAAGAAGCCGCAGAGTGGGCTTCCGAGCCATGCACGGGACCAATGGAGCTGGCTGCTGAGAAAGGGCCGAAGCCGTCTCAACATCATCTGCCAGCTCCATTTGCAATCCCCATGTGTGCAGGCACCGTGCTGCCTCGACAGACGCGGGACCTGACCCACGGGGAGCCTGGCCTGATTCATCGAACAGGCTCAGGGTGGAGCGGAGTGTTCTCAGGGACATTAGATCGCAGTTTGCACAGACAGCACCCTCGCAGTTTTCTGTGCAGTTTTCTCTGATGGTCGTGTTTAGGTGTATATATAATATAATATATAATATGCAGTTACAGTACAGAAATCATTATTGCTATGGAAAGCCTCCCATAAAAAGGCGTTAGCAGACTAACATTAGTCTAACACTAATCATCTGGTCTGTCACCCTATATCCTGAAGCTAACATTATTGTCAAGTAAAGTATTTCTCTGAAGATACGCTGGCGATAAGAAGTACCTTATAAGTAGCCTATCAATGGGGACAGCCTGAGGCTTCACAGTTTCTAAATGTTTTCATTGTTGCTCTCTCTTTCTCTGAAGATAGGCCTATGTGGTGATTTTCTCACAGATACAACTTAAAGGGGGGGTGAATTGCTGTTTCATGCATACTGAGTTTTTTACACTGTTAAAGAGTTGGATTCCCATGCTAAACATGGACAAAGTTTCAAAAGTTAAGTTGTACCTTTGAAGGAGTATTTTTGTTCCAAAAATACTCCTTCCGGTTTGTCACAAGTTTCGGAAAGTTTTTTTTCGAGTATGGCTCTGTCTTACGTAAGATAGAGCGGAATTTCCTTATATGGGTCCTAAGGGCACTTCTCCGCGGCCGCACGCGCACTCGCAGACCAGAGAGAGAAGAGAGCGAAAGCAGTACGTTACCTCAAAGCGCTATGCTCGGCTTTTAGGGAAGTCAATGTCACCAAAGAAGTGGGTTTTTGGTTGGCAGGGCAAGACAACCCTGCACAGATTCCCAAAGAACCCAGCGTTAAGGGAATAGTGGATGGAGTTTGTTTTTTCGAAGCATCAACGGAGGTTGTGCACGACTCTTTGTTCCCTGCATTTCGACGATGATTGTTTTATAAACAAAGCCCAGATCGACTTATTTGCAGATCGTCTAATGCTTAAGGATCGAGCAGTCACGGTGAGTAAACTACTTCAAATGTCTCTCTGTGTTGTTGTTAGATCAGTTAGCACAGCTATAGCACACCGCCCACACGGCCCACCCCCAGCCACTCGTTTTTTTCCGGAAAGACTCGGTACAGTCAATCTTTCACTTATAAATATAATAAAACTAAAGACGTTTTGGAGATATGAAGGATGCAATACTACTCTATAGGTACTCAAGATTAACAGGAGATTGAGTGAAAATGAGCATTTCACCCCCCCTTTAAGGAATTATTGAGCATTTCACATGTGTGAGATGACTTGTGACACTTCAAATTTATTAAACAAAAATACATTCAACAAAACATTCAAAATGTCTCATCCTGATCACACTCCCCTCTGGCTCAGAGACTGACAGACGGTTCTGTGAGAGGGAAACACTCAGGTTCTTTTGTATTACAACTTTAAACTCATTGCATTTTTGTAAACCCATTCATACATGTGTTAGGAGTAGCTACTTCTTCAACTCTCTAAAAATATTAAATTATTTTATTTTTATTTTTGTTTATCTAAAACTAAAATAATTGGATCAGTAAATTTAGAAAAGGTGTTTATTTTTAAATTGAACGCTATAATCATTTAATTTCTATTCTTTTAACCCTCTGAGGTCTGAGCTGTTTTCTGGGCCTGGAGGTGTTCTGACATGCTCTGACATTTGTGCTTATTTCTGTTACTTGTGACATTTTCATGGCTAAAGTCTGATTACACTGTATTCAGCACAAACTCTGCTACAATAATATATCAGCAGCATGTATATAAAAGTTTGTAGTTTTGAGATAATAACATTTATGCGTGGTTTGTGAAAAAACAAAAAAAAATTGTCACTGAAATAAGCTCATGAAACCCATACTGATTATTTCTTCATAAGACTTTTGAAAATTGTATCACGTAGCCCAGAATATTTGCTTCAAAAATATGTGAAAATCATCCTGACTGCTCATTCAGAGAAGACAATATATTGATTTAAAAATTTTACGACGTGTTTTGTGTGAGAAAGCTCTATGCAAGAGGCGTGGACATCTCATTATTATGTAAGCTTTTCTCACCTGAGAAAGACAAAAGACACTCCCTAATGGCCCTATTAGGAGCTATCAGGCCCCTATCATTCTGAGCAACCTTGCACAAAGAATGAGGAGATTTAAAAAAGAATGGCTTTTTGATTGTTTTTAATGTATTTACAACACAACATAATGACAAAAAAAAACCACATTATTTAACACACTGAACTAAAGACAGAGACTTGAACTGTCACACACCTTTGTGCCATTCCTGAAACATAGTAGGCTACATACCTTTCATTTCCATGGTGTTTGATTTTTCACTTGTTCATGTATGGAGACTTATGTGAATGTTGAAGTCAGCAGGACTTATCAGTGGCATCTTGTTCCTCTAAAAACAACAACAACATCAAAACAGCTGTGAACATGCTGATATCAAGAGAAATGCTGCACAATTTGGGGAATATATTTTAGATTTTTCAGGTTAAAATAGCTTTTTAAAATGTACAGAATACACACACACATATATATATATTAGCCTACTTTTACCATGCTGTGTTTTATTAGAATATAAAAACATCCTTGTGTTGAACACGTAGGCTATACAAGCACTGAAAGGTTGCCTATCATTCTAGTTCACATTTCACATTTCATGTTTCTGTCTACATGTACATATATGACATTAGGCTTAGTTCATGTTTTTACTCCAAACTCATTTCATAACATACATTTTAATCTGGCACGACCAGTTTAACATGTCTTACCTTAAAAATCTTCTCATCTTCAAATCGCGTTCTTCTGAGGTAAATCCGAGGTAAATTCAAGGTAAACAGCACAGCACAGCACAGCACAGCTTACAGTTGTCCAAACCCGATGAAAGCAGAGAAGAGTAAGTTACGAAGTCTCTGCTTCTTTGTTTTGAGGTGATGAGGGTGTTTACAGGTCTGCGTTTCTCCGCATGGATCATTTGCATGTCAATCGCTCGTGCGCGCGTGGGTGTGGTCACATTATAGTTAATGAGGACGCGTTTGAGAAACTGTACATGCCGCTGCTTTCGTATGGATTACTTAAAAATAGAATATTTGTTTTTTATATAATTTACATACTTTAAAAATAGAGATTCCAAGCGTTGTATAGACATGCGTTTCAAGTCTGTGTGACAAACATTCGCTGAGTTACAGGTCATTTTCTGTCGTGTTTCAGAATGAGTTTCACATTGAGACAGACGGAAGAACGCGCATCATGTTTATTTTCTTTGTTTTACGAAAAACACAACATTTTGTTTTTATTATGAGTGTACACAAATAAAAGAAGACATTTAACAGTTTTGAATGATGTACAATACAAGTATGTAAAATCAAAATCAACAGAGTAATTTGCACTGATATAAAAAAAAAAACGAGCAGATCACGCCGGCGTGATTGCCGACCTCAGGGGGTTAAAATAACAGAATGTTTGGCAACTTTTTCAACTGTAGGTAGTGTGAAATCTTGTGAAATATATACACTCACCTAAAGGATTATTAGGAACACCTGTTCAATTTCTCATTAATGCAATTATCTAATCAACCAATCACATGGCAGTTGCTTCAATGCATTTAGGGGTGTGGTCCTGGTCAAGGCAATCTCCTGAACTCCAAACTGAATGTCAGGTTGGGAAAGAAAGGTGATTTAAGCAATTTTGAGCGTGGCATGGTTGTTGGTGCCAGACAGGCCGGTCTGAATATTTCACAATCTGCTCAGTTACTGGGATTTTCATGCACAACCATTTCTAGGGTTTACAAAGAATGGTGTGAAAAGGGAAAAACATCCAGTATGTGGCAGTCCTGTGGGCGAAAATGCCTTGTTGATGCTAGAGGTCAGAGGAGAATGGGCCGACTCATTCAAGCTGATAGAAGAGCAACTTTTACTGAAATAACCACTCGTTACAACCGAGGTATGCAGCAAAGCATTTGTGAAGCCACAACACGCACAACCTTGAGGCAGATGGGTTACAACAGCAGAAGACCCCACCAGGTACCACTCATCTCCACTACAAATAGGAAAAAGAGGCTACAATTTGCACGAGCTCACCAAAATTGGACAGTTGAAGACTGGAAAAATGTTGCCTGGTCTGATGAGTCTCGATTTCTGTTGAGACATTCAGATGGTAGAGTCAGAATTTGGCATAAACAGAATGAGAACATGGATCCATCATGCCTTGTTACCACTGTGCAGGCTGGTGGTGGTGGTGTAATGGTGTGGGGGATGTTTTCTTGGCACACTTTAGGCCCCTTAAAGGAGAAGTTCACTTTTAAAATGAAAATTCTGTCATCATATACTCACCCTCATGTTGTTTCAAACCTGTATGAATTTATTTCTTCTGCTGAACAGAAAAGAAGATATTTAGAAGATTATCAGTAACCAGACAGTTTTTGGGTCCCATTGACTTCCATAGTAGGAAAAAAAAATACTATGGAAGTCAATGGGACCCAAAAACTGTCTGGTTACTGATAATCTTCTAAATATCTTCCTTTCTGTTCAGCAGAAGAAAGAAATTCATACAGGTTTGAAACAACATGAGGGTGAGTATATGATGACAGAATTTTCATTTTAAAAGTGAACTTCTCCTTTAATGCCAATTGGGCATCGTTTAAATGCCACGGCCTACCTGAGCATTGTTTCTGACCATGTCCATCCCTTTATGACCACCATGTACCCATCCTCTGATGGCTACTTCCAGCAGGATAATGCACCATGTCACAAAGCTCGAATCATTTCAAATTGGTTTCTTGAACATGACAATGAGTTCACTGTACTAAAATGGCCCCCACAGTCACCAGATCTCAACCCAATAGAGCATCTTTGGGATGTGTTGGAACGGGAGCTTCGTGCCCTGGATGTGCATCCCACAAATCTCCATCAACTGCAAGATGCTATCTTATCAATATGGGCCAACATTTCTAAAGAATGCTTGCAGCACCTTGTTGTATCAATGCCACGTAGAATTAAGGCAGTTCTGAAGGCGAAAGGGGGTCAAACATAGTATTAGTATGGTGTTCCTAATAATCCTTCAGGTGAGTGTGTATATATATATATATATATAATGTATGTATGTGTGTGTGTGTGTATGATTCATCCTCATGATATGTTCTGTTCAATTTTAATTTCATTATCAGAAAATCTCTCTTTTCTCACATCCACTGTCCCCAGCAATCCCCCTGTGCTCTGGAATGTGGAGGGTGAGAGGGAGCTGATGCTTGCATGTCAGAGCTCAAAAATAACCCTCATGACTTCCATTTTTGTCAAAGATAAAACATTAATCAATGGACACATTATTCTCAGACATTCCTATTATCCAATTATTCCAATTATAACCAAGGTCAAAGACGACACTGGCATGGAGAGGTCAAGGTCATTGCTAGGGCAGGGGGTGTGGCCAGGTCAAGAGTTCACCAAAGGTCAAGAGTTCAACATCAATTATATGGCCATCCATCATTTTTGACACATGCTATATGTAGCGTTGCGGTGCGAGTGTAAGAGAATTGAGAAAGGTTTACCAGACTTTTAACAGAAATGGCAATATATGATCGACTACGCCACCCCGGAAAACCAGGGAAAAAGCCCTAAGGGCACACAGGTTCATTTTGAGTGGGTGGGTGAGAGGCATAGAGTCATATAAATAGAAAAATAAAAAAAGTTGTATTTTCTTTGTCAATGTTGAATAAATAGTTGGAAATTCAAAGTTAAAACTCTTACACTGGCATTATAATATGATGAACACCATCAATCAGAATCTACTCATACACACACAGTAAATAAACTCAAAAGAAAACAATTGCCAAGAGCAGAGGTATCTGGAGATCCAGGCCGGCTGCCAAATTGGAAAACAAACCCGCCCAAATAATCCACTACAAATACCCACACACACACGTGAAGGGTTAAATGCCAGAAGACACACAGCACTAGGTGTGAACACACCACACAAATGGCAGCTTCGCCTTCACCCTCCAGAAACCCCGAGCTCCTGCAACAAAGACAAAATTGAGAGACACACAAAACATGAATACAGTCCAAAAGAATAAAACAAGTCAAATAATTCAAAGATCTAAACCACTTGACATAATTAGGACTCAGTACCGCATAGAAACAAGTTGACATTGAAATAAACCAAATGATCAAACATACAACCATACATTACCCACAGTTAAACATACATTCATACATACATACATATAAGATGCTTCAAACCAATGGAATTCAATAGACGGCGGCCAGATGAGACAACCAGCCAGCTCGCACAGTCAGAGGAATACACAATACTCAATAGCATCATGCGACAGAGTCACAGCAGTTAATAGTTGCTATTGTGATGAACGTCGAGGCAAAACAGCGACGCAGTCGCAATTATACGCTATCACAGTTCAGTACTGATACTCGATTCTCACGAATAGCCCAAGAGACCCTCAGTTATGCAGGGGGGCCGCAGAATGATCCCGGCGCACAAACCGCGTCGCAGTCGCGCACCATATTGCAGTACAGCAGCTCAGTCAGGAACACATGCTATCAATGACATGCTGTGAGGCGTGGGCAGCCAGCACACAGCAGACGAGGAAGCCAGCTTACAGTCCAAGCCTGCGGCAACCACGGATGACGTCACAAGGCCGATACCAAGACGCATGCCATGTGGCAAACACACATCCCTTATATCAAACAAGAAAGGGGCGGGGGCTTAAATTAAGCACAGGTGAATGAAATCCTCATTAGTGGATTCAGTCACCCTGCTACATATAGTATATTCACTACTGATCCGCACCAACATTCAGCAACTCGACGGCTCAAAGAAGCCAGAAAGTAAACAGAAAGGAGAAACAGGGGAAAACAGAAACTGAATTATCAAAGTATCAAACTAAAAGTCAACAGAAACGTAATTGTGACAACTAGAGATTTGTGAGAATTGTGAGTCAACTAGAGATTTTTATTTTACTGAGAAAATAAAAACGTGTTGATACATTTTATTGGAAATTTTATTTTTACTGTATATCTGCAATATTACTTAAAAAATAATACTTACTTTTTTTGTAAAACTCTGACTAGCGCCACTACTTGAATTAGCTAGTGCGTTACTTGTGATCCGTTCTTGGAAAACGTTGTTGACAGAATTAATAAAACTGGACTTCCCTCCTCCAACTTGTCCAGCTACAAGGATCCTGATGACGTTTACATCTGGATTACACACAGAGAACTTTTCTAGGCGTTTCTTCAGCTTTTCTTTTTGTCTATGCAAGTACAAGAAACAAAATACTTTGAAGAAAGGAACTTCAGAAAAACTGCTGATTTGTCATATATCGCACATTCAAGTCTCATTTGGTCACACCTTTATTTAGATATTTATTTAGCCAAGGACTTAGTTTGGCAATATAAAAAGAATAAGCTCTTACTGAAATCTTTAAAACAGTACATTATGTTGGTAAACAATACAGTGCTGATTCTAGTCACTGGCATCTACTCAGTGGCGGTTCTACACGGAGGCCTAGGGAGGCCCGTGCCTCTGTAGACATGTCCCTGGCCACCCCTGTGGCCACCCCTGCGCTGTAAAAAACAAAAAAAACAAAACAAATTTATATATATATATATGATTTTACACGCGAGGGCCAAAAAGCGGGTACACGGGTAAATTAGTGCTGTTAGTGCCAAACACTTGCTTTCAGTATTCAAACAGCGCGCGCGCCTCGTCCGGTTACAGCAGGATGCACAGTAAAACTCTCTCCAATATGATATATGCACATTATAATGCTTGATCTATATAAAGACTGTGGATTTGCATAAAATGACTTTATTTTGTGTATTTGTATTTTATGTTTGTTGCTGTTTTTAAACAACTCGCTTGTGCCTGTTAGATCACACACATCACAAGGACTATGAGTCAGCATCAAACGCACAATAACTGGAATTTAAAACTGTGAAGAAACAAATGATCAATAAACTGTTGGACTAAGATTTGTGCGCTCAACATTTCTTCGCTTTGTGCCGTGAACTTTTAAATGTTTTAAAAGCCGTGAACTTTTAAAAACGCTTTGTGAGCTCTGTTTTAAAGTGTTTCATATTATAATGGTTTTGCGCACTGAAAGATTATTAAAAGCTTATATATTTTTAGCCTGCACAATACATTTAAAATAAGCATAATTTAAAGGAACCGTATGTAAGATTGTGGCCAAAACTGGTACTGCAATCACTTTCAAATTACTGTAGAGCGGTGTATATTATTTCTGTGTAGTGTAGTGTAAGCATTATACATATATACACTTCTGAATTCTTGACATTCATATATAAATATAAAATTGTGAAATGTACGATTGCCTGATTGAATTTTATAAGAGTACTAATAGTAATTTGTTTTTATTAACATGTTTAGATTGTAATAAATAATAATAAATAATAATACATTTAATTTTAGGCGCCTTTCAAACCACCCAAGGTCACCTTACAAAAAAATTTAATAAAATAAGTAAAATAACATTAATGTCTAAAAATAAACTGTTAACTGCTATTAAAATAATTTAAAAACAACTAGTTAGCTAATGCTAATGAGGTGGAGGGGTGCTTAAAGTTTATAAGCTGACTTGAAAAGATGGGTTTTGAGAGTGGTTTTGATCTGAGAAATAGAGTCTATAGCACGAATATGAGGGGGAAGAGAGTTCCAGAGTTTTGGTGCAGCATTGTATAAAATTACTGTGCAGATTTTTTCAAGAATTACTTTTTGCTGCTGATACACTCACTAAGTTTAATAAAAATACATAATACATTTATTTAGGTGTTAACTGTAATCTTACACTGCAAAATGATAACTTACAAAGGATTACATTCATCACAATTATGTAAGTATCTGGATATTGCCGTGGGGCGAGGGCTTCGATAACCTCTCTCTTTTTTGACCATACATGTTTTTCATCCCTGATATCTAAGCAAACTTATCGAAGCAGAAGCGAATATCTAAATGTCAGTATCGTTGCTAGGTCTGTTTCAACACCTGGTTTTAGAAACTTGAAAAAAGCAACTATGAGAGATGCAGGGTTTTCAGTACATGCAAAGTCTGAACGGCACAACGACACTGTTGTACCCTGGTGTTTTATTTTCGCATTGAATTGACACCCTGTATTTGTACCCTGTGCTGTATTTTTTATTGTTTTATGGCCTACCTCTTTTGCACCTGCACTCACTCTTATACAAAATGAATGTTAATATGATTTTAAAGTAAAATAAAGTTTATAAGCTTTAAATAAAATGTGTTGCCATTTTTAATGTGCCCCTCTGGTTAAACACTGGTCCCTCCTTGGCCCCCCTAGTAAAATTTGTCTAGAGCTGCCACTGCATCTACTAATAATAGGAAACATTAAAGGCCACAATTATTGATAAAATTATGCATTTGTTATTACTGCTATAATGTCTGTTGTTATTTATTGTGTTAATATATTTCCATATCCAATTATTTTTTGCTATGAAAGTCATATATACCATCACCCTTTTATAAATATATTTATATCTATTCATGGAAATAAGACAAATAGGCAACATTATTTTCTGCATAGCATGAATATAATATGGTAAACTTACCCCCAGTCAAATCTCCTCCATGGTGTTTCCAATTCTACATACAGTATATAAACAGAAAATATGATTATTTATGGTGTGTCCCCTGTCAGGATACAAATCATATAATATTGCAAAATTATGCAAAAAATATATGTAAATCATTGCCTAATTCACCTGGATTAGGTTTTGGATCAGGTTTTGGATCAGGTTTTGGATCCGGTCTTGAAGGGTATGAAGGTGTTGAAGTGTATGAAGGTTTTGAAGGTTCGCCTCCCATTATCTGCTGTTTTTCTCAGAAGAATGGTCACTTCACGTTTTTCAGTCAGTCTGCAGCCCAGTGTGGAAGCTTACATCACGGTGCCCGTATATATAGCCTACTGTTCCTTTTTCACTTTCACTTTCAATTTTACACACAATACTGGGAACACATTCAAATGCATATTGAATTAATTGCATTACAACATATTTTATTTTGTAAAAGCAGAATACTTAAAGGCATTTTGTTTTAATTAACCTAAAACATATACATCATCAGTACAAAGTGAAATATTTATAAAGTCCTAACAGGATGGAAAGAGTTAAAATTGATGTAATGCCAGCCTCCATTTCCAGGAAACAGAAGCTAAAAGTGATTTGAAAGTGCTGTGTCATTCTAGGGAGGGGGAGCCAAGATAGCACAGGCAAAAACCTACAGAACATTTTTTTCTCAAAACAAACATTTGGGTTGTTTATTATATTTAATACTTGATTAAGTATATAAACACAGATTGGAGACAAATTAAAAAAAAAAAAAAAAAAGAACAAGATAAAGTTTCATGGTAAGGTGTTTGGCCACCACTTAAACAGCTTCAGTGCACTTTGCCATCAATTCACCAAGGGCCTGTACCATGAAGGTAGCTGAACAAA
This sequence comes from Squalius cephalus, assembly GCA_022829025.1. Taxonomy (NCBI): domain Eukaryota; kingdom Metazoa; phylum Chordata; class Actinopteri; order Cypriniformes; family Leuciscidae; genus Squalius; species Squalius cephalus. Next base: position 5,410,029 of record CM040816.1, read on the forward strand.
CTCGGGGTTACAGGATTAGTTTCGAGTTGACAAAACCAAACCGATGCTATCAGGCTTTATTGGTACCATGATGCAGCTCATCAACTTTCTCTGTCAACTCAGGCTTTGATCCTTAAGCTATGGTTAATCCACGCGCGCGTGCACATAAAAGAGTGACGTCGACACTGAACAACCAATCGTGGTTAGAGCGAGAGCGATATATTTTTCCGCGAAGGAGCAAGAGATAATCATTCAAAATTACGATGAATTTAAATATGTATTTCAAGCTCAAAACAATACGGTCTCTGCTGCCAAAGCAAGAGAAGACTGTTGGAGAAAGATTGCTGATTGTTAATGTGTAAGTTAAACAAATACGTTCTATATTTATGTCAAATTATGTATGTAGCCTATATATGTATGTGTAGCCTATGTGTAATATAGTCTATAGCCTATTTTTATAATATATAAAAAATAAAATATATAAAAGATTAATATTCATTGATTTTTAGATGCAACACCAACTCCAAATGTTCTTGGCAGCAGATAAAGACAAAATATAAAAATATAATTCAAAGTGGTGAGTATTTACCACAACCTTTTATTACTTTTGTGAACATTTGATCACAAACACTTGTTTGCAGCAAACAGAAATAAAGAGTTAAATTCAGAAAACCAGAATACACTGTGGCGGAGGAGTTGGCTCTGAGTAGTGTAGTGGCAATTTTTTCATTAAACAATCATCTTTGCATAAGAGACAGTCTGGAATCAAATGATCATTAAAATTAATTTATTTCCCTGCAAGGAAAGGCCCAGTTGACACACACAGAGGTAGACAGTATAGTCTGTGGTTCAAGTGAGACGACGAGAGGGATGGCAAAGGAGTCTTTATACTGCTTTCAAGGTCTTCTGCTTACAGGCCCTTATCTAAACAAGGAGAGGCTTCCCTGCTAGTTTTCTGATACTGCTAAGTTTGTTCTTACAAACTCACAAGTTCTAAATTGGGCGACCTCTGACCCTAGAAGTCAGAGGTCCCTTCTCATTCTGCCGCCTCCTGACGTCCCACCTGTTACCCAGCATTAAGAGAAACACATACACGTCAGTTTTACCACGTAGACCACGTATAGAAGGTCATTTCAACTGAAGGTCGTTTTACTGAAAGTCAATGAAAATCAATACTGCAAATCAATGAAAATCTAAATGTTCCATAACAGTAGGCAATAAGGGATGGCCGATTATGGATGGGATTACAGGTGCTGTACAATCTGACCCTGGTGCTGGCTCCTCTAAGCAAGTAACACTGGGTACGTGTGCAATACATTACTACTTTTTTTAAGTTTTAAATATGGCTGACTGTATGTTCTGCAGTAGAGGGAAATACAGGGACACTGTATTTCCCTCTACTGCAGAACATACAGTCAGCCATATGTTGAAGCCAGCACACAAACACACAGTCTCCCACACAGAGGGCAGTATGCACCAGACAGAACCTGCTTTACAACAGTTAACAGTTAAGGATTTAAAACCCTTGACATAAATTACAGTCAGTCCTGTGTTTGTAGGAAGTCAAGGAACTTTTTGTGATTTGATGAGCCTCCAGAAAACTTGTAATGATCATGTTTGTGGTGGAATTATGTTTCAGGTGGAAACAGACTCAGTCAGGGCCCTGTACAAAAGGAGTTTGAACTAGACTGCACACTAAAGGAGTCTTGAACTAGACTGCACACTAAAGGAGTCTTGAACTAGACTGCACACTAAAGGAGCTGGACTGTGAGCTGAGGAGGCTCCAAAAAAAAAAAAAAAAAAAAAAAAACCGCTGTAAAACTGATCTCAGTATGTGAACTTATTTAACCAAGTAACACTTTAGTATGAATATTTATTAATGCAACTTTCTCTTGCTCTCTTTCTCCCTCCCATCCCACAAAACAAATAAAACAGTTTGAGACCTATCTGCAGTTTCAATGTGCTTTTATTAAGTGTAATATTGTATGGTGATTGCATCTACATCTGCACCAGCTGGGTGGTCAAGTGTGATCGGGTCAGTTTCATCGGGGAGAAGCTGGTTTTGTGGTGTTTCTCGCTACTTTCTACTGGTGGCTATATTGTGCAGAATGGCACATGCAGCCACTATCTGTGATGCCCGCTCTGGTGACTCTTAAGGGCCGAACACAGTTGAAATGTGCCTTTAGGATGCCAAAGGTCATCTCTATCTTCACTCTGGTTTTACTGAGGGCCACATTGAAGCGGTGCTGTGGCCTTGTCTGAGGGTCATGATAGGGGGTTATTGTGTTTTTCTATCTCAGTTCAAATTAACAGTGTTTTGTGCTGACACAACACAGACTCACGGAAAATTCGTGAGTCAAGCACTGGAGCCAGGCCATTTGGCATCCAAACTTGTGATCATACGTTCATGACCACAAGTCGTCTGCAGATGAAATGTTTAGTAGATCATTGTTATATCTGTTAATGTTACAGTACTATTAATTTAAAGACTCATCTCACAGAAAATAATCATCTCACATATTCACATCATCTCTACCTGAACATTAAGGCTGTGATAGGATTTCCTATCAACATAATCTGCCTCATGTTCCCCTAGAGCAGTGGAGATTGGAGCAATAGACTGCATACATGTTGCAATGACTCTAGGGAATCCTATCATAAGATTAACAGAATAATAATAAAGATTTAAAATAATTCTTAACATGTATTATATTGTATAGTACATTTGTGAAATTTGCTTTTTGAAAAAAAAACAAAAAAAAAAACATGTGTTCATGTGATGTCACCCTATCAATATCTTACCGGCAATTTTATAAAAGCCCTCTTTTATGGACATGGTCGATAAATGTCCGGGGAACACTATTAATGAAACTATTCATGTAGCCTACTCCTGCAGAGCGAGGACCACCTTGCGATTGGTTCGACAAACCGTGTTTTCCCCTTGCTTCTGTGCGTCACCCACCGTGCAAGTAGCCTATGTACCACTTGCAAAAAAAAAACGCAACGCAATACCATTTGCGGTACAGTAAGTGCATGAATTCGACGTGTTAAATTCTTTATGTGCGGCTCAAGAAGTTCGCAAAGATAAGACATTCCTTCCGCGGAAAATCTGTATCTTTCATACAAGTAACTATCAGGAAAGGCGAGGGGATTTTGTCTGGCTAAAAACTCTTTCTCTACGAAGTGCTCGTCAAACAATTTGCGCTGAGATGTCCACCGGATTTGGAAGAAAAGGTGAAGTCATTGTAACAGACACTGGGAATAAGTTACGTCACATATATGTTCAGTGTTGTATAAAGTACTAGAAAGCAATACTTGAGTAAAAGTACAAGTATCATACTAGAAAAAGACTTTGGTAGAAGTGAAAGTTACCTTTTAGAATATTACTTAAGTAAAAGTCTTAAAGTATCTGATATATACTGTACTTAAGTATCAAAAGTAATTTTCTGATATTTAATGTACTTAAGTAATTGAAGTAAAAGTTTTTTTTTTTTTTTTTAAACAAGCGGTTAGAACTTTGATTGTGAGCTTTATTCTGGCTTTATTGTGGCTTTATTGTGGGGGGGTTGTTTGGATGTAAAAAAATAATCTTGCATCACAATATGCAATATTGACTAATTTGGATAAATATTAGGTACACAAGATAGGCATTCATTTTTCTCAAGAAAAAAAATCTCACCTAATGCTGTAAACATACAGAGAGCCCTATCAGATATAAATATAATGCGTTTTTTATCATAATAACAACTTTACTTAATGATATAAGTAAAAATATAATAAATATGTAATATAGTACACATATTTAGCTAAATACTCTCTTTTTTCTCTAGTCAACTAACGTGCTATAGCCTATATGGTCATCAAATGGTTTTCCTGAGGTAAATGTTATGTGACATAATTGTTCTCCAGCTGTTTTACTGACCCTTTCCGCAGTTGAAAAACACTGATTGATTTGATATTATGTATGATGAATATACATTTCGGTACTGTTTCTTTTAACATTGTTCATTCGTGTTTATTTACTATTAGCTAGAGATGATCTGTTCACGTGCGCTAGGGATCTGTCAAATCACATTTACAAGCGCCAAAACGGTATTTATTGTTTGAATTTCGTAATAAAATTGACAGAATCTGAGAGCTGAGATTTTTTTTATATCATAACCTGCTCTGTCTAGTCTGTTGGTCTCCGTGTCCTCTTTGCTTCGCGATTTTTCTGTGCGTGAGAAAATGGATGTGTGGCGTGAGAGCGTGTGAAAAGTGTCAATTGCGTGTGTCTCACGGTGAATGCGAGAGAGTTGGCAGCTCTGGTCGTCTACGATAACGGGAGGTCCTCCAGTAGGTGCTTGTGCTTCCATGGTGGTTTCAGTTGTGCTTCCTCCTCCTTTGGCATGGCAACAAACAACCATTACGCTGAAATAGAGCGCGCGCCGTGCGGAGCGTGCGTAATGCAATCTAGGAGCAGTGATTCGCCAAACGTCCCTTATTGCAGTCGCACACATTTCTTCTGATTTTATTCTGCAGTAACGAGTAACGAAGATGCTTAGTGGAAATATATCGGAGTAAAAGTATACATTTTATCTAGGAAATGTAGTGGAGTAAAAGTGAAAGTTGAAATAAATTGAAATAGCGAAGTAAAGTACAGACATGTGAAATTTCTACTTAAGTACAGTAACGAAGTATTTGTACTCCGTTACATTACAACACTGTATATGTTTCTTTGCTCTCAGCTCATAGGTCAAACTTCAGTCTGAGATCTTGAATCCAGAACATAACCTGCCCCGGAACAGGTTAGCCGTGCAGCGTAAGATACCATGGCAACGAACACCGATTAAAGCCAAGCTACTTTCATAGTACCTAAAACCCAGGGTTGGCGGAAACTAAACTGAAACATAGCTGGCTAGCCACCTAAACCGGCTTCATGGTATAGGCCCCAAGTCTCTGTAGCTCTACAACATGATTCAAATATCGTTTTTTTCTTTTTTCTTCAAAATTTAGTTCTTTTTGGCATTTTGATAATGGTAGTAGAGAGTGTTCACCATCATCAAAATACCAAAATCGCCCATAGGTGTTCATCTGGGTTGAGATCTGGTGACTGAAGGTCATTGTATATGATTCCCATCATTTTCATATTGATGCCAGCAGCCACATCACCCTGTAGCCCAAGACTGGTTGTCCACTGAAGCTTAGCAGGGTTGAACCTAGTTAGTACCTGGATTGGAGACCTCCTAGGAAAACTAGGGCTGGATCCCAAATGGCACACTTCATGTGGACTTGCGGTCTCGTGGCCTTAAATTGTGTGTGCTCGCCAAGTGTATGAGCCCGTAGGGCAGGGGTCACCAACTACATTTGTCGGAGGGCCAGAATTTTACTGGACACTCACCTTGGGGGCCGGACCCCCAAAAAATTGAAATAAAAATATAATTTTGGCATAAAATTATCACTTAATGTTTATTATTTGTTTATATTTTTTCATTTCATTACAAAACTGAAGGCATTTTTAGCCTTTATGAGTCAGGCTCCTATCACTTGTACCACAGTCAACCACCAGGAGTGATAGAGATACTTTGTCTCAATTCAAGTAAACTTTATTTATAGAGCACTTGAAAAACAAACAGATGAAACAAAGTATCGATATAGGGCTGTCGTCCCTGGCTTCAGCGCTAATACAGTTTCAGTTAGTGGAAGGAAAAGGCCTCTTAACACAGGTAGGCTAAAATGGCACTCTCAAAGGCCATGAAACGAAAAGTTGACGCGGAAAACAGATCCTTTAATGACGAATGGACTGAAAAGTACGCATTTATCATGCCAACCTTCAGAAATGCGTTACCTGTGTGCCTCATTTGCAACGAAACTGTTGCTGTTGCAAAAGAATATAATCTGCGCCGTCACCACAACACTAAACACACAAATTTCAAGGATTCATATCCTGAGCAGTCAGAGGCCCGAAAGAGAAAAATTGCCACATTGAAATCTGCGTACTCCCGTGCAAGTGGCATTATTACTCGAGCTTTAACTGATCAAGAGAGAGCAACGTGTGCATCAATGCAGGCTGCCTGGGTGCTTTGCAAACATAATCGACCTTTCACAGAAAGTGAGGTTTTCAAGGAGTGCATGGTCACAGTTCTGGAGGAACTTGCCCCCGACAAATCCATGGACAGAATTATTGCAGCTGTCAAACAAATACCTCTCTCTGCTTCAACTGCCGCGCGTCGTGTACACGTCTTGGCAGAGCATGTCCAGCAAGTTGTCATTGAAGGGATCAAGGAAGCCAAATACATTTCGTTGGCCATTGATGAGTCCACGGACAATACGGATATCTCACAGTTGTGCGTTTTTGTCAGATTCTTTGATGGCAAAGATTTCCGAGAGGAGCTGCTGGCATTGCTTCCGCTGGAGGACAACACCACTGCTGACATCATCTTCGGAAAACTGGAGGATTTTTTTAAAAGTCATGGATTGTCCTTTGATAAAATCAACCTGATAGTGACAGATGGAGCACCTGCTATGATTGGCAAAAACAAGGGTCTGGTGAGCAGAATAAAGACTGTCGCTCCTAAAACTAACGCGCTTCACTGCATTATCCATCAAAGTGTGCTGTGCGCAAAGCTAAGTGGGGAGCTCAAAGAGGTGATGGAGAAAACAATGAAAATTATCAACCACATCAGAGGAACCTCAAGCACACAGCATCGCCTGTTCCGCAAATTTGTGCTCGAATCCGAGGCTTCTCATGATGACCTGTTACTCCACAATGACGTGCGCTGGCTCAGTAAGGGCAAAGCACTGGAGCGCTTCGTTGAACTCAGTGCCCAGGTAGTGGAGTTTTTGAAACAAAGCAAAGCAAAAGCGGCAGCTGACCATCTCCGCACCATGCAGGACAGCGAATATATGTCCAACGTTGCATTTTTGACAGACATTTTCTCGCATTTGAATGCACTTAATCTCCAGCTGCAAGGAAAAGAGAAATCAGTGGTGGATCTGGTGGAAAAACTCGATGCGTTTGGGAACAAACTTGACCTTTTTAACGCAGATTTGTTGTCGGGGAGGCTGTTGCATTTCAGCACACTGAAGAAGGTGGGACAAAGCCACGTAACAGACAGGATGAAGAAATTCATCACACAATTAAAAGACAACTTCTCCTCCAGGTTCGATGACTTTTTAATTCCCAGGGATGTCATTGGATTTGTGCGTGATCCTTTCAGCATCAACCCAAGTGGAGAATTCTCCACAAACGCAGTGAAAATGATGTCTTTGGACGAAGCGGCCATTCTGAGCGAGCTGGCTGAAATCCAGGCCGCAGGGGACCTGAAGGCTGCTCTCCGTGGTGCTGAAAACCTGGGCGCATTTTGGTTGTCCTGTCCCGAGGAGTATGGTACATTGAAGACGCTGGCTATGTATGTGCTCACCATGTTCGGTTCGACGTACACCTGTGAGGCTGCGTTCTCCAAAATGAACAACATAAAAACACATGAGAGGAACCGGCTGTCACACCAGTCCTTGGATGACTCTTTGCGCATAAGTCTGACAGCGGCCAAGCCTGATGTAAAAAAGTTGGTGTCAGAGGGGAAATGTAATTTTAGCCATTGAGCAGTGTGAGTAACCTATTTCAGCCTTGTGATTTGAAATCGCTATAGCCCACTTAACGTTTTATTTGATGTGCAAACATTATTTGTATCCTGTTTTTGTTCGGATACCAGGTTAGTATTTATTTACCATGCTATTTTAAGTTATGCCAGCCAGTTGGTTTTCTCTCCTTTTTTTGTACGGAGAAGTCTGGTTTGAAGTTTGTTGAGACTTTGAAATAAAAACCAAACGTTAAGTAGGGGGCATAAGGAAAAGTTATGTGTGGAAAATAACAAGAACTGTGTGAAACAATAAATGTAAAAAAAAAAAAAAAGTGGAGCGAGTTTGTCCTCATTTCGGAATAAAGCCTAAATAGAGTCATAATTGGTGGGGATTACTGATAGTTAAGAGTCTCAGTCGTTGTTGCTATTTTCAGTTGCTTTAATAGTGTGGACCACATGATATATTCTCCTCTTTTTTTTCTCTCCTCACAATTTTCGAATCCAGTCGCGGGCCGGATTGAACGGTTCGGCGGGCCAGATTCGGCCCGCGGGCCGCCAGTTGATGATCACTGCCGTAGGGTGTCCCATTCGGCATTTCAGTGCTCAGAAGTGTGTTCGCGAGCACCACCTTTCTGTCTGTCGGATGAGACGTGCCAGATAGCATGGTGACATTGATACAATTTTGTGTTTTGATCCAAACCATAATTTTGGTTGAGATTGACAGACTGAAAATACTGGTTGAGGCCTGGTCTGAGACAAAAAGGCCCTGCTGGCTAATTAACATTCGACCTCCCCCATACAACCTCCTTTCCTCTCAGAAACAACTAAAAACTCACACAAGAACATGGTTTAATGTGAATGTTTATCATTGACTGTTATGCTTTTGGTGTCATTTGAAATGTCTCAAAGTGAGTGGTACAGATATCTCATATCCAGATAGATAAAATAAAAGGAAATAAGGTTTACAGAAGTTTAGAGAAAACTGGTTCAGAGATAAGGCCAGATAAGCCCACCCCCCTTTTGTTGGATGGAAGCCATTTGAGGGTGGTCTCCCCCATCCCCCATGTCACCTGGTCAAAGAGGATAAAGGAAGGTGTTCTCGCTCTCTCTGGTTCTCTTCTTTGCTGGAAATGAATTGAATAGGTGGTCTCTCCCTTTTCTCTCTCCCTTTTCTCTCTCCCTTTTCTCTCTCTCTCTCTCTCTCTCTCTCAGGTACAAGCTGGGTAAGATTATTTGGTGTAACCAATGTATAACCATGTTCTAGATATTTGAATTGATCTCTGATATCTGAAATATTAAATTGTTACATGTGATTATTCTAACTGATTTTGACATTGTTCATTTAATGGTTAAAAGGAATAGTCAAACATTCGCTCACTTTTAGTGAGGCACAGATTTTATCAAAACCTTTCATTTATGGAGTCAGATGAAATAACGAGTAAATACATATGATTAATGTATTGCAAATTTATCCAACCAATTCTTTGTATGAGTGAGGACAGAACACGTGATAACCTTCCCCGTGTATTGGCGAACCGGAATTGGACCAATATATCGGGCCTTACAGTTTGTTGGATCAGCATTGAAATTTTGATGAAAGTCAACAGCACACATGGGTGGAGACACTCCCTGCGTCTCAATGTCCATACTATCCACCCTAAACAGTATGTGAGATTAAAATAAGTGTGTCCCAAAGCATAGTATATTGAAAAGAGAAAGCCAGAAGTGCCCCGATGATCTACTATTTCCGGTGGATTTTTGAAGTGTTTTTCTTCAAACACATTTTGAATGTGTTTTCTCATGAAAGACCCGCGACTGCAGATCAACGTGCTTCTGCATTTTTCTCTGATACGGTAGGAAATTAAATGAAATTAAATGTGGAGGATTTTATCTTTGACAATACGATTAACTAACTGTATTTTTCTATGTACATTTCTGAAATGCACTTTCTGTAAAGCTGCTTTGAAAAAATATGTATTGTGAAAAGCGCTATACAAATAAATTTTAATTGAATTGAATTGAACAATATGATTGACAGGTCAGATTGCATGACAGGATGCGACAGAGAGCAGCTGTTAAAGACGCTATTGTGTGACGTGATAGTATGTCCCAAAGCTTGTCTACTCTACTCTTTACTCATACAAGTATGCACTTTTTCTTCACAAAAATAGTACATACTTTTAAGGTGTAGTATAAGTAGGCGATTTGAGAGGTAGCAAGTGACATTGAACTAACAGTGATTTGTAGTTGATGAGCACAAGATCATTCAGGCATGTATCTCTGCAGAACTCTAGTGGGTGTTTCTCTATCAGTGGGGCGTTTTCAAACCACAATGGGCATTTTCAACCGCTTTACCCAATTTGTTCTAATCCACTGGGGGCTTGGTTTAGGGGTGGGCAGTCATGATTTTAGCAAGTCTGTTGAAAAACAATAGGCTTGTTTGAGATGGGCCTTGCCTCGCCTGAAATGTAGTCGAGAGTAGGCGGCTGCAGTGAGGGAAGAAGTGAAAGTAAAAATTATTGATAAACACGTATTTGGAATGGAATTAAATGACAAGTACATTTGAGTGTCTTGCTCATCATATTACATCACATATGCATATTAGCTACACTGTACACAAGCATGAATTCCATGAATCCCGCAATATCCGTCTTTGATCTCACAGGTGTCTGATCCACTGCGAAGAGAGAACTGTCCTCTACATTTCAGGAGAGGCAAGGTACATCTCAAAGCTTATTTCTAACCAGCATGCATCTCACGGTGATCGCTTCTGCGCAGATTTTGATCATCTCAAACAAGCCTATTTATTGTAGTTTGAAAATTGGCCACTGATTGGTAAATGCCCAATTTGGTTTTGCATGTGTACTTCTCAGTAGTCTAATTGATGCTTCCTCATTAGAGAGAAAACATAGGTGCATCCTATACAGAAGTCTTGTTTGTTGAAACACCTGATATACTGACATGACTTCTCTAGCACAGTTTCAAACAATGGTGCATCTACCTTATTTCTTTGTTTTGCGTGCTTATTTGTGCTTGATTTGTGTTGTTACTGACTGTAATTAGATACATGAACAAGTTATTAAAGTGTCTGAATAAAGCATCTATGTTTCCACATTCTTAAAAATATGCATTTTGCTTTAGTAAGGTTTATTAGGAATTTCCTGAATAAAGTTCTAATGCCATTTAAAATATTTCTTGAAGTGCAGGAGACATGAACATGAGCAAGAATGTTACACTGCAAACATAAATACATCTTCATGAAAACATCTTCATGAAAATAAAATTGAAGTTGGCACTGTACCAATCTAGAAATGCAATGAAGCTAAAGTCATGGTAATGTCTGACCATGTTATATTTAAAATCTGAAGATGATAAGTCTAAAACTCTGTATTTAGTTAAATGTTTTTCAAGATCATGTCATATGACTTTTGCAACTGATGTTTATTTTCATCTTCTAAGTCATCTATTCAGTCTATTGTCTCTATTGTTTGGTGGTGCAAACGAGCCCCATTCAGTCTCAGTCTCTCCTGCACACATTCACACCTCTCCAGCCTGGTTATGGCTCTAAATATGCATTTCTTTTGTCTGCATTATAATTACTAACGACTGGCTATTCACGCTGTTTCACCTCATTTCTTTTATCAAAGTTCTCACTTCACATTTGAAATGGTATCAAATGCCCTTCTTGAATAAAGAAACATTTCAGTAAGCATTCCTATTTAGAAATTCATAAAAAATAACTGCTAGGTGGCAGGTGCACCTAGGGCTAGCTAGCATGTTAGCTTAGCACACCATCAATACATGACAATTTATGAGATTAAAACCATGTTTGTGCTCCAAACTTACTTTACAACACAAGTCGAGTGTTTTAACTAACATTCTGTGATCTGATTTGGCTTCATATAAAAAAATCAGACAGAAAATATATTATTTTATAGTATTCTGCACGATGATAAAGTCTATATCAATTAGCATTACATTATACTATTGGATACATCTACTGATGCTAACTAACTCAGTCACTGACTGTAGTGCATGACTGTAGCTTTCAGCCAGGAGAAGATGTCGTCAGGTGGGTCCAACTTTCACGGGGTGTTTCGACCCTGAACCACAACACCCTCCAGTTGGCGGGTCGGCAGTGGTGGCCAGTCACTGCCCACCTCCTCCTGGCCCCCAGCTCAACTCCTCCCTCCTACTCCAGAGCCAACAAGACGCTCTTTCTGCTGCCTCACCCAACCTACGGACAGCTGCCTTCCTCTCCCTTCCTGCCATACCCAGAGCTGTGAGTGTCTTCCACACAGACTGCGCCGGGAAACCCCTACACCCGACCTCAACCGGGAATAGCCAGGCCTGCCACCCTTTGGCCCTGCACTGCTCAACAAGGTCCTGATACTTGGTGGCTTTCCGCTCATAGGCCTCCTCGCACCCGTCCTCCCACGGGACCGTCAGTTCAATCAAGATTATCTTCCTTGACTCCTCAGACCACAAGACCATATCCGGCCTCAGCGGTGTTTGCACAACCTGGGGGAAGACTAGTTTCCTTCCCAGGTCCACCCTCATCTCCCAGGATTGTGCTGCTTGCAAGAGGCTCTTTTTTGTCTTCTTGGGGGCTGGTGGTTTCTCCCCTTCTCTGATGAACTGGATGGATATCGCCGGCCTTCTACTGGTCTGGCGCTTTTTCTGCCTCTCCCGCTCCAAGATGTCAGCCAGTGCACTGAGAACCTTGTCATGGCGCCACCTGTATCTTCCTTGGCTAAGAGCTGTTTTGCATCCTGCCAGTATGTGCGCCATTGTTCCCCTCCCTCCGCATAGCCTACACAACGGGTCCTCCCTCATTCCCCATCTGTGGAGGTTTGTTGGTGATGGAAGGGTGTCGTACACTGAACGGAGCAGGAAAGAGATGCGAAAGGGCTCCAGTCTCCAGATCTCAGGCCACGTGATCTTCCGCTTTGGCAGATCCCACTTTGTCCAGGCACCTTGTACTCCAAGTTCGACGGCCCTAGACCTGCGCCTTTCTTCCTCCAGGTGTCGGACCTCGGCTTGGATCATGTCCCTCCTCTGCCTTGGGTCTGCTTTTCCCCACTGCTGGAAGTGGGTGGATCCGAGTCCTTGCCTCCCTACGCATGGGTTCCCGATGATGTCCTTCAACTTCAATGCGCTTTCAGCTTGCGCCACTGATGTGTCAGCCGCCCATTTGCGTCCTGATCTCGTAGTGACGCCTGCTCTTCTGACTTTTTCATCAGTGGAGTCTTGGTACATCATCACAACCCGGCACTTTGCCACCTTGAACTCTTCCACCACTGACGATAGGGGTAGTTGTACCTGGCCAGACCTGGTATATAGCCCTACTGACGTGAAGCTTGGTGGGATTCCGAGCCACTTGCGAAGGTGTTTGTTTACTCGCCTCTCGACTCCTTCCACTGCTGTCATAGATACTTCATAAATTGTCAGTAGCCACATGAGTCGTGGTAGCAGGCCGTGCTGGAAGAGCCAGGCCTTGAACTTTCCTGGCAGCCCTGACCCCTCGATCTTACTTAGCCATGCATCTGCCTGTTTCTCTGTCCTGGAAACGTTGCATCTGTCGGTCAGGGATGCGTCGTACCATTTCCCTAGGCACTTAATTGGGTTTTCCTCAATTGATGGTATCGTCTCCCCCTGTACTCGCAACTGGAACTTGCTGGTCACTTTCCCACTTCTGATCACCATACTTCTTGATTTCCTTGATTTGAACTTCATCCGAGCCCATGTTGCCACGTCATCAAGAGCCTTCAGGATCCATCTTGCCTGCACATGGGTTGAAGTTGTTATGGTAAGGTCATCCATAAAGCCTCTTATAGGAGGTTGGCGGGTGCCAGACTCCATTGATGGCCCTCTGGATTCCTTTCCTGCAGCTGTTATGAGCAGGTTCATTCCCATGACAAACAGGATGGGGGAGATGGTGCAGCCTGTCACAATTCCCTTTTCAAGGTCCTGCCACTGGGTTGTGAAGTGGGCAGTTTTGAACCGTAGTTGGAATCCTCTGAAGTAGCTGGTAATTATACCCCTGGTGTGATGGGGGACATGGTAGTGTTCCATAGCCATGTTGATGAGGCCATGCGGGATTGAACCGTATGCGTTAGCTAAGTCGAGCCAGACAACTGTTAGGTTTCCTTTGCTTTCCTTGGCCTCCCGGATCAGCTGGTTGAGGATGCCCGTATGTTCCAAGCACCCGGAAAAACCTGGAATTCCGCCCTTCTGGACTGATGTATCGACATATTTGTTCTTCACCATATAGGTGGTCATCCTTTTTGCCAGGACAGAAAAGAATACCTTGCATTCGACACTTAGGAGAGAAATGGTTCGGAACTGACTGATGTTGGAGGAGTCCATTTCTTTGGGTACAAAACACCCCTCTGCTCTTTTCCAGGATGCTGGAATGATACCTTTTGTCCATATCCTTCGCAACAGTTTCCATAACCTGCGGAGGAGCATCGGGCATCTCTTGTATACTTTATAAGGTATACCGCTTGGTCCTGGGGCAGACGCTGAACGGGCTTTTTGTACAATGTCCTGGACTTCTCTCCATGTTGGTTCACTGGTGTCAAGCTCTTCCTCAGGAGTTTCAGCAGTTCTGCTGATCTTTGGATGTGCACCACATGCTTGGTTCCTGAGGGCATCACTGTGGCTTTCCTTAAGGAACTCCTCTACAACTTCCTTAGGGCTGGTCAATCTTCCAGATCTATCTTCCCCCAGCAAGGTTTTGGTGAACCTGTATGGGTCCTTAATGAACTGAGCTCGCTTGGCCTCCTTCTCCTTCCTCAGTTTCAGAGACCTTTCTGCCCTTCTCAGTCTGGAGAGTTGCCCTCGAAGTCCGCTGGTTAGATCTTTTATGCCCTTCCTTTCTTCAGCACTTGCTGTTCTGAACCGCTTGTTGAGGGTCTTGATCTCCCTCCTCAATTGCAAGATCTCTCTTGCCCTCCTGTTGGGCTGATTTACCTGAGTTCCGCTGCTACCCTTTCTCTCTTCTGTGCCAAAGCGCTCTCTGGCCATGGTGATGATGATTGTTGTCATACTGTCGATTTTCTTCTCGGCTGTTCCTGCTAATGTGGCCTCAAGAACTCTGTCTAGGTCCCCATCTAATTGGTTCCATGCAATGTAGTTGTTTGCTTGGGGCCATCTCACTTTCTCTGTCGTAGGTTGGGTGCCTGAGGTAGTGTTAGGAGAGTCCCTCTTGTGGCTTTGGGATGGAACAGGTGCTGAGAGGTCTCCTGTGCTGTGGGGTGCTTCCTGACTGGAGTCCTCCTGCGTCTCACTTAGTGTCTCCACTATGCGCTGCATCTGCTTCTTCCCTTCTCCACATTGGGTCTTGGATTGATGTATTTTAAGTCCCCGTGCGCTCTTGCAAAGCTTCCCGCAGTGGCACTTTACTTCCAACACTTCCCCTGTAAGTGTGGTTTGGGTGAGCCGTCTCATTATCCGTGTGTTTTCCATAGCCATAACCGTTGTGTCCGTCCTGTTGAGTCTCTCATCCTCCCCCCCTCTCGGGAGACCCTGGGGGTATTGCTCATTGTTCTGTTTTGTAGCTTTGGTTGGTGCCCTCTTGCGAGTGCTGTGATCAAGGTTGCTAGCCTCGCCCACCCACGCCAGTCTTTCCTGGAGGTCATCTGTCTTTCCAGCGTCACCAATCTTCCTTGGTTGCCATCCAGCCTTTCCTGGAAGTCACTGGTGTCCCAGAGGAAATACTATTGGATACATCTACTGATGCTAACTAACTCAGTCACTGACTGTAGTGCATGACTGTAGCTTTCAGCCAGGAGAAGATGTCGTCAGGTGGGTCCAACTTTCACGGGGTGTTTCGACCCTGAACCACAACACCCTCCAGTTGGCGGGTCGGCAGTGGTGGCCAGTCACTGCCCACCTCCTCCTGGCCCCCAGCTCAACTCCTCCCTCCTACTCCAGAGCCAACAAGACGCTCTTTCTGCTGCCTCACCCAACCTACGGACAGCTGCCTTCCTCTCCCTTCCTGCCATACCCAGAGCTGTGAGTGTCTTCCACACAGACTGCGCCGGGAAACCCCTACACCCGACCTCAACCGGGAATAGCCAGGCCTGCCACCCTTTGGCCCTGCACTGCTCAACAAGGTCCTGATACTTGGTGGCTTTCCGCTCATAGGCCTCCTCGCACCCGTCCTCCCACGGGACCGTCAGTTCAATCAAGATTATCTTCCTTGACTCCTCAGACCACAAGACCATATCCGGCCTCAGCGGTGTTTGCACAACCTGGGGGAAGACTAGTTTCCTTCCCAGGTCCACCCTCCTCTCCCAGGATTGTGCTGCTTGCAAGAGGCTCTTTTTTTTTTTTTTTTTTTTTTTTTTTTATAAATATAATCTATTATTATGAAAATACCTGACATGGCTCGAAGAACACAGGTAAATCAAATATCATTGCAATCATGTTTATTGTCTTCAAAACATCTTTATCTGCATGTTTCAGCGATCTCTGTTAGCTTTGTTTGTGTCAGGGACTTCCTGGAATGTCACATGATTATGGCACTTCTTCATGTCTTGCATATATGGACTATACTGTGCATAGGGCGCCCTCAGGCTGCTGGTATGGATTGAAAACAGTACATCAGAGTATCTAGCGCTCATGATTACATCGACGCATTTGGGTATAAATTCAATAAATATTATTCATTTCTATAGAAATCTGATGTAAACCTATGAGAATCTATCAATATTTCTCCAAATCTGCACATTTTTGAGCTATAAGCCCCGAGGGACGTTGTTTTGTCAAGTGCACAGGAGTTTTTTTCTGAATGGGAGCGACTGACGCTCATAATTCATATTAAAGGTATCGACTCATGTTACCCATAAAATGATAACATTAACTTGGATTTTGTGTTTTTTCTTTTCTTTATTCCACTTGTGTAGAACTCACAATGTACACATTTATGTGTGTGCGCGGTCAAACTGTAAACACAAACAATTCACATTTAGTATCCAATAATGTTTTCACTTCTCCAAATAAGTTTCTACAACATAACATCAGCTTAGACCAGTGGTTCTCAACCTCTCCTGCAGGGACCCCCTGACAGGCCATGTTTCTGTTTTAAACCTGAAATGGCACACCTGATTCAATTAATTAAAGGCTTAATGAGTAGTTGACTAATTGATTAATTGACGAATTCCTACTCTTCCTACTCTAATAACTACTCATTAATTGAATCAGGTGTGCCATTTCAGGGTTAAAACAGAAACATGGCCTGTCAGGGGGTCCCTGCAGGAGAGGTTGAGAACCACTGGCTTAGACAATAAACATTAAAGTATATATACTTATAAATCAAAGATATTCCCTACAACGCAAATATCACATGTGGTATGTAGCTATTAGCATTAAACATTATCACATGTGTGTGATACACCTGTCAACACACATTATATCTGTTTAACAAATAAATGCAACATATATTGCTTGAATATTTCAATAGGCAATATAAACTATAAATACCAAACCAAACATAATAGCCTAAACAAACTAACATTAGGCATTTACGCGCTAATCGCAAATAGCGATCTACATAATGATTTTATTACACTTACAACAACAAAAAAAATGTTACTCACCACGCTGGGAATATATAGTTTAGATTAAGGGTTTTATCTGTAGTTATTATAGAACATTAGAAAGTCTGCATAATAGCATCAACAGGGCTTTCACACTCAGATCGGTTCAGTTGGTTTTTTTTTTAATTTATTTTTTTTTTTTTTACTTGCGCTGCTTCCTAGGTGATCACATGAGCCCACAGAATCAACGTCCTTAAAGGGGCAGCACCCTACATCCCGGCCCCAATGACCCAAACAGGTCATTCAAACAAAGTAAGGGTGATGTGACAATTAAACTAAATCAACTAAGAAGACTGGCTTCCAGGAGACAGATCTTGTCTGCAGGACGGATGAAGACACCTGCCTGTGTTTTCACTTCCACAGTACGCACAAGTCCGTCTGCACCTGGATAGACTTGAGTAAGCAGACCTAAAGGCCAGTGATTACGTGGTGTGTTCTCATGCAGAATAAGCACAAGATCTCCTACTTGAAGATTTTTCTTTGGTTGCAGCCATTGTTGGCGTTGTTGCAGTGCAGGCAAGTATTCCTTGAGCCATCTGCACCAGAAGACATCTGCCAGATATTGCACCTGGCGCCATCTGCGTCAGTAAAGGTCTTGTTTTACAAAGGCTCCCAGAGGTAGAGTTGGACCTGAACGAAGCAACAACAGATGATTTGGTGTAAGTGGTAGAGGATCTAATGGGTCATCTGATAGTTTAGTGATTGGTCTACCATTGACAATAGACTTAACGCAGCAAAACAGTGTTGCCAAACCTTCGTCATATGGTGCCTGCTGTGACAGGACAGTGTTTAGAATGGAACGAACGGTACGAATTTGCCTCTCCCAAACACCACCCATGTGGGAGGCGGCAGGTGGATTGAAGATCCACTTTACATTGTGCTGTAGCAAATAATCTTAAATCCTTTGTTGATTCCACTCACTGATGGCTTTCCGCAACTCTCGTAATCCACCGACGAAATTAGTCCCATTATCCGATCGTATTTTCGTTGGTGGGCCTCTCCTGGAGATAAATCGCTGTAAGGTGTTGATAAACGAGTCAGTATCGAGGGTGTGCGCAACTTCCAAGTGGATTGCTCTCGTAGTGAGACATGTAAACAAACATCCGTACCTCTTGAGCTCACTGCGTGCCTTCTTAACCAAGAATGGCCCGAAGTAGTCTTTGCCCACACGAGTGAATGGAGGCTCACCTGGAGTCACTCTAGAATCAGGTAAGTCCGCCATTTGCTGAGTTTGTGGCTTAGCTCTTAACTTGCGACACTGTAGACATGACTTGAGAGTTCGGTTAATGAAAGTCCGTCCCTTTAGAATCCAGAAACGTTGTACCCAGGGGGCAAAGGGGGTTTAGCAGACATGGGCTGCTGTAAAAGGTTGTCATATAAAAATGAAATCTATGATGTCTGAGGATCACAACCTGGGTGGACAACCCGGTCAACAAGCTGCTGGAAACTTGTAATTAGGGTCAAAGCAATGCTACCTCAAATTCTGCTTTAACTTCCCGGAATCACCCAAACATGCTAAAAAGGTTTAATTATATTCATGAATCCTGAGCCATAGCTCCCTGATACTTTATGCTAGAAACAAACTGAGCACACCTTTCAAAAGAGTGGAAGATAAGCTTTCATCTGATACCTTGTTTGTACATGTAATTAGAATGTAAGAGTTAACAATGCCTCTTAATTCATAGGTAGGCAAAAACATTTTTTTTTAAATGGAACATTCCATTTGTAATCGGTAGCATTATTTTCCCTCTGTTGTTGTTAAAATGAACAAATTACCATGTGAAGTTAACTTTTACTGGATGAAATCATATTTTGATCATTTTCACTAACCAGACAGTCCTCATGGCCCATAACACATTTAGAGGGAATTCAATTTCAAGCCTATAATAGCCTGTCAATTCAAACAAGATCCAAGAAAGAAGATTACCATTAACTGTTAATTGTATACTGCTCTGTTTCTGTATGTACAGTATATAGTTTGCATATTTATGCAATATCTATTATTTGTATTGCAATGTCTAGTATTTCTAATATTCTTTCACAAGTGGGATAGCTTTATTTATTCTATCGAAATAAAAAAAAAAAAGGATTTGAGGATTTTGGGTTAGGCTGGTCACTCCACTGTTCAATCCAGGTGTTTGGAGTGTGAGACAAAGGTACTGACAACTAAATGTTGAAAGACTAAAACACACAGGAGTCATGTGTGGAGTAGGTTTAACCCTCTGAAGTCGGCAATCACGCCGGCGTGATCTGCTTGCTTTTTTCCTTATCAGTTGAATTAAGACCCGAAATACTCTTTTGAATTTGAATTTACAAACAAGTTTAATAAATCAATCTGTTCTGTTAAATGTGTATTATTTTTGTGTTTACTCACAATAAAAACAAAGTGTGGTGCTTTTCGCCAAATAAAGAAAAATAAACACGAAGCCAGTTCTGCCTTCTCTCTGTCAGTGTAGTCCATTCTGAAACGCGTCCGAAAATGAACTGTAACTCAGCGAATACTTCTCACACAGACACGTGAGATATGTCTTTATGAAGCTTGAAATCTCTGAATCTCTTGAAATTACTGAAATGAAGTAATTTATATAAAAAACAAATGTTTTCAACTCATGTAATCCGTTTGAAATCAAGGAGAGGTACCGTTTTTCCTTCTGCCTCATTATCTCTATAATGTGCTGAGGCCGCCCCGCCCCTGGCGCTATTCACATGGTAAGTAGTTTAGGTGATCTAGTATGCATCGCATACGCCCCCCGATCAATGCCATAAAAACACAGTTTCTTCATCAGACTTACTGATAGTTCATCACGTTTTGAGTATGGCACGCTTCTCTGCTAAAGACGCCCTTCAGATGATTCTGGACAGCGAGGAAGAATGCACCTTTTCCTCAGAGAAAGATTGTAACTCAGACGACGAACGGCAGCATTTTGAAGAGCGAATTGATTCCGCCGAGGACACAATTTCGGAGTAAGTTTTACTTAAAAGTCTTTTGTCTTTTATTTTTCGTGTTCGCATTTATGAGGAAAAAACAATATTACGTGACAGTTCTCCATTATGGACGCGAGCACTCTGAAAGCAGCACTAAAAGACTTTCAAACTTTCACAGAGACCTCAAAACAGAAAGTACAAATCCTTTCTTTAAAACGAATTTCGTTTTGTATTAATTGTATCTTAATTTTAATAATTTTTTCATTAACAAATTTCCTGGATTTAATACATAAAAATTAAATATAGGCTAGCAATCACAACATAAGGTGCTTGAACTGGAGATCATCATTAACCAGACCGTAGCCTACTCGCCTCACATGTCTAAAAAATGTGAAATATATTTACAGAAAGCTGGTTCTAAACAAAACCATCCAAAACAAAAAACTATGTAGCCTAATAAATGTGCATTTCTCCGGTGCGTTCACTAGCCTACTGCGAAGATCGCGAGTCAATAGCCTATCGTCAACTTCATCTTTTCCAGAAGTTAATAAACAATTAAAATGTCTTATTGCAATATTTTACATATTCATAATCATTACTTTTGGTGGATCTTTGAGGCAGCTTTTTAGGTTTATGGCGTTTTGGAAAAGAGCTCTTCACGTACAAACACCGTTTCACCAAGGCACAGCAGCCCTTCAGCACATCAGGTGTGAACTACTAAATATGCATGATCGTTTACGCCCATCCGCATATTGGCTTTCCAAACTAGAAGTGTTTCACAAAACCTAAATCAATGTATCGTTTTATGTGAATGATTAGGCAGGATGATTTTCACATCATTTTGAAGAAAAAAATCTAGGCGAGGACATCCATTAGTCAAAAGTCTTATTGACATATATTTACTATGTGTTTTGTGGCCTTATTTCAGAAATTTTAGTTTTTAGTTTTTTCAATAACCACTCATAAACATTATTCTCTCAAAAATGAAAACATGTACATACACGTGGCTCACATATTAAGGTAGCCCTGTTTGTGCTTTATAGAGTGAATTTACACCTTTGCCATTAATATGTTTATAAGCAACTGAAAAAAGCACAAATGTCAGGGCATGTCAGGGCATGTCAGAACATCTCAAGGGCCCCAAAAACAGCCCAGACCCCAGAGGGTTAAAAGTATTTACTGATTAAAACTGTTACATTAAGTAGCAATTTGTACCAACAAAAAAAAAAAAAAAAACGATTAATGAAACAGACAAACAGATTACAATTCAGGGTGATAACTAATTTCTGTAATAATGTTTATACAATTTGTTTAGCTGTTTTCGGAGTCACTGCTGCTGTCGCTGCTCTCTAGTGTTTTGGCATGCTGTATCCTACTACATTTGGTTGCCAACCCCTGGCAGCGGCATCCTATGTAGCATGGAATTGCCCTCTTTGCACAGGAGCAGTTCTTCTGACAACCTTTAACACAACCACATGATATTGCCATGGCCATTGACACAGGCCAGGCAGGCTGTGTAGATGGAATTGGAACTGCAACTGCTTGGCCCTCATCCAGAGACCATCCGAAATTTCTGAAGAAGGGAATTTCTGGCTTGGCAATGTGTGCATTCTTGTCAATAATGGTTGCCAGAGCTGCCCGTTTAAGGTGGAAGAGAAATGCGTTTTCAGTCGGAGGAAGTAGCTTTAAGAGTGTTGATTTGTTGTTCAAGAACTTGTATGCTCTCAGTGTCCCCAGATCAGAATCTTCAAAGTGATCAGCTGAGGATGTATACACATCTATGATGAGGCCTTGTGCCTGGTGAAGCAGGTCATCTGTTATGTCATCAGTTGTGTTTTGACCAAACTCTTCAAGTGCAGGTATGTCCATTCTCATGCTGCTTTTGAACCAAGACTTCTTACCAGTGAAATAAAGATAACTAGTTGTATCTCTTCCACTAAGACTGTGGACAAACGGCATAGCACAGCATAGTGAAGGTCCCAGTGCTGCTACCATTTCATGTATGGGCAGATAGGCATTCTGTGTTGTTCTCACCCACAGCTCTGGCAGAGCACTGAGGTATGTTGAACCATAGTACAGGCACATGATAATGATGTCTGTGTCATTGGCATGGATGACAACTCTGCCAACTCCTTCATTCTGGACACTGTAGAGGGTGTGGAGTATTATCCTTGTGTCTGCCTCCTTCTGTGTGGACTCAAGAGCAGGAACATCCCTGACAGAACCATCTACAAGCACAACAGTCTTTGTCTCTTCTTTAAATCCACCACCCAGGTAGATACGAGTCAGGCCAATAGGAGGCTCGAGTTGTTCATGCTCACACCACCTCTCACAGAGGAATTGAAGGAGATTTGCTTTATTGGCTGATACAGAAAAAAACTCCTTTTGATCTGGAGCTGTGAACTGCTCACTAACTTCATATACTTTTGCAGATTTTGGTGTGTACCTCCGGCTTTGCTCAGCAGACTTAAGGCTTGATCCACTGTATCTGTCACAACAGAAGTGTATAATCTCAGTGCCAGCAGGTACATCATTCATCAGCATTTGTTTGTATCTATCAGCAATGTGTCCAAATGTTTCACCTTTGTGAAAAGACCAGTGGCGTATGGCACACATAGCGTCGATGACAACTGATGTGTTTCTGTCACTTTGAGGCAGATCAGGAATGACGGTCACTCTGGTCTCCTCTTTCAGGATCTTCACTAAGCTCGCCTTGGTACCAGTCCTCATACTGCCATCTTCCTGGAAGAGGGATGGGGGGAAGTCACTGCACTCATGTTTGCCAATAAAGTCAATAATGTTGAGTTCACCACCACTGGCAATGATCTGTGTCATACGCAGAAGGGCAGTAACTTCTTGGCTCTTGCCAGGTGCTGAAGATTTTCCACCAGATGTCTTTGTTTTTTTGTTTTGTGTGTGGAAAGTGTTGAGCTTCACGATGCTTGTTCTCTTCTGAACATTGGACAGTGACTCAGACAATGCTTGTAGACCCAATTCCTTCACATGTGTTAAGTTGTCCTTGACTGTGGGTTCCGCCCACTGTCCTGTTGATATGTTTATCAAGCATGGTGTGGCTACTGTGAATGGGTTGGTCTCCACTGCTGCAATAACCTTGATAACCATTTCTGCATCCCTGGTGACACGACTATGGCCAGATTCATGGTGTGGGCTGGATGAATGGAGATGCAACATGGACTTTAGCTCTGCAGAGACAGCTGCAGTGAGAGGTTTGGTGTAGACCCACTTTATTCGGGCTGCAGGGTTGAGTGTAATGCCATCTAGTCCACTCGCTTCCTTGGCATCTGCATTGTAAGTCTGCTCCAGAAGCATGTCTGGAGACACACCGTTATGGCTGCCGTCAGCTCTCCGTCCAATGAATGCCCCTGTCATCATAGCTGCATGTACCTCTATGGCCGTTTCAGGCAGTTTCTTCATCTCGGCCAAATACAGAGGCAAAGACTGTTGCCCATATTTGTAGTGACCTGCTGCAGTGAGGTAAGGTAGCATTCGTGCTGATTCACAGAGATGTCCTACCCAGTCACCCTCCCTCTCATAATAGATAAATCTATGCAGAATGTCTGACATCTCCAGAAACATTGACCAGAAGGTTGCAGTTGGATTTCCATGCAGTGATTTCTGAAAAAGCAGCATCTGTTCTCGCAGGATTGACAAGTGTGGGTGTGACACTTGGATGACCTTTAGCTTCTGAGTACCCATGGTGTCTTTTCTAAACAACATCTTCATGACTGTTTCTACCTGTGACTGCCAATGCTCTGTGCCTGTCTCTGTGACCCATGCCTCAAATGCTTCCCAGTACAGGTGCCACATGGCTTCACTGAGAATCCTGATGGCGTGTATAGTTTGGTAATAGTCAGCTTTCTCACCAAATATTTTCTTGATGGTCCCTTCCTGACACAGACCTGCTGAAACCAGAAGATCTTCTGCACCAGCATCCCTGATAATTTTGCAAACAGCCTTCATGTAATTGTGCGCTTGGTGAAATCCCCCCAGCAGTAAGACTACATTGCAAAACTCTTCTCTGTGTTTGTCTCTGATTGTAACTGCTAGTTCATATGTGGCCTGATCTCCAGTAATGATGGTATACTTATCCCCAAGTGCATGTGATGTATTGACCAGCCTCTTCATCTCTTCTTTGAGGACAGATGGATCAGTTGGAGATGCTGGGATAAGAGGAAGATAACTAATGGTGCTGGCCTCTCTGTGTGGGTGGAGATCCGCACAGAAGGCAGAGAAGCCAGGCAGTACCATTTCTGCCTCTGGAGGAGAATCCAGCAATTGTGAAGTTGTAGTTATCCTTGCTAGGCGCCACACAAGCAAAAGGTCTTCAGCTCTGCCATCTGAGGAAGTCATCACACTGTCAAGGCTCTTAATGTGTTCAAGTGACCTGGATCTCTGTCTGTCTTTAGTTGAGATGTGGCATATAGGAGCTGGATGGTCAGGGACATCAGAAAGGGTCTTTCTCCTGTCAGATGTTGAAGTAGGGAGTCTGACACTCTCCTGCACTCTACTACTCTCTCTATTTTCGACAATGAGTGCTGTTGTGGCATGGAAACTTCCCCCATCCAGCGTCTTCTTTTTCCAATCCAAATTGTCCATGGCAAAGACATGGGGAATCTTGCAGTTTTTGGTCATGGCTTCAGGAATATAGACACCATCTGTCTCTACCTGCAGCATCACCTTTTCACCTTCTGCTGTCAGCTGACGTTGCAGACGCTCATAGCTGATCCCCAGCCCAAGTCTACTGCTCAGTGTAATTAACGACTTGCTGCGTGTTTGATTGAATATATGGTACGCAGTGGCTATGCCCAAAGGTGTTGGTACTCCAAAGAAATTCTGCAGGATGTGCTGTGAGGTGATGAGGGATTTCTCTGTTGTTGCCTGATCGACAATGACTCTTCCTGCTTCAGGAAGTTCGAGCACCCGGTCATGGAGTAGCATAGATGTAAAGTTGAATAATGAGTCTGGCACCATATGACTTGCAGATGTTAAGGATATGTCAGTTGAGTGCTTCTCACGACTTTGATTTTTGCACTTATGACAATCTGCTCGAATGATCTTAGCTGCTTTCTGTAGGATGTGGTGTTTCTCATCCATATTACCCTCTAGTCATCTCAACTTCTCATGCACATATGAAGCCTGAACCCCATGTCTGGTCAAGGACTGATATGCGTGATCCGAAGTGTTGCTTAACTTTAATTTCAGTGTGTGGGTTCGGTAAAGATCTGCGGTTTTGACACTAAGCTCCCTCAGTATGTCACGGTAGTGGTCACATAGTGACTTCACAAGGAATCCCGACAGGTCTTGGAAAAGAGGGGCCTCCATTTCTGCAACAAGACGACTAAATGCAGCATCATGAGGGTTTGGCTTAGACTCTCCAGATGGAACACGCTGAGCCTTAAATTTGTTCATGCATGAATTGTGATAGGCTATATCATTTGCTATCATGTCATGGCCTTGCCCAATCAGTCTTAATAATATGTCATTTCTCCCCAGTTTGTTTGCCTTTTCTTCTATGGCATTTTGGCTGCTTTTCGTAGAGACTTTAGACATTGGCTGCTTTCCCTGAAACCACTGTTTATTGCAGATGATACACATCGTCTTTGGATCAAATACCCCACTATTCTGCCTGGTGACCTTGACAGCATCACGCTGTGATGAACTGCATTCTCCAGTTGCTTCACCAAGTCGTTTCCTCTCAGCATATTTAACGCTCTTCTCATTCAAATACAAGTTTCGACATTTCCTGTGCCATCTTGGTGCATTGTCTTCCAACCAGTCCTCTAAAGATGTGTCATGACACAATCTCAGAAATACCTCATCTTGCCGAGTATTCATGGCTTGGATGAAATTGGTTGTTGTCGAGGCCTGAATCGACTGCAGCTCTACGGTGCACTGACCTTGACATATAATGCACTTGGTGTAGTCTGTGCGTGAAGGTCTTTTGACCTCATGCTTCAGTGACATGGCAACTTCTGCCACACGTTTCCTCTGGTGTACATGCTACTCTCTTATCTAAAGAGCCACAGGATTGTAGTATGCCTATTTGTCTAGGTATAAGTAGGCTACGCACACATTTCTTAAGTGGTCTGAAGATTTGATCATTTATATACAGTTGATTAGCATTGTCAATCAACTACAGCCCACAATTAGGCTACAACAATTAAATTAAATTACTATTAAATTACTATTACATTACTATTAAATTACTATTATTGGTAACACTTTACAATAATAGTACATGAATAATCATGTACTAATTCCTGAATTAATAATTACTTTACTATGAACTAATGATGAGTTAAGACATGTATTAATGAGGTACTAACCTTAATTACGACATGAGTATCATGAATTCCTACATGAATATACCATCTTAACTACGCGTTAGTACATGCTTGTTAATTAATGTATTAATTAACATTTCGAGGTAAAGTAAATCAAACATGCTCTAGATCAGAAGAAAGATGTACTAAAAGGGCACAATGTTAAATTGTTCATACATTTAACACCATCAATTGTCACATACATCAGTGAATGACACAAGATGTCTTGAAATATTTATATTAAACCTACTCATTGAACACACATTCCGTTTTAAGTGATTCCACTGCTGCCTTCAAGTGTAAAATATCTACTACACTAGCATATTCATTAAACAGATGCAATTTTCAAAATTAAAATCAGTGTTAGCACAGATGATGGTTATTTTCTGGATTTGTTTACTGTCTTTATATCATAATGCAGTCGGATGTTAGTCTTGTTTGCTGGCTCTTCTTTGGGGCCACTATTGCCCCTTCAAAATTTGTCCACTTTTTTCCTACCGTTCAGTTCCTTCTCCATCTAAATTCAGGCACAGCACCTCTGCTCTTCCACTTCTTTACAAACCACCGACAAGCACCAAATGATATCTGATTTAGAAGAGCTGAATATGTATAAAACATGTGTAATTGATACATTTTTGAAGATTTACTCTTGGATTTTCCAAGTAATTAATGATGAGTTAGTAATGATGTGCCCCCCCAAGTAAAGTCATGACATTATGATACATTAACAAGTCATGAATTCATGTTACTTTCCAAGTAATTAATGATGAGTTAGTAATAATGTGCCCCGCCATGAAGTAAAAGTAACATGAATTCATGACTTGTTAATGTATCATAATGTCATGACTTTACTTGGGGGGGCACATCATTACTAACTCATCATTAATTACTTGGAAAGTAACATGAATTCATGATTTGTTAATGTATCATGTAATTTCTTGTCTTGGCCCTCCAAGAGTAAATCTTCAAAAATGTATCAATTACACATGTTTTATACATATTCAGCTCTTCTAAATCAGATATCATTTGGTGCTTGTCGGTGGTTTGTAAAGAAGTGGAAGAGCAGAGGTGCTGTGCCTGAATTTAGATGGAGAAGGAACTGAACGGTAGGAAAAAAGTGGACAAATTTTGAAGGGGCAATAGTGGCCCCAAAGAAGAGCCAGCAAACAAGACTAACATCCGACTGCATTATGATATAAAGACAGTAAACAAATCCAGAAAATAACCATCATCTGTGCTAACACTGATTTTAATTTTGAAAATTGCATCTGTTTAATGAATATGCTAGTGTAGTAGGTATTTTACACTTGAAGGCAGCAGTGGAATCACTTAAAACGGAATGTGTGTTCAATGAGTAGGTTTAATATAAATATTTCAAGACATCTTGTGTCATTCACTGATGTATGTGACAATTGATGGTGTTAAATGTATGAACAATTTAACATTGTGCCCTTTTAGTACATCTTTCTTCTGATCTAGAGCATGTTTGATTTACTTTACCTCGAAATGTTAATTAATACATTAATTAACAAGCATGTACTAACGCGTAGTTAAGATGGTATATTCATGTAGGAATTCATGATACTCATGTCGTAATTAAGGTTAGTACCTCATTAATACATGTCTTAACTCATCATTAGTTCATAGTAAAGTAATTATTAATTCAGGTATTAGTACATGATTATTCATGTACTATTATTGTAAAGTGTTACCCTATTATTAATATAATAATAATAAATTATAATAAATTATTAAATTACTGATAGGAAGGCTACCCTATATCTATAAGATACGATTAACTGTTAAATAGTTAGCCTATAGTTAACATTATGGGTAACATTAGCAATCCGATACTATCTTGAGGTATTTTTTTAAAATATTGAGTTCATATACTATGTCTAAATCACTAAGCCAATGTGTGTAGCAAAACACAATGGATATGGATGTCAGGACACATAACATGACCATTTTAATTAGGATGGAAAGAAACAATGCCCCCATGGGGTGAGTTACGGGCTATTACTGTTTTTATAAATAAGTCCTTGAAACACTGTTTTCGGTGAGGATCTGATTTTTTACTGCCCAAGCTATTCATCATTATTATAGTGTTCATATTATAGCAACTTGAAATAAGATTGTTTGATAATGAAAACTGAAAAGCACTTACCATGAAATTCTCGACCTTGAATTTGCCAGCTTCTCAATATAGTATCGCTGCTAACGTTAATGTCTTTGCGGTCCACAGCAACAATAAGTGGTTAGTTAGTGCCATCTAGTGGTGTAATGAAAATCCAAGTAGCCTATTTTACATGAGATTTTTCCAACAATACAGGAAGTTGCGTTAACACAATCGTGCAAACATGTACCACTGCAGAAGAAGTTGTGTTTTTGATGTGTTTGTTTGTGGACTAAATTCGCAGTATAAGTGCAAGGATACAAAGACAGAACCGACTGATGTGTTATTTGTTTTAACTTTGCATGGTCTGTCTTCACCTTTTTGGTAAGTAAGTCGATGTAAAACTATTTGACCAATCAAAACTATTTTCTTTGCAGCAGACTAAGCTAGAACTAGAGCTAGTGGAGAAAGATGGAATACAATTAGCAACAACAGAAGTTTTTTAATGTAGCCTACATGATCACAACTTTATTTCATACTGCTTGTACAATCAAGATATCGTTTGAAAGCTGTATTCCCGTTGTGTCGGTAGGGCTGTTGATTTCAAAACTAAAATGATCTATAGCAGAGATATGAAAGCAGTTATGGATGATGGCATTTGATCGCTGCTGCTAGCTGCCTGGTAGGGAACTGCGCGAGTTCAAAAGCGTTTTTTTTTTGCGGGGGGACACGCATACTTTGAACACATCCTACAAGTTTCCAGCAGCTTGTTGACCGGGTTGTCCACCCAGGTTGTGATCCTCAGACATCATAGATTTCATTTTTATATGACAACCTTTTACAGCAGCCCATGTCTGATTTCCTAAAAAACAGGTGTTTTGCCCCCTGGGTATTGACGAATTTCTGCAAGTACTCGCTCTGGACCTGCATGACCCAGGCGAAGATGATAGTGACTGATAATCATATGGGTGACGTGATGATTGTTAGGTAGGATCACTTGATGTTTTGCCTCAAAGGGAATTGGGGCATTTGTTAGTCTGCCTCCCACACGAAGGACTTGGCTGTTTTCATTCTCAAAGGGTTTAAGCCATCGTCCACTTGACAAAATCTCTCCCATAGTCATTCCTCGAGAGTCATCATCCGCAGGGTTAGAAGCAATGTGTCTCCACTGGCATGGTTCTGAACACTCATGTATTTTTGAAATACGGTTTGCCACGAATGTCTGGAAACGACAATGCTTGTTGTTGATGTACTGAAGTACGATGGTACTATCTGACCAGAAGAAAGTCTTTTCGATTGGAATCTCCAAGTGGCGCTTGATAACCCTTACGAAAAAAAAGTATACTTCAAGTTTATTTTATGAAGTATACTTGAGTAATGTTCAAGTATATTTTTAAGTATATTTTATGTAGTAAGTATACTAATGTCAATATGTACTAGTAGTAAACTTGTAAGTGTACTATTTTAATACCGCTTGGGACTAAATTGGCCCACTTGAAGTATATAAAAGTATATGTTTAAGTGTACTATAAGTGTAACAGTAGTAAACTTTAAGTGCACAACTAGTTCATAATTACGTTTCTCATTTGTACTGCAAGTGAACTTATGGGTATACGAGTAGTTTACTATTTTAATACTTGTAGCAACTTTGAAGTATACTCTCAGTAAACTACTAGTTTAGTAGTTTTATACTACAAGTTTACTGAGAGTACACTAAAAGAAAACTTTCTAGTATACTTGCGGTATAAAACTACTAAACTAGTAGTACAATAAAAGAGCAAAAATAATATATAAATGGTAAACTATAAGTATGATGTTAAGTTCACTTAAAGAAAACTTGTAGTATAAAACTACTAAACTAGTAGTTTTCTTTTAATGTACTCTCAGTAAACTACTAGTTTAGTAGTTTTATACAAGTTTTCTTTAAGTGAACTTAACATCATATTTATAGTTTACCATTTATATATTATTTTTGCTCTTTTAGTGTACTACTAGTTTAGTAGTTTTATACTACAAGTTTTCTTTAAATGAACTTAACATTATACTTATAGTTTACTATTTATATACAATTTTTGCAGTTGCAGTAGGCCTATACTACTATGTTCAAATGTTATTTTTTATACTTAAAAAATACCTTTAACTCTACTTTAATTTTAAAAACATTTTATTAGCTTCATGCATCCTTTTTTATCAACACTTGAATGTTGGTAAGTTTCATAAAGAAAGGCAACATTTTAAACAAAATAGTTGAGAAAATCACATTTTTGTCAAAGACTAAGTTACGCCTTGATCAGATTCAGAACGATGATCAAACACAGGTGGAGTAGATCGAGTCCGACACCCCCACAGCTTCAGTAGTTTTTCCTTCATGGGTTAGGCCTACTTCATTTAATTTGGAAACATTAAGCAGTTTTGATTTACAAGCTGTTTAATGTTTGATGATCACATTATTTTACATTTGAGTGAGCAATCTTCTATCACTTGTTTCAGCTTCTTCTTCTTCTGTATTTTGATCCGGAGATTCTGTACTAGAAGATGTGTCATAGCGCCCCCTACCGTATAACAGTGAAAACATGGATAGCTGGAAAATTCAGTCAATGGTGGGGGAAAGTTTAATTAACCTGTTAAGCCTCACCAGTGCGTCGGCGCACTGAAGCGTTTTTTTTTATATATAGCTCAAAGTTACTATCAGATTTAAAGCTGCCGTCGGCAACTTTTTTTTGATCATATTCAGTGAAATCGACACTATATCCGACAGAACAACATAAATAAATTGGTTTTAGAAAAAAACCCGAGCTTCTAACTCCACCTGGAGCATGTTATTTGTTTTGCAAAAATCCACCGCTCCCGTCTCATCGGGTCCAATCAGCGCAGGGGGGTGTGAGATCTGACTGTCAATCACAGTTCGTGCACACGCCACAGATCCCCTCTCCCTCACGCAGACGCGCACATTACAATATCACATGCACACGACACGCCTGAAGTTCGCCTGAAGATTGCACGAAGCGTGATGGCGGAGAGAAAATCTACTAACAAGCTTCCAATTCCTCTGTTATTGCTATCTATGGATAGATTAGTCAGGGCAGCCTACCTCCGAGTCCATGGTGTTGATCGATGCTGAAGAGACGCGCGCGTTCACAGAAAATCAGGTACACATGCACTGACGATGGGCGGGTGCTCGTTGGTAGTGGGGGAGGGGCATGAGAGTTGTAAACATTCAAAATTTTGGCTAAGTCCACTCAATCTGCCAGACTTGCCGACTGCAGCTTTAATGTTATACTTCGACAAACTATACATCATTAAAAAGATATAAGACTCAAGTTTCAGTATTTGACCACTATTGTATTCTGAGAAACTTATAGCGACAGTTATTTCTTAATTTGTGTCAGGAGTTATGAAATGTAAAAATGAGTCGATACCTTTGATATGAATTATGCGCGTCAGCCGCTTCCATTCATAAAAAACTCCCGTGCTGTCGTCATGACAGCGATACACAAAACAACGTCCCTCAGGGCTTTAGCTCAAAAATGTGCAGATTTGGAGAAATATTGATATATTCTCATAGATTCACATCATATTTCTATAGACAGGAATAATATTTATTGAATTTATACCCAAATGCGTCGATGTAATCATTATGAGCGCTTGCATACTCTGATACTGTGTTTTCAATCCATACCAACAGCCTGAGGGCGCTATATGCACATTAATTGTCCATATATGTAACATGAAGAAGAGCCATGATCATGTGACATTCCAGGACATCACTGATACACACAAAGCTACAGAGTTCGCGCTGTAAAATGCAGATACAGATGTTTTGAAGATAATAAACATGATTGCAATGATATTTGAGTTACCTGTGTTTTTCAAGACATGCCAGGTATTTTCATAATAATAGATTATATTTATAATGTAATGCTAATCTATATAGACTATCATTGTGCAGAACAGTATACAATAGTATATTTTCTGTCAGATTTTTTTATCTGAAGCCAAATTAGATCACAGAAGATTATTTAAAATACTCCACTTGCGTTATAAAAGTAAGTTTGGAGCACAAACATGGTTTTAATCTCATAAATGGTCGTGTATTGATGGTGTGCTAAGCTAACATGCTAGCTAGCCCTAGGTGCACCTGCAACCTAGAAGTTATACTTTTATGTTTTTTTGAATGCTTACTGAAAGTTTCTTTATTCAAGAATGTTCTTTATTCTTTATTTAAAATGTGAGGTGAACTTTGAGAAAAGAAATTAGGGATTGAAACCCTATGAATAGCTTGTGAATAGCCAGTCATTAGTAACTATAATGCAGACAAAAGAAATGCATATTTCGAGCCATAACCAGGCTGGAGAGGTGTGAATGTGTGCAGGGGGAGACTGAGACTGAATGGGGCTCGTTTGCACCACAAAACAATAGAGACAATATACTGGATAGATGCTTAGAAGATTACAATAAACATCAGAAGCATCTTAGCGTCAAATCAAAATAAAGTCAACTGACATGGTCTTGAAAAACATTTAACTAAATACAGAGTTTTGGACTTATTATCTTCAGATTTTAAACATAAAATGTTTAGACATGTGGCTTTAGCTGTAGTGCATTTGTAGATTGCTCCAGTGCCAACTTCAATTTTATTTTCATGAGGATGTTTCATAAAAATTAATTTCTAATAACTTTACAAAACTTTGAAGCTATTTATAACAATTTTTGTCATTATGACAATAATTAATTCTACATTTACAATAAACTGCCAGGTGTCAGCTTTCAAATGAGACCATACTTGTGCTTTTAGTACAAAGGGTTCATGAACTGTATCTGTTTCAGTTTGGGTATGTCATTTCTGGGGATTTTTCAAAAGTGGGGTTGCAGCTTAACAGGTTAAAGTAAATTCCTATGTACACCAGTGCCTGGACTAAAATTCAGATATGCAGAATTAGAAACATATCTGTTTTATATCAATATGTTAATCAATATTTTCAAACAAAGTTTCATAAGACTGTATATGAAAAACAATGTAAAAAAAAGTATATTTAATAGGCTACTCGATCAAAAGAGTTAACACAACTACAAGCCAAGTATACTTTGAATAATTAAACTTTTAAGTATATCTCGATCAAAAGATTGAGTACAAGTATAGGCCAAATATACTTGGACTTTTCTCTCAGTATAAGTCAAGTACACTTAAGTGTAATTAAGTCTTTTTTTGAGAAGTATATAAAATGTAGACTGAAAGTATGCTTTCTTCTTTTTAGTTGAAAAGTATACTAATAGAACACTTGAATAAACTTATTTTCTGTAAAGGCAATTTTTAAAAGTTAATAACAGACAGCATCAGAGGTGTAAGAAACTTTCAGAGGCAAAACTGTAATAAAGAGAAAAGGTTTATTTCAATGAGGATTCTTTTCACAAAAGCCGCAGCCACCCAGCTTTGAAATAGAAAACCTATAGACTCAATAAAGCATAGACATTTTATACAGTTTCTTGGCAAAAAAAAAACTCCTCCTTCCAGGTTTCTTGTAAATTTCCAGAAAGATACCCCCTATCTACAGCTGGTTCGGACTGGTTTCTACCCCCTGGTGCAGGTCACACTGTTCTTTGTCCCTGAGACACCCAAAGGCCTTCATTTATGACCTAATTGCCTCCTGCCTCCCTAAGGAGGGGGCCTGGTGCCCGTTTTATCAGTTAAATAACCCTGTATTCTTCTAACCAAACTCTTTCTCGTGCTCAGGTATTTCACTATCCTCCTGCCTATCTGTTTTATTGGCCTGCTCTTTCCTGTCTCCCCTCAGCTGCTGGAAAACCTCACAGAAACATATGATTAAATGGAATTAACAGTTTTGGAAACAAATGAATATAAGAAATACTGAATTTTTCCACAACATTTTCCATGCTTATTTTATTTGCTCTATAAGCTAATCCACCCGAAAGTTTGTTGTAAAGCTGAACATGTTAGGCTAGTTTATAAGACGGTGTGTATTATTATGTTTTTAAAAAAGTATTTAATAAGCTACTCAATCAAAATAGTAAACACAAGTACAAGCCAAGAATACTTAGAATACTTAATTATACTTTTAAGTATATCTCGATCAACAAGTATAGGCCAAATATACTTATACTTTTCTGTCAGTATAAGTCAAGTATACTTAAGTGGAATTTGAAGTATATTTCTGAGAAGTACATAAAGTATATTTCTGAGAAGTATATAAAAAGTAGACTGAAAGTATACTTTCTTGTTTTTAGTTTAAAATAAGTATACTAATAGCACACTTGAATAAACTTCTTTTTCGTAAGGGAAGCTGGTCCAGCTCCGTAGCAACTACAGCTGCAAGTAGCTCCAGACGCGGTATGCTAATTGGCTTGATTGGTGCAAGTCTGGACTTTGACATCACCAGCCTGCAGGTGTCACCAATCCTGATGTATGAAACAGCACCGTAAGCCAGTTCTGAAGCATCGGAAAAGTGATGGAGCTGGGTCACTAACAAGCAACTAGCGGATGTTGGTCTAAGACATCTTGGAATTTTCAGCGCAGACAACAGAGGCAAGTCATTTAGCCATCTGTGCCACTGTGCTGTTAAGTCTACCGGTACTTCCTCATTAGGGTTGGGTACCGAAACCCGGTTCCAAAAGGGAACCGCCCCCTATAAAACATCTCGCGGCACGAATGATCCAATAATAAAACATCTCCAGTTAACCAGCGTTCATTTAGTTCGTATGTTAAATAAGAGATCTAGCGCTGAAATGTGTTTTTTTTTAAATCAAGTGATCAAAGTGCTCGTTGCCGCTGCGATCAGTGGCGCGAATACAGTGTTTTCTCTTGTGGCTCGCGCACACCGCACTGCACTCGGACGCGCGCTTCAATACGTTGTGGAGATCGATCTATTTATGAGGCGCCGTCTATATGATTATGTGCGCGGATAGTTTGTGTGTGTGTGTGTGTGTGTGCTCACGTGTCAGATGAGTATGTGCGCGGAGAGTTCCGCGCGTCTCGTGTGTGTAGAGTTTGCGTGTGTGTGCGTGAGCGACTTTAGATGTGACGTTGTGCATTTCATATGTATTAGTTTGAGCATTCAGCAGTATACATGTATGTGTGACTACTTAGTAGGCTATACGTATGCAAGGGTTTCATATGTGCGTGAATGAAGTTTGAAAAATATAAATATAAAAATATATATAAGTCTCACAAAATATAATGGACACAATGTGTCCCTGCTTGACATACAACCACTGATGAGCATAATCGGTAAAAAAAAAAAAAAAAAAAAAAAAAAAAAAAAAAAACAATACGAATGTGGATTAGAACCCAAAACCTCTGACACGCTTGAGTAAAGTTCAAGTTCAGCTGCCAGTGTTCCTCTTCGGGTTAGTCTAGTATCTTAATGCCAACTGCAAATCTTGCATATCAAGTATGAAGTATATCAATATCAAGTATATGAGGCTATACTGTGTGTGTTAAATATTTCTGCTCAGTGTCAGATATTTCTCTGTTTTGTAAAAGTCATAATATGAGAAAACAAAATTTTGATCTTAACTCAAATGTTTTCGGCTAAATCAGTAGCCTTTTAAACGGCACAATTTTCCATTTAATCAGAAATCAGAAAATCACACACACACACACACACACACACACACACACACACACACATAGGTATTATTTTTTTGATAAAGTGTGTGTGGTTTAGTTTTCTTAAGTACCGTTTCAAGAACCGTTTAAGAACCGTTTGAAAAATACCGAGTAGGTACTGGTATCGGATAAAACCCAACCAATACCCAACCCTACTCCTCATCCCAGTCGACTTTCATGCGGCACAACTCTTGAAAGATTGCCTTTGCTTTGAGCACGAATGGACTTGCAAATTCTAAAGGATCATAGATGGAGCTGGTAGTGCTCAATACTCCTCTCTTTGTTGCAGGTTTGTCCACAGCTTTGACATCGAATGTGAAGCAATCTCTTTCAACATCCCAAAGGACACCCAGTGTTCGTTCAAATGGCAAATCCTCCTGGTCAAGGTTGACCTCATGTAATGACTTTGCCCAGTCATCAGTTGGTATTGATATCATCACTTCCTTAGAATTGCTTAACCATTTGGTTAATCTAAAGCCTCCACAGGTGAGTAGCTCACGGAGTTTGGAAGCAAGTTTAATGACGACCTCCACTGTTGGTACCGACTTAAGACAGTCGTCGACGTAGAAATTTATTTTCAAGGTTTCCACGGTGTCATTAGAGAAGCTTCCATGGTTGTCTTCAGCCACTCGTTGCAAGGCAAAATTGGCAGCACTAGGACTCCAGACACCTCCAAAAAGGTGAACCATCATACGGTAATGCTTAGGTGGTTTGTCCGGGTCGTTGTCCTCCCACCACTGGAAGCGAAGCACATCTCTTTCATCAGATGGCACTCGGACTTGATAAAACATGCTCTCGATGTCCGCATTCAGAGCAACAGGTTCTTGCCTAAACTTGAGAAGAACTCCTAGTAGCTTATTGGTAAGGTCTGGGCCTTGGTAAATATGATCATTCAACGAAGTACCTTGGTACCGTGCTGCACAATCGTAGACAATACGAACCTTCTCTGGCTTGCGCGGATGTAGCACCGGATGATGTGGCAGGTACCACACACAACCATCATCTCTGTTAATGTCAATGACTTCTTCTGCATATCCTTTCAGCAAAGAGTCTCTGATATCTTCTGTATACTTGTGATGCAAAACCGGGTCCTTCTTTAACCTCTTTCCTAGAAGGTCTAACCGATGTTTGGCTATTCCGTAGTTATTGGGCAGTCATGGTGGATGTTCTTTGAAAGGGATTGGTAGAGTATAATGACCTTCCTCTTTGACTGCTTGCTTGTTCCATAGATCAACAACTTGCTCATCGACTACTGACAGTGAGTCATTGTTCACATGCACTGGATCATCCAGTTTCCAAAATCTTTCAACAGCTTGTTGTAGAGAGTGGTCAGCTTGAATGAAATTGGCAGAAACAGATGTTGAACCATCAGCTACTGGCCCATGAAGTGTCCACCCCAGACCAGTTAGAATCGCATAGGGTTCGCCTGACTCACCGCAACGTGTTTCACGAGGAGCAAGTATGTCTGGTTGGTCTAGACCTATCAGCAGGTGAACCTCATCAGCTAGATCAACGTCAGGTAAACTGATTTCATCAGCAATTTCCTTCAGGTGCGGCCACTGGAACACCTCATGCTGTGTGACAAAGTTGTCTAGGCTTATGTTCAGGTGATCCCGATAGAGCACTCCTTTCATCAGGTAAGAGTTCCTTTGTTGAGCATCTTCAACTCGTAGGTCCACCGCTAAGGTGACTACATTGAGAGATTTTTGGTCTCCATGGTGTTCAGTTTAATGTTCATTTTGCGTGACTCCAGTTTAAAAGCATGAACTAACTTCTTAGAAGCAAAGGTCCCATTAGAGCCACTGTCAAGCAAAGCAAAGACATTCATAGAGAATCTGTTGTGTCTGTCTGAAACCACTACTGGCACGATGGGAAGTGCAATCTTCTTTCGGCTGGCTTCAATGTACTTTCTAGTGGCATGTGCTTGAATGGCTTGAGGCGGGTCAGCAGTTGGCTCACCTCCAGTAGCTTGATTAGTAGATTGGCCTTTGTCGTCGATGTTAGAAGCTACAATGGCGGAGTGCAGCCAACTGTTGTGTTTTTTCCCACATCCAGGCACCTTGCATACCCAAGTGCGAGTACAGACTGTGCTGCGATGACCTTTCATGAAACAGTTCAGACAGAGTTGCTTTTGTTGAACAAAGGCCAAACGTTCTTGAACAGACAGAGCTCTAAAGGCTTGACACTGGTTCAGAAAGTGTCCGTCAGTGCACTTTGGACACTTAAATCTTGATGTTGGTTTTGGTGTGGATGATGTGGTGCATTCATTAGTAACTGACACTGTTGCAAATGTCTGATTTTTCTTATTGAAAGTTGACTTAGTACTTGGTTTAGAACTTGCTGGAGAATTTCGACTTGCAGGGCTAAGGAGATTCCCAAAGATAGGATCTGCTCTCTTATCAGCTTCTGATTGAACAAGACTGATTATGTCATCTAACTTTGGCAAGCGACCAGACTTGATGATCTCATAGTTTATTGTGAGCCATCTTTTCTTTATGTCTTCAGGTAGCTTTTCCACAATTTGTAGCAAAGTGCGTCCCCCATTCAGCTCTTCCTCACACTTCATTGCCTTTAAAGTGTCTCGGCAGCTGCACAGAATGTCCGCGAAGTTTTGCAACTGCTTGTTGTCTTTAATATCTTTGTGATTAAGCACCTTGTCAACCCATGCTTGTGATATTGCATATGGATTGCCAAAACGTCTCTTCAGAATAGCCATGGCTTCAGCATAGCCCAGGCTAGAGTTGGGGTTGTACAAGCAATGTGAGATAGCATCTCTAGCTTGGCCGACAGTGTACTGATGCAGTCGA
The DNA here is from genome assembly GCA_022829025.1 of Squalius cephalus. Taxonomy (NCBI): domain Eukaryota; kingdom Metazoa; phylum Chordata; class Actinopteri; order Cypriniformes; family Leuciscidae; genus Squalius; species Squalius cephalus. The sequence continues at coordinate 5,448,991 of CM040816.1, forward strand.
GTGAGTTTCTCTTGATCTGGCACTGTCTCTTTATCAATCACAGAGGAGAACAATCTCATGAACTGCCAGTACTTTAAGGGTTCTCCATCGAACTTGATGATGTCAACTGGTGGTAGATGCATGGAATCGATGTGTGACTGATATTGTTGCCTTGACAGGTCTAGTAGTTGGCATAGAGAATTCTCGTTCACTGCTGAAAGTGAGGAACGAAAGTTAATGGATGGGTTACCTGAGACAGGAGTGGAAAAGTCTTTATTTATTGTTGTTAACTCAGCCTTTCGACGATTTTCCTCCATCTCAGCATCTTTGAGTTTCAGTAAGCTTTTCAGTCCATCCATTTCCAATTCTGCATGCTTAAGTTGTAATTTAAACTCTGCACGTAGGCGTTCTTCATGTCGAGCAATGAACATAGAAAACTCTTCCTTTTCTTTCTGTCTTAGATTTTGTAGCCCTTGAAGCTGGATAGACAGCTGGTCTACAGAAGACATAGGAGATTTAACAGCTTTATCAAACCTTGGCTCTTCCTCTTGGAAGTCAAGTCCATCTGAGGATTCTATGTTTGGATCCTCCATTGATGGCTTAAAGTCCTCAAACCAGCTCAAGACTGAGTGCTGCAAGTCTTGAACATCACGCAGGACCAATGTTAAATAGCCATTAGAAGCATCAAGGCCATCATCATCTTCTAATGTTTTATGGTACATGTCATGAATCTCATTAAACCGCATAACAGCCTCATCCAAAGCAGCAAGTTTCATCTCCACTTCTTTGGGCTGGTTACAGTTCATAGAAGTTGTAATCTGTGTCATCAGGTGTGTCACTGTAGCCTTTGCACATCCACGTTGACGCTTGAGACATTTTTGTTGTTGATCAGGAGTGACACTTGTTTCTGAATCTTGGTCCATGTTGTCATTAATCTTCTTAACTCCTCGTGTTTGACTTTAATGTTACCCATAAAATGATAACATTAACTTGGATTTTGTGTTTTTTCTTTTCTTTATTCCACTTGTGTAGAACTCACAATGTACACATTTATGTGTGTGCGCGGTCAAACTGTAAATACAAACAATTCACATTTAGTATCCAATAATGTTTTCACTTCTCCAAATAAGTTTCTACAACATAACATCAGCTTAGACGATAAACATTAAAGTATATATACTTATAAATCAAAGATATTACCTACAACGCAAATATCACATGTGGTATGTAGCTATTAGCATTAAACATTATCACATGTGTGTGATACACCTGTCAACACACATTATATCTGTTTAACAAATAAATGCAACATATATTGCTTAAATATTTCAATAGGCAACATAAACTATAAATATCAAACCAAACATAATAGCCTAAACAAACTAACATTAGGCGTTTAGGCGCTAATCGCAAATAGCGATCTACATAATGATTTTAATACACTTATAACAACAAAAAACTGTTACTCACCACGCTGGGAATATATAGTTTAGATTAAGGGTTTTATCTGTAGTTGTTATAGAACATTAGAAAGTCTGCATAATAGCATCAACAGGGCTTTCACACTCAGGGGTGCGTTTCCCGAAAGCATCGTTAGCCAACTATGGTCGCAAGTTCATCGCAATGTCCATTGAACTCTATTGGTAACGACTGAACTTGCGAGTTGGCCAACGATGCTTTCGGGAAACGCACCCCAGATCGGTTCAGTTCGTTTTTTTTATTTTATTTTTTTACTTGCGCTGCTTCCTAGGTGATCACATGAGCCCACAGAATCAACGTCCTTAAAGGGGCAGCACCCTACAACTCATTTAAAAAATAAATAAAATGTTTTAAGTTTTATAAGCACAAATGCTCGCCTTGCTCTGTTCTGTGATGCGCTTTCGTGACGTCATGTAATACGCAATTACGTTGAAAAGGTCACGCTTGAAATTTTCTTTTAGGCTTTTTAATATTAAAACACTCAGGATACTCACACGAAATGGGCATTTTAAACGATAAACTGACACAAAGACATTTGAATATGTGTATATGGTCCTCCTTCCGCACATTTGTAAACACTGACTCGGTACTTCTGTCTACGTCAAGCATGACCTTTTCAACGTAATTGCGTATTACGTGACGTCACGAACACGCATCACAGAACAGAGCAAGGCGAGCATTTGTGCTTATAAAACTTAAACTTTTTTTTTTTTTTTTTAAATGACCGATCGTTTCGCTAGATAAGACCCTTATTCATCGTCTGGTATCGTTTAAAGCCCTTTGAAGCTGCACTGAAACTGTCATTTGGACCTTGAACCGTTTGGGGCCCATTGAAGTCCATTATATGGGAAAAAAATCCTGGAATGTTTTCATCAAAAACCTTAATTTCTTTTCGACTGAAGAAAGAAAGACATGGACATCTTGGATGACATGGGGGTGAGTAAATTATCAGCAAAAATTTTTTTTAAAGTGAACTAATTCTTTAAGAGCGCTCTCTATGTGCAAGATTAGGAACGCTCGCCGCAATTCCATGCGCGTTTCCCAAAAATGCACTTAACATGAACGCGCGAGAACGCGTTCTACCTACGTGCTACTTAAGAGTCGCTGTCCATTTGCGAAGTGCTGAAGATACCTTTCAAAAAGATGAAATTAATTTCCTCTTAGAGGAGAGAGCGAAACAAAGACGTAATTTTTAACAGATTTAAAGGATTTCTTTTATTTGTTTTTTTGTTCATTAATTTAATTTTGATTAAAATTATTTCTATTTTTTTGCTTTGTTTTCTGACCTTTTTAATTATTTAATTTATACATTAATTTAACAAAAAAATAGTAATAAAGTGTACAATAAAGTACAATCAAAATCTTATATTATAATCAAATTGCATTTGAATAAAGTTAAAGGTGTAATCTGCCGGTTGTCCTGGAGGTGACCTCATAACTCTGTCTTCTTACAATGCACTTGGGGATTTATGATTACTCCAGAGCACTCGTAGATCTATGATCATTTTTAAGTGCTACTTAAGTTACAATGCTTTTGGGAAACAATTCCCAAATATTAGACCGTAATATTAAGATCAGTCATACGATCGTTTTACGATCTACTTAGGCTTACGATGCTTTTGGGAAATGCAGCCCTGTGTGTGTGTGTGTTACGCGTGAATGTATTTACTTTGTGTTGTTCATGGGGAAGATGTGTTTAATATCACTAGTGCAGTGTCCGTTCTCGGAGCATCCTGCCCGTGTGAGGCGAGTTGCTTCCCGCTCGCGTTGTTCTGTAGTTTATTAAAAGTTTATTAATTCTTAATGTGTCGCGACTCGCGTGTCTATCTATATTGCACCAAATGCGACACTGCACTCCCTTGTTAAGTCGATTGGATGAATGGTTCTCGAAATAATCAAAATGCAAATGGACAGACAGACACATAGAATAATGCCTTTATTAGAGAGAAGAATATGTTCAGCCCGAAGCTCAAAAAATGGAATTCGGACCAGCCCTAAATGACGCTGGCTTGTAAACGAGCTACGCGATCTTTTGGCAATTGAAAAAAATAAAACCCATGAAATTATATTCATATGACATGCTGAAATATATGCCACTGCACCTGGGATGAAGACATTTCACACGCAACACAGGCAGTCTGCCCAAGATGTGAGAACCGCAGAGTTCGGGGGTATCAGCTTGTCAACAAATGCACGTGTATCCTCTGGTGTAAGTACCATGACAGATTTTACGACAGTAGTAGAAGACAATACTGTTAGGGGGGACTGTAGGGGGACCCCGAGAGCAAAAGTTACTTGGTGTTGCTTTAAGGTCTACATAAGGTGAATCTGCAGCTTCAAAGGGATAGTTCAGTACGAAATGAAAATTATGTAATTTATTCACCCTCAAGTTGTTCCAAACCTGAATGATTTTCTTTTTTCTGCTGCACACAAAAGAAGATAGAGTGAAGAATGTTGGTCACCAGACAGTTGATCCCATTGACTACCATGGAAATCAATGGCCAACGTCAACTTTCTGATTACCAACAATCTTTAAAATATGGTCTTTTGTGTTCAACAGAAGAAAGAAACTCAAACAGGTTTGGAACAACTTGAGAGTGAGTAAATGATGACAGAATTTTCATTTTGTGGTGAACTATCCCTTTAATGAAATTTTTATTGGAAAAAACAAAGCTCTTTATTCTACAAGATACACGTGTTACTTGAAAGCTATGTTGTTTCACAGAAAATGAACTGAAATACAGTACTATGTTTCAGGAATGGCACAAATGTGTGTGACTGTTCAAGTCTCTGTCTTTAGATCAATGTGTTTACTAATGTGCTTTTTAATGTAATTTGTTGTGGATTATGTTGTGTTGTAAAATCCAAACAATCAAAAAGCCATTCTTTTTTAAATCTCCTCATTCTTTGTGCAAGGTTGCTCATAATGATAAGGTCTGATAGCACCTAATAGGGCCATTAGGGGAGGGTCTTTGTCTTTCTCAGGTGTGAAATCCATCAATATTAATGATGTGTTCACGCCTTCTCGCATAAAGCTTTCTCACACAAAACACGTCTTACAGTTTTTAAATCAATATATTGTCTTATCTGAATGAGCAGTCAGGGTGATTTTCACATAGTTTTAGAGCAAATATTGTAGGCTACATGATACAATTTTCAAAAGTCTTGTGAATAAATAATCAGTATGGGTTTGATGACATTATTTCAGTGACAATTTTTTTTTTTTTTTCACAAACCACGCATAAACGTCATTATCTCAAAACTACAAACCTTTACATACATGCTGCTGACATATTATTGTAGCAGAGATTGTGCTGAATACAGTGTAATCAGACTTTAGCCATGACAATGTCACAAGTAACAGAAATAAGAACAAATGTCAGAGCATGTCAGAACACCTCCAGCGCCCAGAAAACACCTCAGACCCCAGAGGGTTAATATAGAAAGTGGATTGTGCCATGTGTAAGCATGACATATACGTTCCATTTTTAAAGCTCAAGCAACATGTTTTTCTACCTTACAAGGAAATTGTAAAGTCATTCAGTGGTGTATTTAAGTTCAATCTTACTGTACTATGGCAGAGAAACACAGAAACGCAGAGACCTGGCATGAATACAACATCTTCTCAAGTTTCTTTCCTGACATATAAGAATAAAGATTTTTCTTGGCAAGATAACTGGTGTCCGGCTCTGTGAATCAAATAATAACATGGAAAAGGCTTAATTCTAAGTCTACAGGTATGCTTGACGGTAAGATAACCTTGCTTTCTGGATTACACCCCTGGACCACCAAAATATTTCAAAGACACAAAACATGAATCTGTGTACACTTGATCAGTATTGGTTTCTTCAAATGAGCTTACAACAAAAATAAGTATTTCAACCATTTATTACTCACATTGAAATGTTTAATGGCACACTAATTTATGATTAATTAATTTTTCATTCATTAATTGACATTTAATTAATGAATTACATTAATTAAATGTCATTAATTTGAAACGGTAAGAATATTTCTCTATAAGTATACAAAGACCATTTAAATCAGTCACCTTCTACACATCTTTGCCAACAACCAAGGTTAAAAACATCAGGACCAGAAAGTGTAGTGTAGGTGTTGGTGAAAAATAAGTGTTCACAAACTAAAGTTTTGAATGGGACAGTTTGAACTGCTGGATGTTGTAATAAAGGACTGTCTGCATATTTTACCATTATCCACTTGTATGACTCATTGTGCATGCCAAAACCAACAGAGAATGGAGCTGTCACGGGATGCACACACAAAAAGGTAAGGTCCAAGTGCAGTTTTAATGGGGTAATCCGTACTCACAATCCAGCCAGGCAAAAGGTCAAAATCCATACAAGACAGTACAAGAAACAAGAAACAAGAAGGAGTGGAACAGAGAAGTGCAAATAGAAATTAAACAAGGAATCCACAACAAATCACAGAAACAGACAGGGTATAAATAGACAGGTACAAACAATGTGAGTGGAAACAGCTGTGTGCAATGATCAGTGATGAGTTCAGACAAAGGATTATGGGAAATGCAGTTCATGAGTGAATGACACCGTGGGGGAAGAGGACCTCTAGTGGTTACCCGGGGATACACAAAACCAGACACTGTGACAGGAGCATTCTCACACAGATGAATCAATTGTCTTGTATATCAATAACAACTACAGGGATTCTGTTAGAACACACAGTATGCAATTAGCACACAACGTCATAGATTTAGGAAGAAACAAATACTATTATTTGTTCAAGTGGTTTCAGGTTACACAAGCATATGTTCTAGTTATAATATTTACTTATGTTCTTATCAAGCACTAAATTATTTCCTTTAACCAATTATGACAAATGGAAATAAATGAATGTCTTTAATGTCAACTGGTAGACTTGTCAAGTATGTGAGTACTTCAACTAGTGTACGAATGTACTTAAAGCTGAATCTATTGTAGGTTAAAACTCTTGTACTGCTTTAAGATTAACATTTAATTGCAATAAACAGTATAGCATATTTTCAACAGTGATGAACATTATTACCTGCAGTGAACCTGCTAGACTTCCTTGATTCGTCATACATGGAAAAGGGTATTTTATACATGCATGTAAAGTAAGTAAGTGTCATCAATGTGCATTCCATGCTTTGCACTGTTATTGAGCAGAGTAATTGTATTGACTGTATTGTATTAATTGTTTGCATCAGTTTGAAGCAGCATCTCTCAGTCTATCATTAGCAAGGTTTACCATGTGGTCAAATGCCTTTAGAATGAGAACATCAACATCATCATCTGTGTCGATCTCCTCACTGTAGTTCTTCACTGGAAAGATGTGGCTCATTGGCACTCCGACCTTGTCACTACATATCTGTATCTAAAGAACAAAAAGATGTAAAGCCAAAAAATGAATGATTCAACAAATATCAGACAAACCTAATATTTTTTTAAAAAAAAAATCACTTCCACAAAGTAAAACACATATAGGATGTTAAATGCACCTTCCTTAGGATCTTCTTGCTGGTGTAGATCTTCTTTAGGTCTTTACTCACCAGTGGACATACTAAATCCACTTTAGTCATGATGATCACTTGAGGAATCCCTGCAATGATAGTGAGATATACAGACCCTTTCCAAAAAAATTAGAATATCATGGAAAAGTTTATTTATTTCCATAATTTCATTCAAAATGTTAAACTTCCATAGATTATAGCCACAACTTAAACAATTTCAAGTATTTAGTTGTTTATTTGTTCATAATTTGGGCTTCCAGCTCATAAAACCCACAAAAACAGGATTTCAAAAAAATAGAATATTACATGAAATCACACAGTAATTACACCGTAATACCATGGTAATTGAACCAGGTTTTGGTTATTTGGGCAGTGTGGGCAGGTGCAAATCCTGCTGGAAAATGAAGTCAGCATCTCCATAAAGCTTGTCTGCTGAAGGAAGCATGAAGTGCTCTGGAAATGTCCTGGTAGACGGCTGCGTTGAGTGGACAGCACAGTGGACCAACACCAGCCGATGACATGGCTCCCCAAACCAACACAGACTGTGGAAACTTCACACTGGACTTCAACCATCTTGGATTGTGTGCCTCTCCATTATTCCTCCAGACTCTGGGACCTTGGTTTCCAAATGAGATGCAAAATTTGCTCTCATCAGAAAAGAGGAATTTGGTCCACTGTGCTTTATTAAATCCAGAGTCAACGCAGCCGTCTACCAGGACATTTTCAGAGCACTTCATGCTTCCTTCCTTTTCCAGCAGGATTTGCACCTGCTCACACTGCCAAAAGAACCAAAACCTGGTTCAATGACCATGGTATCACTGTGTAATTACTGTGTGATTTCATGTAATATTCTATTTTTTTTTTTTTTTTTTTTTAAATCTTGTTTTCGTGGGTTTTATGAGCTGAAAGCCCAAATTATGTACAAATAAACAACTAAATACTTGAAATCGTTTAAGTTGTGGGCCCTAATATATATTATGTTATCTTTTTATAAGAAAAGAGCACATTTCCATTGTTTACAAAATATGGAAGACAAAAGTATTTATTAAGTTTTAATCTATTTTGCAGAATGTATATTTGACTTCCAGTGATTGGTACAGACATTTTTCTTTTATATTTACTGTCCAAAACAAATAGAATTTATTGTGTAGAATTTAGCTATGGGAAAACTTTTTTTTTCTTTTTTTTTTTTGGGCAAATAAATATGCTAATGTAAAATATTCCTAATGACTCAATTAGACTTTGTGTTTGGAGGACATGTCATTGTACTGGGGAACATGCTGAACAATGAAGTTCAACAGATTTATAATTATTAACAAAATTATTCTAGAGAATCTTTCTTTAATAGGTTTGCATCCAATCAAATGAATAATCAAGGTTTTGCCAACAGTTGTTTGGAACAAGAATCAATTACAATAATAATTCCATACAAACAGTTGTCAATGTTTTCTATCAATGTTATATCCCACCTCTGTACTGTACTCTTAAACTCTCCAGTGTCAGTAAACACATATTCAAAGGCCAGTCTTACCGTTTTCGCTGCATCTTGTGCGGATTATGCGCAATTTATCAGTAAGTTTTTCATCTAAGAACTGGACTGAATTTGCACCCACAACGTAAACCACGCAGAAAGCCTGATCAGAGAGCAAAGGGTCACTGATGTAATCTTCACTCTTATGACTGAGTGGCTCCTCTGGGTCGAACTAAGATTTAAAATGAAGACAAAATATCACTGTCACTTATACTGTCAAAATAATTTGTATTTGTAGAATGTTTAATTTTTCTTATAAATGTGGTTTATTACTTTGTAGTTATTCTTGACATGTCCATAAATGGCATTGATGATATCTTCTGGCTGAGACCCACACATTGCTGGAGGTTCCAAACCCCTTGTGTCAATCAAGGTAAAAGGCAAATCACCATCTACACTTCTGACGCGGTGTTCTGTAAGCTACACACACAAATATATATATATATATATATATATATATATATATATATATATATATATATATATATATATATATATATATATATATATATATATATATATATATAAATAAACTGACAAATTTAGACACAGCCATAATGCACATACTGTTGTAACAGTGTGATTGTATCAATCTCATAACAAAGCAGTTCCAAGAAAATCTAACAGTCTTTATTGAGAAACTGAAGCAAAACACAAATGAGATTGTAGAAGTAAAGCTCTAGTAAACAGAAACCACTCAAATAATAAACAAGAACTGACCAAGAACGTCTCGGTTACTATTGTAAACTCCATTCCCTGATGGAGGGAACATCTCGGGTTACGACTGTAACCCTTGTTCCCTGAGAAGGGAACGAGACACTGAGTCGAAGACGACACATTGGGGAATGCCTTCAACGTGTCTGAAACACATGTAGAATAAGTGCAATCTCGATTGGTGTTGCATCATGACGTCACATGTGATGGTGCTCACGGAAGCTACAAAGGGACGCTGGCACACAACAGTATTAGCTTCTGATAGGTCGAAGCAAGTTGTTCTCCGGCACTCAGGAAGTGTGGCAAAGGGATGCAGCATCGTACAGTCATAACCCGAGATGTTCCCTTTCGCGCTGCATCGAAGACGACACTTTGTGGAAGGAAATACACATTGCGTCACACTGACTAGTGCCTGTCCTGGTGTGAAGATTGCATGGCACAACTCAGGAAGTAAGGACTTTAAAACCCGGCGTGGAACAAAGTTCTACTTCAGCCTGGCTGAACTCCCTCCAGATTAACTCCACCACCTCGGGGTGGAGTCTCCATTCCCCGGGCCTCAGCCCCTGCCTTGACAGAATGTCTGCCCCATATTTTGGTCCCTGGGAATGAACATTGCTCTGAGTGAGATTAGTTTGCCCTGGGACAACAGGAGAACCTGATGAGCAAGTCTGTACAAAGGGCGCGACCTCAGGCCACCCTGCTGATTTATATAAGAGACCACCAACGTATTGTCTGTTCGAACTAGAACATGATGGCCTCTGAGGTCCAGGAGGAAATGTCTTAGAGCCAGAAACACAACCAACATCTCCAGGCAATTAATGTGCCATGAAAGATGATGGTCCCTCCATAGACCTCTGATGTAGCGGTCCTCCATGACCGTTCCCTAGCCTGTAAGGGATGTGTCCATAGTCACGATTTCCTGGTCTAGCTTGATGCTGGTGACTGTTGTCAAGATTGTCTCTATACGAGCAGGAGACAACTGTGCCCGCATCGTAACTGAGTCTCATACTACCCCCAGGAACATAGTTCTCTGTTGGGGAGACAGTGAACTCTTCTTGGAATTAAGTCTCAACCCCAAGCACCTTAGATGATGAAGAATGACATCTCCAAGAGCACTGTAATCTCCGCACAGAGGAAAGGGGTGTTTTTGCCTGCCACTGAGGTAACAGGACGCTGCTGAACCTGGGGGGACGCCTACCGAACTGAATCGTACAGCTAAGTCTGACTGTCCGAATGAGCCAGCATGAGGGGTTGGGAAGCGCTAGCCATGCTCCCAAGCTCTGTACGAGTGGCACCAAAGGAACAGAGTCCTGGAGTAGAGGCGGTGAGTGTGGTGCACATATCTGGCTCTGTGGGTCCTGTGAGGGCTGAGGAGGCGGTGCATCCCCTAAGCGTGGGCTACCTGCCCAGGGCGAATGAGGCTATGGCCGAGAGTGAGGAAGCAGAGCATCGCTCACCGTCAGCACAGACCCAGTATGGCCCAGAGGTTTTGGAAACTGCTCTTTTATTGAAAAGGGTCGGTGGCGGAACAGAAATAAAATCAAACACAGGATTCTCCACCCGATTCTTCAGCCAGGAACTAATCATCCAACCGCGAGGGCTCGGGACACGGTGTGTGTCGGTGGGTGACCCGGGAAAGCATGGCCTTCATCTCTGAATCCGATTCAGAATTCCTCATCCTCTCCAGAGGACAAAAGCCGATGCAGTGATCTTCATCAGATCCTTATCCGGAGCACTGAATGAGATACATGGTGCCTCACATGAGGGACCTGCACCAACATTCAGCAACTCGATGGATCGAGGAAGACAGAAACAGAAAGAAGAAACAGGGACAAACGGAAACAGAAGAATCAAAGTTTCAAACTAAAAGTCACCAGAAACATCATTGTGAAAACTATGAGTCATCTAAAGAATTTTAGTTTACTGAGAAAATGAAAACTTGTTTATGCATTTTGTTGGAAGAAAAAAAATCTTACTGTATATGTGTAATAATATTTAAAAATTAATACTTACTTTTCTTGTAAAATTGAAACTTTTACTTGAATCCGCTATTGCGCTACTTGTGATCCGTCCTTGGAAAACGTTGTTAACAGAATTAATAAAACTGGACTTCCCTCCTTCAACTTGTCCAGCTACAAGGATCCTGATGTCTTTTACATCTGGATTTCTCACAGAGAACTTTTCTAGGCGATTCTTCAGCACTTCTTTTTGTCTATGCAAGTACAAGAAACAAAATACTTTGAAGAAAGGAACTTCAAAAAAACTGCTGATTTGTCATATATCGCACATTCAAGTCTCATTTGGTCACACCTTTATTTAGATATTTATTTAGCCAAGGACTTAGTTTGGCAATATAAAAAGAATAAGCTCTTTCTGAAATCTTTAAAACAGTACATTATGCTGGTAAACAATATAGTGTTGATTCTAGTCACTGGCATCTACTAATAATAGGAAACATTAAAGGCCACTATTATTGATAAAATTATGCATTTGTTATTACTGCTATGTCTGTTGGTATTTATTGTGTTAATTTTCATATCCAATTCTTTTTTGCTATGAAAGTCATATATACCATCACCCTTTTATAAATATATTTATGTCTATTTATGGAAATAAGACAAATAGGCAACATTATTTTCTACATAGCATGAATATAATATGGTAAACCTACCCCCAGTCAATTCTCCTCCATGGTGTTTCCAATTCTACATACAGTAAATAAACAGAAAATATGATTATTTATGGTGTGTCCCCTGTCAGAATACAAATCATATAATACTGCAAAATCATTGCCTAATTCACCTTGTCTGAATGCCATTATCTGCTGTTTATCTCAGAAGAATGATCACTTCACGTTTTTCAGTCAGTCTGCAGCCCAGTGTGGAAGCTTACATCACGGTGCCCGTATATATAGCCTACTGTTCCTTTTTCACTTTCACTTTCAATTTTACACACAATACTGGGAACACATTCAAATGCATATTGAATAATTGCTTTACCACATCATTTATTTTGTAAAAGCAGAATACTTAAAGGCATTTTGTTTTAATCAATCTAAAATTAATTGTCTGATATACATCATCAGTACAAAGTGAAATATTTATAAAGTCCTAAAAGGATGGAAAGAGTTAAAGATTGATGTAATGCCAGCCTCCATTTCCAGGAAACAGAAGCTAAACGTGATTTGAAAGTGCTGTGTCATTCTAGGGAGGGGGAGCCAAGATAGCACAGGCAAAAACCTACAGAACATTTTTTTCTCAAAATTAACATTTGGGTTAATTATTATATTTAATACCTGATTATGTATATAAACACAGATTGGAGACATATATAAAAAAAAAAAAAATAATAATAATAAGATAAAGTTTCATGGTAGGTGTTGGGCCACCACGAGCCGCTTAAACAGCTTCAGTGCACTTTGCCATCAATTCACCAAGGCTTTTATTCAAATATCATTTTTTTTTCTTTTTTTTCTTCAAAATTTAGTCATTTTTGGCATGTTGATAATGGTAGTATAGAGTGCTACCACCATCATCAAAATACCAAAATCGCCCATAGGTGTTCAATTGGGTTAAGATCTGGTGACTGAAGGTCATTGTATATGATTCCCATCATTTTCATACTGATGCCAGCAGCCACATCACCCTTGTAGCCCAAGACTGGTTGTCCACTGAAGCTTAGCAGGGTTGAGCCTAGTTAGTACCTGGATTGGAAACCTCCTGGGAAAACTAGGGCTGGATCCCAAATGGCACACTTCATGTGGACTCGCGGTCTCATGGCCTTAAATTGTGTGTGCTCGCCAAGTGGACGAGTCCGTAGGGTGTACCATTGTCCCCCTCAGTGCTCAGAAGTGTGTTCGCGATCACCGCCTTTCTGTCTGTCGGATGAGACGTGCCAGATAGCATGGTGACATTGATACAATGTTGTGTTTTGATCCAAACCATAATTTTGGTTGAGATTAACATTTCAATGTTTATAGTGTGTTGGATCAGCATTGAAATTGATGAAAGTCAACAGCACACATGGGTGGAGACACACCCTGCGTCTCAATGTCCATACTATCCACCCTAAACAGTATGTGAGATTAAAATAAGTGTGTCCCAAAGCATAGTATGTTGAAAAGAGAATGCCAGAAGTGCCCCGATGATCTACTATTTCCGGTGGATTTTTTAGGTGTTTTTCTTCAAACACATTTTGAATGTGTTTTCTCATGAAAGACCCACGACTGCAGATCAACGTGCTTCTGCATTTTTCTCTGATACGGTAGGAAATTAAATGAAATTAAATGTGGAGGATTTTATCTTTGACAATATGATTGACAGGTCAGTTTGCATGACAGGATGCGACAGAGAGCAGCTGTTAAATACACTATTGTATGACGTGATAGTATGTCCCAAAGCTTGTCTACTCTACTCTTTACTCATACAAGTATGCACTTTTTCTTCACAAAAAGAGTACATACTTTTAGGGCGTAGTATAAGTAGGCGATTTGAGACGCAGCAAGTGACATTGAGCTAACAGTGATTTGTAGTTAATGAGCACAAGATCATTCAGGCATGTATCTCTGCAAAACTCTAGTGGGTGTTTTTCAATCAGTGGGGCGTTTTCAAACCACAATGGGCATTTTCAACCGCTTTACTCGATTTGTTCTAATCCACTGGGGGCTTGGCTTAGTCTGTTGAAAAACAATAGGCTTGTTTGAGATGGGCCTTGCCTCGCCTGAATTGTATTCGAGAGTAGGCGGCTGCAGTGAGGGAAGGAGTGAAAGTAAAAATTATTGATAAACACGTGTTTGGAATGGAATTAAATGACAAGTACTTTTGGGTGTCTTGCTCATCATATTACATTACATAGACATCCAGTTTATTAGCTACACTGTACACAAGCATGAATTCCGTGAATCCCGCAATATCCGTCTTTGATCTCACAGGTGTCTGATCCACTGCGAAGAGAGAACTGTCCTCTACATTTCAGGAGAGGCAAGGTACATCTCAAAGCTTATTTCTAACCAGCATGCATCTCACGGTGATCGGTTCTGCGCAGATTTTGATCATCTCAAACAAGCCTATTTATTGTAGTTTGAAAATTGGCCACTGATTGGTAAACGCCCAATTTGGATTTGAAGAACCCTCCTGATAATGCTGAGATTATACATTGAGTTGTTGTCGACAGCATACACACCTGACCTGGGACTTGATTAACATTAAAATAATTAAATTAACTATAAAAATTCAAGCATGATGTTTGTCATAAGACGGGCGCCTGTATGGCGTCACTGAAATGAGACGCATAATTGCAGAGAGAGCACAAGCTTCACAGATCGCGAGTGAAATTAAAGTGGATCAAAAGGAAAATATAACATTCATCCTTGCTAAATATACATAAATACTAAGTTTTATGATGTTGTAACCCTTATATTAATCTTACTTGGGTCATTCTAGTGTGATAAATGATTGATTTTGGAGTGGATGATAGGCGATTGCGAGCCCCGTAGAATCCGATGTGACTGATTAATTGTGTATTGAAATCCCCCGGATTTGGTGAGTTTCATGATAATATAATATTCAATTATCTGAAATGAAGTGTTAAGGAGTTATATTCACACTCTGAAGTGTTTTATATGGGTTTATATGCATTTATTGTTCAGATGGTATGTTTAATGTGTTACTGAATGTACTGTATTTCACAAGTTCACATCTACATATATTTATTACAGTAAAGGTTATGCGTATTTGGCATGCTGTCCAGGTGGAGGGCTCCGAGCTCGGAATTTCTGCCCGAACCCAGAGTACTCCCGCCGTTGGTAAGAGTAGATGGAACTAGAAGTGAGGATATGGAACTAAAAGTGAGGAGATGGGGTGGAGGTGGGATGCTGATAAACTGTCAAGGAACAAAGGTGGGTTCTGCTGTTATTTATATTGTCCTGAGTTGATTACTGATTGATCTCCACTTGTGCTAATTGGGTTGTTAATAAAACATCATTTCACAAGTTCACGTCAACATATAATTATTACGGTAAAGGTTATGCGTATTTGCCGTGCTGTCCGGGTGGAGGGCTCCGAGCTCGGAATTTCTGCCCGAACCCAGAGTACTCCCCACAAAAAGCAAAAGAGCAAAAGGACAGACCCCCCAAAGACGCAGCGAATTTGGCGGGCTGGCGTTTCAATAAGTTGATCGCTTGACCGGAATATCTCCATGGCTTTGACGGGTGAGTCCTGCCGACCGATGGACGGGGAGCGGCGGGATTCGAAAAAACGGCTGACCGGGAGGGCCCATGTAGCTTCTGACGTGAGTGACTCAACAGCGTCATGATATTGGGCTCTACCGGCCGCCTGTGAGGTGGAATGAATTTGAAAATGCTGGCTGGGCAGAAAAGATAGATACGTGTCGAGTCCTCTGAGAGACCAATGCTCGCTGGACAGAAATATGAAAAAGGTAGATACATGCTGTCCGCTGAGAAAGCAATGCTCGCTGGACAGAGGTAATAGAAAATATATACATGCTGTGTCCGCTGAGAGACCAATGTACATAGTGCGTCCGCTGGGAGACCAATGCTCGCTGGACGGGAGAGAGTAGCGATAGGTACATAGTACGTCCGCTGGGAGACCAAGCTCGCTGGATGGAAGAGAGTAGAGATAAGTACATAGTATGTCCGCTGGGAGACCAATGCTCGCTGGATGGGAGAGAGTAGAGAAAAGTACATAGTACGTCCGCTGGGAGACCAGTGCTCGCTGGATGGAAGAGAGTAGAGACAAGTACATAGTACATCCGCTGGGAGACCAATGCTCGCTGGACGGAAAACGGAGAAGAGATAGACGCATACTGCGTCCGCTGAGAGACCAATGCTCGCTGGACGGAAAAGAGGAAAAGATAGACATGTGCCGAGTCCGCTGGGAGACTAAGGCTAGCTGGACGGAAATTTTAATCAATCAGGGTTTAATCAATGGGATTCTGGGAGAGACTGCTAGGAGGATGCTGTTGAGTGATGCGTCGAGCAGGGGGTTTAACGGGTGTGTTATGGGAATATCAGTTCTCAATATGGAGGAACAGGAGTTGGGAATTATTCCGCCTCTGGAGCCAGCGTCCTGAATTTCTGGAATTTCCGATTTTGTTTTCTGACCCGGGAACGTGTTTAGAAATTACAATGAATTGGTCGCACGCTGAGATCCAGGTGAGGCGCCTTAAAAGAGGCATCATAGCTGGTGAATGGGAACGGCCTTTATTAATGCAATGTACTGTTGCGTCGTTGTCGCAATGCACTAATATGCTGCTAGCAGTCCATTCTTTCCCCCACAGAAACACCGCTACTACTACAGGGTAAAGCTCGAAAAATGCTGAGGACTGAGGTAAGTCCTGTAACTGCGGTGGCCAATCCTCCGAAACCGATTGAGGGGGCGGCGTCTGTAAAGAGTTGGATATCGACGGGGGACGAAACGAGAAGGCTATAGAAAAAAGATAGGCCGTTCCATTGGTTTAGGAATGTTAACCATAACCGAGTTCTTCACGGCATGCTTGAGTTATGGAAATGAGGTCCTCTAGCGCATGGACGGAGGACGCGAGCGAGAGGATGTGCGATATAAAGGAGCGGCCTTGCGGAATGATGCGCATAGCTGAATTTAAGTGGCCGAGCAGGGATAGTAACTCGCGTTTGGAATGATTTGGGTTGTCGAGGAAGGTAGATGAGACTAGAATAATTTGGTCGATTTTCTCTTTGGGCAGAGATGCTTGGAATTTGACTGAATCCAAGTTAATTCCGAGGAACTCGATGGATGTGGCTGGACCCATCGTTTTCTCCTGTGCAATAGGGATTCTGAGTTCAGAAAAAACTTTTTGGACTGTGAGGATATGTGTGGCTGGGATAGCTTCGGGAGGCGAAAATATAAAAAAATCGTCTAGCAGGTGAATGAGGTGGGGAATGTCGTAATTGTTCGACAAAATACAGCAAATGGCTTCTGATAGCATGTCAAATATTTTTGGGCTGCTTTTGTATCAGCATGGCGCATACAAAAGCAAGTTAAACGCATGGCGAAATAGTACAGTGCTATGCATAAGTTTAGACACCCATGCTAAAGTTGACTAAAAAGAGGAATAAAAAATCATCTTTTGGAAACTGAACTTAATGCCTTAATTTAAAAAATTAGGAAAAATCCAACCTTTAAGGACACCAATTTTCTTTGTGAATGAATAATGTATCGTAAATAAATAAATAAATGTTCTTCCTTAAAATACAGGGTGCATAAGTTTGGACACCCCTATGTTAAATTCCCATAGAGGCAGGCAGATTTTTATTTAAGTATTTTTTTTATTATTATTTTTTTTAGGATACTATGCATCCTGATAAAGTTCCCTTGGCCTTTGGAATTAAAATAGCCCCACATCATCACATAGCCTTCACCATACCTAGAGATTGGCATGGTTTTATTTCAGTTAGCCTAATAGCTAGTTTGATTTGCATTGAGAGATGATCTTATGGAAAGTACCCCATGCCAATCTCTAGGTATGGTGAAGGCTATGTGATGATGTGGGGCTATTTTAATTCCAAAGGCCAAGGGTATTTTATCAGGATGCATAGTATCCTAAAAAAAATAAATAAAAACAAAATACTTAAAAATAAAAATCTGCCTGCCTCTATGGGAATTTAACATAGGGGTGTCCAAACTTATGCACCCTGTATTTTAAGGAAGAACATTTATTTATTTACGATACATTATTCATTCACAAAGAAAATTGGTGTCCTTAAAGGTTGGATTTTTCCTAATCTTTTAAATTAAGGCATTAAGTTCAATTTCCAAAAGATGATTTTTTATTCCTCTTTTTAGTCAACTTTAGCATGGGTGTCTAAACTTATGCATAGCACTGTATTTCCTGTGACAGCGTACTCCAAAAATGTGCCATGAATCTGGATGGATAGGCATTACTTTGAAGGCTGAAGTAATGTCGATTTTTGCAAGCCAAGCGCCCTGACCTGCGATATTAATCATGTCGATTGCTTGATCTATGTTGTGGTATTTGAGCGAAAATTCATAGAGTGGAATTAAGCTGTTAATGCTTGGGAACGGAGAATTATGCGGGGCTGATAGGTCGATTATGAGGCGTTTTTTACCCGAAAATTCTCTTGTAGCCACTCCGATGGGGCTGATACGAAATATGTTGAATGGGGGATTGTCGAACGGACCGATCATGAAACCTGATTCAACTTCTTTTTTGATCAGATTGTCAATGACTTCAGGTTCTGTGAGGGCGGACTGGAGATTAGTACAGATGGTGTTCTGTGAGAGCGGGCATTCTACACCGGGTTTAAAGCCATTTTCGAGGCCTGAAAGCAGGTATTTGGTAAATTCAGCGTCCGGATGAGTTCAAAGTGCATGCGTGAAATCTTTACAGGAGTCGATAAGTAATTTTTAGATTTTTTATTCGCAGATTTATACACTGGGCACACGAGACGGGCATGGGGAAATGTTTTTATAGCCCAGAAACACCCTGCTGTGGAGATCTTGATCGAGTACACCCCAGTATGTGCACTGGTTCCACTGTGCAACTCGCACTGCACTTTTGGCTGAGTTTGTGGTATGTATAGAAATGCCCGCCCCCATAGGACAGCGCAAGCTCCGCTATGAGCTGCAGATAATCATTCAGTTCACGCCGCCTGTGGGGGAAAGCTGAACAAATGATTTCTGTAAAACGAGCAAAAACAATATAAAATTCAGAAAATTATAGTAGACGGGATGAGTGAGTGTTTGAGTTTTTTAGGGTGACGGAGAAATCCCTGAAGTCTATTTGCCGGTCTTATTCAGCTGCGGGAAGCAGAGAAAGTAGAGAAGAGAGATCTACATCTGCACCTGAGAGGATCTGTGTACGGATGTTGTGGGACACTGGAGGCGGTTCCATGGCGGTGGCATTAGGCGGGATGGGCATCGGTGTTGCTGTGAAAAGAGAATGTTGGGATTTAGTTTGGAGGAAAGAGCTGGGAAGGGTATGAGCCGGGGCTGCAGATGTCGGCGGCGGCCTTATGCTTGAATTGCCCTCTAAAGTTTGATAAGGACAGTTTGGTGGAGGATAGGAAGGAAAGGAGGGATGAAAGTGAGACATGTGGGCTTGTGCTGCAAGCGGAGGCTGGCTTGTGCTTGTTTGCGCTACTGGGGCTGCAGGCCACTGAAAAGAGGAGGGGTTAGAAATTGTTGGGTGGACTTGTTGAAAGGCTTGGTCGTGTGCAGCTAGCAGAGGTAGCCTCGCGCTAGTGTCTGCGACAGGGGCTGGAGGCCACCGAAAAAGAAAAGGGTTAAGAGAGGCCGCTGGGCCTGGCTGCAGCCATCGCTGCTGCATAATCCGTGGTGATGATATGCTGAGCCGCATTGGGAGGTGGTTGTGGTCTTGCGTCAGTGAACTCTGGGGCGTGGCCTAAGCTTGCTGAAGGCCTGTTGCTGTGGCTTGATGGACGAAGAGAACCGGATCTTGTGCGGGTGGAAAACGGTGTTGTTGTCTGAGGCGGATTCGGAGCCCTGCGGGCTCTGCTTTGCCTGTTGCCCGTATTTGAAGCTGATGGAGGCCTTGGAGAGAGGTTAGTCGATTGAAGAGAAACGTAGAGATCGTACAGTTTCGCTTTGTTCATTTTCCGCGAGAACTGTACGTCAGAATTACTCAGTGCTTGCTTTAATCCTACGACAGTCCATTTCCCGATAGGTGAAATTGTCGAAATGGCCGAACGGTAGGAGGAAGCTGGGGAGGAAGTTGGAAGTCTCGCTGGGGGCGGTGAAGACTGGCCTTGGCGTCTTGGCGAGCGTGAAGTTGTTCGGGCTGGCGTGCGGCCACAAGAAGAAGCCTGAGGCTCGGGTGCCATGTCAGGCGTAGGAGGAATTATCCAGGGTCCGGCAACCTGCGGCGGATCCATAGGGATGTTTGCTTCGTCGTCGGATGAAAAGCTTTGAGACATTGTAGCAAGAAGGCGAGCCAAGATGCTGATAAACTGTCAAGGAACAGAGGTGGGTTCTGCTGTTATTTATATTGTCCTGAGTTGATTACTGATTGATCTCCACTTGTGCTAATTGGGTTAATTATCTGCACCTGCTCCTCCCGAACCTTGTTAATAAAACATCATTTCTGAAGACCTCACAAATGCTAAATAAGCAGAGTAATATAATTTATGAAAATGATTTGTTATGCATTGAGTAACAAAAGTTCTCAAACAGTATTTTTCATTGAGTTTAAAAGTCATACTAATTGCCTATGATGTTTATGGTGCTGTTTGTATAAACAGGTCAGGTTTTTGAGAGCCTCCCAGCTGAAAGGTCCTAAAGAGACAAGAAAACCTGTGATTCGTCGAGTGATCAGTGCCTTATCTGATGTCACAAGTGGAATTCATCTTTAGTGGTATTTCTCAGCAATTACCTCAACACTGAGTATCATACAGAACTGATTGTTGCACTACAGACATTTTTGCACTACGCCATACCAAGAGACTTTAAAGGTGCAATGTGTAATTTTTAGTGGCATCTAGTGGTGAGGTTTGCGAATTGCAAACAGTCCGTCACTCACAGCCTATCCCTCAAATTGCAAACTCGAAAGAGAAGTTACGGTGGCCGACGTAGGATCGGAAGATGTCGTCATCCGAGTCAGCAGAGTACAAGTCAAGCAATGAGGTTTCTTTATATTATATTTTATATTAAATTATTTTTTACTTAATTATTCAGTAAAACCACGTTATTGTGATTGTTATTTTTTTTATATACTTTTTTATTGTGACATTATTCATATTGCGATATAGTTGACACTATTTTTTTTTCCTTTCCCCTCCTTTACACCCAGTGAATTGAGAGAAAAAAAAAAAAACACTACAATAAAATCAAAAGAGAACATAAAAAAATAACATAAAAAGAGAACATAAAAATAAAATAAATAATTAACAGAAGGAAATGTATACATGTATACATGTATACATACACACATACATACATACCTACGTACATATATATACAGTGCAATGCATAAGTGAATACACCCATGCTAAAGTTGACTAAAAAGAGGAATAAAAAATCATATTTTGGAAATTGAACTTAATGCCTTAATTTAAAAAATTAGGAAAAATCCAACCTTTAAGGACACCAATTTTCTTTGTGAATGAATAATGTATCGTAAATAAATAAATGTTCTTCCTTAAAATACATGGTGCATAAGTGAGTACACCCCTATGTTAAATTCCCATAGAGGCAGGCAGAATTTTATTTTTAAGTATTTTTTTTTTATTTTTTTTTTAGGATACTATGCATCCTGATAAAGTTCCCTTGGCCTTTGGAATTAAAATAGCCCCACATCATCACATAGCCTTCACCACACCTAGAGATTGGCATGGTTTTATTTCAGTTAGCCTAAAAGTTTGATTTGCATTGAGTGATGATCTTATGGAAAGTACCCCATGCCAATCTCTAGGTATGGTGAAGGCTATGTGATGATGTGGGGCTATTTTAATTCCAAAGGCCAAGGGAACTTTATCAGGATGCATAGTATCCTAAAAAAAAATAAAAAAAAAATACTTAAAAATAAAAATCTGCCTGCCTCTATGGGAATTTAACATAGGGGTGTACTCACTTATGCACCATGTATTTTAAGGAAGAACATTTATTTATTTACGATACATTATTCATTCACAAAGAAAATTGGTGTCCTTAAAGGTTGGATTTTTCCTAATTTTTTAAATTAAGGCATTAAGTTCAATTTCCAAAATATGATTTTTTATTCCTCTTTTTAGTCAACTTTAGCATGGGTGTATTCACTTATGCATTGCACTGTATATATAGATACATACCCAGACGTACATCATATATACACCCATATATTTATATGTACATACGTATGCATACCTATGCATACATACATACATCCCTATATACATGTTTACATACCGACATACAAATTTCCATATAGCTGCATCATAAATCACAGAGATTACATCCATGCCTCATCTAATTACACAGGTCCAAATCCATGCTTGGTTTTTGTTTTTCAATGCATTTGGTTAGCATATGCGAACCATCTCTTCTTAAATAACTTCATTTTGCCTCTCATCTTATGCGTTATCACTTCATTTTCATACAAGTTTTCTAAAGCCTCAATCCATTTATCCAACCTAGGTGGATCAGTTTTTTTTCCAACCTCGAGTTATTTGTTTAATAGCTGTAATTCTCAACACCCAGAAGATATAATAATTTTCTTTGTTTAAACCTTTCGGCTGTATTCCAAGCATGACGTGTAGTTGTTCGAAATTAGTATTTTGACCACAGATTTGCTTCATTATTTCCAACACATTAACCCAATATGGCTGGATTTTTGAGCATGTGTAGAGGACATGAGCCAAGTCAACGTTACATTCACCACACTCTCTCCAACAGTATAGTGTTTGGTTTGTATATTTACTAATTTTCAGTGGTGTTCTAAAAAATCTAACCAATAGTTTCCACGCATATTCCTGCCAATAGGGGGACTTTACAACAGAAAACATTTTTACATGCCTGACTCCACTCCTCTTCAGTCACTGTTATTCCAATGTCTTTCTCCCAAGAGTTTAAAATATTAATTTGGTTATCATTGTTATTATTTAAAATATTATGAATTTGTCCCATTACATTTTTAAAGCTCGACTTTTCATAGACTTTCAAGATATGCTCCACGATAGGACTGAGGTCTTGGAAAGACTGCATATTTGTTATTATATAGCTCCTTACTTGGAGGAAAAAATGGTTACTTGGAAGGTTATAATGCTTAGATAGATTTTCGAATGTAGCCTATCAACTGCATGTTCCTTATGGTTTGAGAGCCTGGTCAAATGATACGTTAAGAGATTGCTTTAATGGGGGAGAGAATGACAGAAATGTATTCAACCACCTGGACTGTTTATTCATGTGAGCGTCTCCGGTAAGAGGACGTGCTCGGACCCAAACTTTCCAACTGTGCGGGTTAACATTGTCCGACGATCTACGGATATGGTGAGATCAGCTTCATTTTTGTATTTTTTTGGCGTGGTATACCACTGGATCAACGCTCTACTTTTTTCCTTTTTTTGTTGTGGATTACGTTTTTTTCCGACAAAGGATTAATCTCGCGGACTAACTGTTTCCTGGTTGGAAAGACTGTAGCGCGCTCCTGAGCCAGCCTGGAAGTTTTCTTTGAGTTGGAACTTTTAGTTTAATTTTGTGGACTGGGACAAAAAAGGGGGAATTGTGGGGTTGCACGGGATGTTTGATTCCTTTATAATATACCGCGCTAAGCGCGTCATTCAATTGAACTCTTGGGTGAGTCATTTGTTGATGTTGTTCAGCGCCGTCTGAATATTTGTTTGTTGCTGTGTGCCTTATCAACGTCTTTACACCTTTTTCTTAGGCATATTTATCTGTTTAAGAAAGCACTGAGTATGACATTATTGAAGTTTTGTGATATCTGTGATTACTGCTTTCATTCCAAAGATCCCCTTGTGCGTTTATAGTAACACAGCTGTTTAAAAAGAACATTAAAGGGGACATATCATGCTAAATCCACTTTTTTAGCCCTTAAATGCATTTTGTTGTATATTTGGAGTGTTTAGAAGTACAGAAAAGTTGAAATTATTCTCTTCAGGTGCTTCGTTGATATCTTTATATTCTGTTTTGGCCTTATTTTTCAACCTGTTCCGATTTTTCTGTTATCTATGACGTTTTGTGAACTATTACGTCACAGTATTTGCAGCGGAACTGCCAAATAAGGACATTGACTTCCAGCCCAACACTTCGAGCAATCCGCCATTTTTATTTCTCGCTGCAATTTTGTAGTCCAAGCTAAAAGATGCAGAAGTTACGAGGGGGTAAGTTAAAATGTTCGGTTGTTGGATGTAGTAACCCACATGCTTCATTACACCGTCTAATGTAGATGAACTGGCGCGCTTGTGACAGGGCGTATGTTTAACTGAAAGAACGAGCAGAGAGAGAGAGACCCGGTCGCGCGCACGCACTCTCTCTCTCTTCGGAGCCAGGCGAAAGAGTAAACAAGACACCGTCTCCAAACTAGACGCTGTCTTGCTCTCTCTCCCTCGCACATATTAATCCAAATAAATCGACATGGTGGTAAAAGGTCGGAAGACCAAAGTTTCATGTGTAAATACAGTAACACACCATTGCGATACATCCATATGAAGACATTGTTCTGCAGGTTCGTCATCTTCATTTTCATCTCGCTCTGGCTCCGACTCTGGCTTGAACATGTAAGGCTGGCTGGACAAGTCTTCCGTTGTTGACATTTTGATAATAACGTGTGAATAAAAAGTTTCTATGCCGCTAGATAATCGTATCTCTGCTATCAAACTACAAAAATGGCCGAACGGGGTGGAGTTGAACCTCTGCAACCTGGAGAGGGGGCGGGGTATGACGTGTCTCAATTGTATTTAAAGAGACCGCACCAAAACCTGTGGAGCTATAATAATAAGGAATTCAGACCCAAGCATTGCAGTTCCGCTTTACATAGACTACAAATGTATGATTTATATGTAAAAAGGAACGATTTAA
Organism: Squalius cephalus; assembly: GCA_022829025.1. Taxonomy (NCBI): domain Eukaryota; kingdom Metazoa; phylum Chordata; class Actinopteri; order Cypriniformes; family Leuciscidae; genus Squalius; species Squalius cephalus. The sequence continues at coordinate 5,473,727 of CM040816.1, forward strand.
AAGCATGATATGTCTCCTTTAAAGGGCGGATTGTTACACCATATCCTGAAAGTCTCATCCATACGATTTGGAGTGAAGTCTGGGTCCTGACTAATTTCCCTCAGGCAAACCGTATCAGTTGATTTTATTTTCATAATTTTACCCAATCTTTTCCAGCTCTTCCATGTATGGTAAACACTAAACAGAGTGATTCAAATGTTTGACCCTTTCTGCAGTTTGCCCTGAGAAAATTAGAGAGGTGGGTGTGTCTACCAATTTATTCTCAATAGATTTCCATTTAGGATTAATTTTATTATTCATCAAAACTAAAATGCTTTTGACTTGGGCTGCATGGTAATAAAGGCTCAAATTTGGTAGCCCAAGCCCACCCTGTTCCCTATTTTGTTGTAAAAATTTAAGTTTTACCCTTGGTTTCTTTTCATCCCATATAAACTTTCCTAGCATTCTTTCCCACTCCTTAAAGCATGAACTTGTTAGATACAAAGGAAGGTTCTGGAAAAGAAAAAGAAAGCGTGGCAATACATTCATTTTTATAATTCCTATAATTAATTAATAATTCCGCCAATGGCTCAATGCACAAGGCAAAAATCTGTGGAGAGAGCGGATCACCCTGTTTTACCCCTCTTTTTATTTGAAAGGGTTTCAATAGCGAACCGATGGCTTTCACTCTGGCTACAGAATCATTATACATTCCCATCATTAAATTAATAAATTTCTTGTGAAAGCCAAATTTATTCAAAACAGCAAACAGAAAAGGCCAAGATACTCGGTCAAATGCTTTTTCCGCATCCAATGTAAGCAGTATCATTTGTTGTTTTGTTTTTCTAGCAAAATCAATAACATTAAGGGTTCGATGTACATTGTCACTAAGAAATCTATTTTTGACCAATCCTGTTTGGTCCAGATTTATAATAAATGGTAAGATTTCCGAGAGCCTATTTGCCATGATGAATGTAAATATTTTCTGATCAACATTCAGGAGTGAAATTGGCCTATACGATGAACATTGTTTTGGGTCTTTCCCTTCGTTAGCTATGACTGTTATAATTGCATTTTTCCAATTGACCTTTCGCCGGCCCCTCCCCCAAAACGGCCATTGTCCAATCACACATCATAGCAACCGTTACTATGTGAGCAGGTCCGACAAACATTAGCAAGATGGTGAAACGCCCATGGCGTTTGTAAATCGGACATTACATACCCCGAGAGATTGTCTGGAGGAGTTATGTTCTTTCCATTCCCAAAGCCGAAAACACAACGTGAGCGGTGCCTACAATGGATAAAACAGTGTGGACGGCCCCAATCCCAGTTAAATGTGTCGAACATTACGAGGCATAAATACGTCTGCTGGCTGTGGTATCGATGGCTACTTAAATTTTTTTTTGTTTTGTTTTTCTGATCTGAAAAACTATCCTATCTGTAACTCAAAAAACATAATATTGTCTGAACCGCGAGTTTTATGATCCGTTGCCCCACTAATAAATATTATGGTCTCAACCGCGATTTTTGTGATCTGTTGTCCCCCTAATAAATATTATGGTAAGTGCATTATGAAAGACAATCAATGAAAGTTATTTAGATGCAAATTAAGGCTATGTCTGGTTAAACAGTTATTGTGTGATTTCGTTTATTGTAGGGCTGCCCCCAAATAGTCGACTAAACGTTAGTCGATATGAAGAGGGCTTGGTCGAATACATTTTCATTAGTCGGTTAGTCGCAAAAAAAAATCACGTGAAAAAATTACGCAATCAGGGGCTGCGCAATCAGTGTATGACATGACATCAAAGCAACGAGAGATCAACGAGATCAACGAGATCTCGTGCCTCGCTGTAAAGCGCACTTTATATATGTACAGACCCCTCGTTTTTTCCGAGCGCGTCCGCTTCGCATCGAGATAAAAACATCTCAACTTTTCAGAATGCCGCAAGCGCACCGTAGGTCACGTGACAACTGTAACGGAGAGTGCGGCTGATGGTTGCTTAGCAGAGCGCAACCGCCCTAGCGCTTTCGAAAAAGGAGAACGCGGCGCGCCTAGCGTTTTCTACGCGTTTTTAGGCGCGATATGTGAACGGCGCCTAAAGCAGCTAAACTGTATCCCTTCCACATCCACTCCATCAGAGCGGCCGGCTTCATTGTGATCAAGTCGAGAAGCTCCCTTCTTCCCAACAATGTGGACAAGCTGGTGTTCCTCTCACATAATATGAAAAAAATAAAATCGAATTGAAAGCTTAGGTAAGAATGCTTAATTTCCTTTTTGTAGTGTTTCTGTTTGCTATCCGTTAGGCTATATAAAAAATAAAATAAAAAATAAACGGGTATTTTTATGAGGGGTAGGCTATACAAATAAATAAATACATATTATTTTTATTTATTCGTTTTTATATAATGCAGAAGTTGTTTTTTATTCTGTAAGAAAAATTAGTCTGATGTTTGCAATTTGTTGTTTAAGGTCAAGACTCATCCGTCGTCTTAATGGCAGTTTGCGGCTTTGCTCTGATATTTTTTATTTGTATTTGTGTTCTTTAAATTATTTGTTCCACATTTTGTCTTAAATATAGTTGTTCTAAACAATTTAATCAAATACTTAGGCTGTTGATTTGTTTGCCGCCTTCTTTTTTATTCTAAGTTTTGGCGTTGTGCGATGTGCCATGTGCATTTATTAAATTGTTCGTTTTTGTTAATTTTCCTTTTGAACAATATAAAAATTATATTAATTTTCCACTGTATTTTTATACCAAACAGCGTTTTTGCTACAGTATTTTTTTTTTTTTTTTTGCCTTTTGTACTAGGCCTAAGTTACTAATGAGTTTATTTAATTTATTTTAAAGAACGAATTTTATTTTATTTTACTCAAAACTGTTTTTTTTTTTTTTTGACATGTAACTGTTACAGTTTGTATTTTTGATAATAAATTATTAAAATGCACAGACAGTCTGATTGCTGTTTTTATGTTATAATTAGCCTAACGTTCCGGCCACTGATTTTTGTGTCCGTAAGCGCTGTATACTTTAAACGCTTTACTATTCTGTTTTAAGCGCTTAATTTTCATTTTGAACGCGCTAATATCATGCTTTAGCATTTTCTGTCATATGGAAGTGTTAAACTTCAACTTGGACTATACCTTTCCTTGTATATACGCAAGTTTTTATATTAATATAATAAATGAACGATTATTCGACTAATCGCTAAAATGCAGGAGTGTTAGTCGACTAGGAATATCTTTAGTCGGGGGCAGCCCTAGTTTATTGTGCTTTGTCAACTTGAAGCATGAATTTGAGAAAGAAAATCATTTTTGGAAGAAAATGCACCACATACTTTTGTCAATGATATAAGTTATAGCTAAAAGATTGTAAAAGCTTTCAGTTCACCTGCCTAATTGTAGTTGAAAAGGCAAATTAAGCTTGATTAATGATATACTGTGACTGATCAAATAAACTACAGCATCGGGAATATAACTCCCATGTGTTGCAGCATTTAAAATTTTAGTCATAGTGTTATGCGAAAAAACACACATAAGAAATTATTGCTGACAGCACTTATATTTTCAGAGACAGTTTTTTCTTTCACACAAAAACACAACAGTAAGTGTCTTACAATGCTTTTAAACACTTGTTTCCTTGTTCTTTGCCATAATCACAAATGATGTGTATGAACACCGTTAAGCATTAGCCTCGATAGAGACGTAGATAGTAGTCGTGTCTCCTTCATTGCGTATTTTTATATTATAATAATATATCCCTCCACTGCATACTGTAACCCTTTTTGCCTCAATCTGGAGGATATCGCGGAGGTATTGCTCCAAAAAAGGTCACTGACACGCACGGGTATACCTTTTTCAGTCATGGCAATCTGTCGCGCTGGTCGTGTTTGACCATTTGTTTGTCGGACGTAGCAACAGTAACTAAGGGGGGCGGGGCTCGGCGAAAGGTCAATTATCTGGCCATTTTCCTGTTTGTAACACCTTATTAAACACTCTATGTAAAACTGGTACGATTAGGTATTTACAGTCTTTGTAAAATTCATAGGTATAACCATCTTCTCCAGGGCATTATTTCCCCAATTTTCCCTTTTCAATAGTTTTTATTATTTTTATTCTATTTTATTATTATTTCAATAGTTTTTATAGTGATTGTTATTTTTACTTGTTCATCATTGTGTTAGTCTTTTATTCACTGACTTTACCATAGCTTGTTTCCATGCTAGTTAGTATAAGATAAGAGCTATGGATAAGAGCATCAAAGCAGCTAGGTAGGGGGAAATAGCTAACGTTACGATGTCCGAGGCGTTGTTAAGACAGCTTGTTTTTCTCCACGTTTGCAGAGTCAGGGACAACCTGAGTATTCTGCTGCGTCTTTTTCTGCTGCTTCTCATTCAGGTTAGTGACGAAACACGCTCTGCAGCACTGTTTGTTTGCTGTCGGCTACGGTAGAAACATGACGTCATAATATGTCAACCTTCATAGAAGAGGGGTGCCCGTGGTTATGTAGATATAAATGACTCCTTCTAAGGCAGCCATTCCCAAACTGTGGTCCGCGGACCACTAGTGGTCCGTGAGGGTACTGCAGGTGGTCCGTGGAAAGGCAAAATAAAATATAAAATAATATATATTTTTTACCTTCATTTTACTAGGAAATTCCCATAAAAAAAAAGTAAAAAGAATATGTAGGCCTATATTGATATAACATTTTAATTAAATTGTCAAGTTATTGTGTGATTACTAAAATAGCCTAGTGGTGTTCTGCCGTGACATTCAAGTTCAGTGCCGTTAGAACCACAACATTGGTTCGGTGGATAGCAACAGGTTCTCTGAAGAGAAAAGGGCAGAGACAAATCTCACCATCACATCACACGCATAGCCTTTAATGGTGCGTTCACAACGGACGAAATTTCGCTTCAAACTTTTGTTTTTACGCGCGTCAATTTCGCTCTTGACGCGCGAATTGGTATAATGTGGTCAAGCGTATCACTAGACGCGGCAGGCGCGAATTTGACATATGATCCCTTTTTTAATTTGACGCGCTATGAACGCACAGTGGCATATAGGCAGTTTATATGAAACGAAATGTTAAATGGAATGAATAAGGCCTGTTATTATTTTAATTTCCAGTTAGTTTCTTGATTTCGCGTTTCTGAAATGTTTTGCGGATGTGCTGTTAAGTGGACAAACTCAAGCCTACTTTTTGAGGACTTGTAAAACTCTGAAGATTAATAATCCCCTAAAATCGCCAAAGGTTTTGAAATGTTGACTATATTCCAGTGTTCTTATTACTGTATAGATTTCATACTCCATTGCTATGGAAATAAGCATGTTGTTCAACTGAACCTGATTATGCCCTCGGGCGCTTCAGTAAATAAATAAATATATGTGGCAGCCGTTGTGTGCAGTAAACTTTCTTTTAACAAGCCTGTTGTACTGATATGATGACCAATGATAGTTTTAGTGCTAGTAAGCCTATTTAGAGGTGCGGATTAATTCAGGTAGGACTCTGAGACATATTTTATTATGAGGTGGTCCGCGAAAATTCTTGATTACAAATAGTGGTCCACACACACAAAAAGTTTGAGAACCCCTGTTCTAAGGTAATAAAAACATAACGGTTCATTAAGTAAGGTCTTTATACACCACTGAAAACATAGTTATGGATCTTATATTGCATTTCTGTCAATAGATCCTCACAAATATCACACATTGCACCTTTAACATTTGTTTGGATTCAAAGGACTATTTGTTTTGCACACCAACACACGATTGTTCCATGGACTGAGAACTGTTTATCTATAGTGAATTACTGTTAAGTTTGTATTATTTTCAGTTAGATTTTTATTTTCTTAAAGGGGGGGGTACAATGGTGTTTCATGTTATTCAGAGTTGTTTACAGTGTTAAAGAGATAGATTCTCATGCTAAATATTTTGGACGAAAAACGGAGAATTTCTATGCTGAAAATCTTACTTCCGGGTTGGTACAAGTTTCGGCTGGTTTTTTTTAGATCGTGGATCTAATGACGTAGATCAGAGTGCAACTCCTTATATGAGCATTTCTCCCGGAAAAGCTCGCCCGCGAGCACGTCGACTAGAGGAGAGCGAGACCGCGCACATCAACGCGCTTCAACAGGAAATCATCGGCAGCGCTGCATAGGATTTGTTCAAGAATGTCTCCAAAAAAGTGTGTATTTGGATGTGAGGGAAAGCTTACCGTGTTCAGTTTTCCAAAGAACCCAGTGTTACAGGAACAGTGGATGCAGTTTGTTTTTCCGGGGCAGCAACGGAGTGTAGGAAGTGCGGTTGTGTGTTCTGGTCGTTTCAGTGACGAATGTTTTATTAACAAGGCTCAGGTCGACGCTGGATTTGCAAATCGTTTGCTATTAAAACGTGGAGCGGTCCCAGTGATAAAAGACCCCATTCATGTAAGTACAACTGGATCAGATTTCTGTCTTTTGCTGGAAATCAAGCACTGCCGCTTGACTCTATAGCTCCGCCTCCAGGACTTCGGCTTTTTCCGGAGAGAATCGGAAAGCTGTATTTTTCTATTATAAATATAATAAAACTAAACACTTTTTTGAGATATTAAGGATGCACTACTACTCTATAGGTACTCAAGATTAACATGAGATTAGGTGAAACTGTGCATGTTATGTACCCTTTAAAGTAATTGTTATTTGAATTATATTTTCTTTTCTGGGTTAACGGTTCTAATTCAACTAAATTAATAATAAACAAAGCTCCAAATACTATAATAAAGTAGAACATAAGAAATTACATAAAACTAAAATTGAATTTAAGTCTATTAAAAAAATAAAAAATAAATAAATTTAAATTTAAAAATAAATTTAAAAATAAAAATACATTTAAAATGTATACAAAACCACATTTTTTTTTAAATACCAAAATAATTAAATATAATACGGATAGATATAATTAGATCAAGTAACCAACAAAGGAGCTCAAACCCTATTTCTTAAAGAGAAAGAGACAATTTCATTGTTTATTAATTTCAATTTTATTGGTTATTGTTATTTCATTAAGTTGGCTTGAGAGAGCCAACTTACTGATATTGTACTTAAACTTATTATTATTCTTCTGACCCTAAAATTTACAACTTTAATGCAGCCTAGAGCTTTAACTCTACATACTCCAAACTTGGCTAAGACCTTCAGACTATTCTGACTCGGTATGCTTTATCTTTTCTAACTGATCGGACTTACGGTTTTCCTAAAAATGACGATCAAAACTCAGAAAACTCCCATTGACAACATTGCGGAATGTTTAGATTTTCAAACTCACCAACTGTCAAAAATTTAAATCTAAACACCTTGAAGACTAAATCAAACTGCCATTCTATATACTATATAAGCCATTGAGACTCATTTAAACTCATAAACTCATCTATCTACTTTAAACTAATTTAAACATGCAACGATGTAACACGCCAGCCAGCCGCCTGATAACTTGAGCTAATAATTGAGTTCAGTACTCCTTGGTCCATTGTGAAAAGGCAGCCGGGTACGACGAAAATCCGTGAACATGTAACGTGAAAAGCACAAGCAAAGCAGCAGATGTTCAGCGTCGATGTAGCCAACTGGCGGCCGCACCCCCGGTTAAATAGCACTCCCTAAACTGCACAGGATGTCCATTTACAAATATATCCTACATTAACCATTCAACTATTACTCAGTATATCAACATGCCTATGATTAACAGCGTAGCGTCACAGGCCCTGAGCTCTGATCACTGATAGCGGGGCGCACACTCAGCTGGTGAAAGGGCTGCTGCCGCACCGGGGATTCTATAGTACGAAACATTCCATATAAGCCCAAGTTATGAAGTCAACGAGTGGAAAGAAAAACGAAGCTAACCATACCTGCGGCGCTACGTTAAACAAATAACCAAGGCAGACATCAGGTCGCTGGGCATGTAGACAGGACAAGAAGTCGCTTAGCGGTGACATCACTTGTCAAAAGAAAAGTCCTGGTTTATAAAGGGGTTTAGCCCTCGTGATTGGCTCAGAGTTAACTGCCCAGAACCACTCGCAGCACAATAAATTAAGTGTCACTTAGGGAAGTATGAGCCAAACAGCTGCATCCTGCTACAACATCTTCAAGTTTCTTTCCTGACATATAAGAATAAAGATTTTTCTTGGCAAGATAACTGGTGTCCGGCTCCATGAATCAAATAATAACGGGGAAAAGGCGTAATTCTAAGTCTACAGGTATGTTTGATGGTAAGATAACCTTGCTTTCTGGATTACTCCCCTGAACCACCAAAATATTTCAAAGACACAAAACATGAATCTGTGTACACTTGATCAGTATTGGTTTCTTCAAATGAGCTTACAACAAAAATAAGTATTTCAACCATTTATTACTCACATTAAAATGTTTGGCAACCAGAAATTACATTAAGTTAAACTGGTCAGAAGAGTTCTTCAAAAGTAAACAAAGACTATTTATGGAACACAGAAATGTCATTAATTTGAAACGGTAAGAAGATTTCTCTATAAGTAAACAAATACTATTTAAATCAGTCACCTTCTACACATCTTTGCCAACAACCAAGGTTCAAAATATTAGGACCAGAAAGTGTAGATGGTGGTGAACAATACGTGTTCACAAAGTAAAGTTTTGAATGGGACAGTTTGAACTGCTGGATGTTGTAATAAAGGACTGTCTGCATATTTTACCATTATCCACTTGTATGACACATTGTGCATCACAAAAGCTACAGAGAATGGAGCATTCTCACGCAGATGAATCAATTTCCTTGTATATCAATAAGTGATTCTGTTAGAACAAACAGTATGCAAACAGCACACAACGTCATAGATTTGGGAAGAAACAAATACTTTTATTTGTTCAAGTGGTTTCAGGTTACACAAGCATATGCACTAGTTATAATATTTACTTGTGTTCTTATCAAGCACTAAATTATTTCCTTTAACCAATTATGACAAACTGTGCTCTAATGGAAATAAATTAATCTCTTAAATAACTGGTAGACTTGTCAAGTATATGAGTACTTCAACTAGTGTACGAATGTACTTAGTGTACTTAAAGCTGAATCTATTGTAGGTTAAAACTCTTGTACTGCTTTACGATTACATTTTAAAAATATATAACTAATTGCAATAAACAGTATAGCATATTTTCAACAGTGATGAACATTATTACCTGCAGTGAACGTGCTAGACTTCCTTGATTCGTCATACATGGAAAAGGGTATTTTATACATGCATGTATAGTTAGTAAGTGTCATCAGTGTGCATTCCATGCTTTGCACTGTTATTGAGCAGAGTAATTATATTGACTGCATTGTATTAATTGTCTGCATCAGTTTGAAGCAGCATCTCTCAGTCTATCATTAGCAAGGTTTACCATTTGGTCAAATGCCTTTAGAATGAGAACATCAACATCATCATCTGTGTCGATCTCCTCACTGTAGTTCTTCACTGGAAAGATGTGGTTCATTGGCACTCCGATCTTGTCTCTACATATCTGCATCTAAAGAACAAAAAGATGTAAAGCCAAAAAATGAATGATGATTCAACAAATATCAGACAAACCTAATATTTAAAAAAAAAAAAAAAAAAATCACTTCCACAAAGTAAAACACATATCCTGTTAAATGCACCTTCTCTCTGATCTTCTTGCTGGTGTAGATCTTCCTTAGGTCTTTACTCACCAGTGGACATGCTAAATCCACTTTAGTCATGACGATCACTTGAGGAATCCCTACAATGATAGTGATACATCTGTTATCTTTTTATAAGAAAAGACCACATTTCCATTGCTTAATATTCCTATATTTGCTATAAAAAATTCCTAATGACACAATTGGACTTTGTGTTTGGAGGACATGCCATTGTACTGGGGAACATGCTGAACAATGAAGTTCAACAGATTTATAATTATTAACAAAATTATTCTAGAGAATCTTTCTTTAGTGAAGACTAAAAATTTACTGTTTAGTGTTTTTTTTTATTTATTTATTTTTATTCATTTTCTTTTGTAATTTCATAATGTATTTTGTGAAGTCAGACTATGTTTGTACTTATGTGCTGAGCAGAGAGCTGGTAGAGTTATATTTTGCTTAGAGGTATGCAATGTTCACTTAGCAGAGAGTTCCAATGATGATGATACTTCAAATGTGTACAGTTGGTATGCTCTTTGCAAAAAATTTAATGTTTCAACTAATGCAAATGTACCATTTGTATACCACTATTGTTTTAATGTATACACAGAAGGATAGTGGATTGCACCATGTCAAAGCATTAGGTGTTTTTCGCTACCTTAAAAGGAAGCTGTAAAGGTCCTTGCACGCTGAGTCCGAAATTTTCGCATTTGTTTTTTCGTATTTGTGAATATTTGTGATTCGGTGGCTCTAAATTGTCAAAACACCATTCAAAATGCTTGCTACGGATGTGAAAAATGCAGAAAATCGAACTTGATTCGATTTTTTTTTTTTTTTTTTTTTTGACGGACGAAAGTTTCGGAGGCAGTGTGCAAGCGTGATTGACATAACGTGAGGTCGTATTTATTTTTTGAACGTGCGAAAATTTCGGATGCGAATTTCGGACTCGCATTCGGATTCGGACAGTGTGCAAGGGCCTTAAGTCTCTCCAGAGATGGGGGACTCGAGTCACATGACTTGAGTCAATTTAAGGACTTGAGACTTGCTTGACTAAATTAAGAAAATGACTCGACTTGACATTGACTTGAGATCCAGTGACTCGAGACTTGACTTGACTTGAACTGTATGACTCAAGAATGACTTGATATACATTTTTATATAAATCATCGCAACATCAATTGATGAACAAAATGAAAGCAACGGAACCATTGACGCCAGTCATCAGATTCTGCACGATTGCGTGACGCTGCACAAGCCCAGAAAAAACATACATCACGGTGAGCGCGCTAAATACAAAAACATCTCCCAGCATCGTTTCTTTTTAGATATGAACACTAGAAATTGACCATATTAATACAAGAAGATTTGCTGTACGCATAATAACTGGCAAGGGATATCGGACGGCCATCACAACCTCGAACAGTCGAACTTCATTCACCACGTCTAAAAGTATGGCTTGTTTAACCTGTTTGTTATAGTTATTTTTTTTTTATTTTTTTTTGACTTTTTTGACTTTTTTTTTTAAATTTGACTATCTTTAAATCTAGAGAGAATATTGGTCAAAACAGCATGCCTCTTTATACACAATTATGTTTTCAAATGTAGCTTAATGTTGTCAATATTCAAATTATAATTAATGATGGCATTTGTTTTGTATAACATTTGCCACATTTCTTTCAAATCATGCTTTAAAGCCAAATATGTCGTTCTTTCCAATGACAAAAAACAACATAGAAAACTGTTAAAGTTTTGTCGTGTTTTATGTTTCTCTTAAAGCAGGATGTTATCAGGGGGTTGGGGGCAAAATGCCAGCAGAATTAATATGCACCCAAAATTCAAAATGTGGTGGAAAAATTGCCCTAGTCTGAGTTATTTTTATAATTATGACTTAAGATATTAAAAAATATTTCCAGAATATTGGCGCGATTGCAAATGTGATAATGATTTTATAAAACAGTTCAGTAAACAAAGAGTGAATATTGTGATGTGACATTTTGGACATAATATTCCAAATATTCTCTGTTTTTGCTCTATTTCTCCAATGGCAATAGTTCCAAACAAGCCACATAAAGAGTTATGCATATTTGTGATTCAGTGACCTAGTTGCTTAGTTCCAGAACGAATCTGCCGTTTTGAACAAATCAGTTGAATGAATGCTTCTATGACTCGTACATTAAGATGGTGATTTGGCGCCACCTATTGGCGGTTTTAACTTCATAATTAAAAATATATAACTTATATAAAGGGGATGCCAGTTTGAAGAATGCCATTTGGTGGCATATGAACCATTATACTCGAATTGTGAATTGTTTAATACCTTTTAATGGTCTTCTGCAATGTTTGAGGCATATTTATTTTTTCATGCTTTAATGTTGGCCTAATTTCAGTTACATTTACGTTTTATGCTATGTAGTTTGAAATTTTATTTATTTTTTATTTTTTTGATTTTTATTGTAGTAACCACTCAGATGTATGTGGAAATGCATATTTTTTTAAAAAATGTTGCAAATAAAACCATAGTCCACAACTTATGTAGTTTAAACTTATTTTAATATATAAATTCAGTGAAATCATCAAATGTTTGTATGACTTGCCAGTGACTTGTGACCCAAACTACGACTTGACTTGACTTGACTTGCTTGACATAAAGCAGTGACTTGACTTGACTTGACTTGCTTTTCACAAAATTGACTTGGACTTGCTTGAGACTCGAAGGTTAAGACTTGAGACTTGCTTGTGACTTGCACATGTGTGACTTACTCCCACCTCTGAGTCTCTCTGTAATATAAGCTCAAACTTACTGTACCACCTCAGAGAAACATAAAGGCATGAGGGCGTGAGAGGAAGGAAACATAGAGATGATGGGGTAAGGAAGGAGAAACCATTTACAGCTAGCATGATGGGGTGAGAAGATAGAGAAATGGGGAACAGAGAAATCTGGAATGAAGACCACTCTCATGTAGCCTTATATTCTCATATGCCTGTTTCTCTCTGTCTGACACATGATACATAATAAATTGAGATCTCTTGGCAAAAGTAACTGGTGTAGTTTCCATGATTCAACCATAATGGGGGAAACCATGATTTTTAAATCTACAACTAGGTTTGCATGCAATCAAATGAATAATCAAGGTTTTGCCAACAGTTGTTTTGAACAAGAATTAATTACAATAATAATTCCATGCAAACAGTTGTCAATATTTTCTATTAATGTTACATCCCACCTCTGTACTGTACTCTTAAACTCTCCAGTGTCAGTAACCACATATTTAAAGGCCAGTCTTACTGTTTTCGCTGCATCTTGTGCGGATTATGCGCAGTTTATCAGTAAGTTTTCCATCTGTGTAGGAGACTGTATTTGCATCCACAACGTAAACCAGGCAGAAAGCCTAATCAGAGAGTAAAGGGTCACTGATGTAATATTCACTCTCATGACTGAGTGGCTCCTCTTGGTTGAACTAAGATTTAAAATGAAGACAAAATATGTGAAAATGTCAGTTAGACTGTCAAAATAATTTGTATTTGTACAATGTTTATTTTTTCTAATGAATTTGGTTTATTACTGTGTAGTCATTCTTGACATGTCCATAAATGGCATTGATGATATCTTCTGGCTGAGACCCACACATTGCACCAGCTTCCAAACCCCTTGTGTAAATCAAGGTAAAAGGCAAATCACCATCTACACTTCTGATGCGGTGTTCTGTAAGCTACACACAAAAAAATAAATAAATATAAAAAAATAAACTGACAAATTTACACACAGCCAAAATTCTCATAATGCACATACTATTGTAACAGTGTGGTTGTATCAATCTAATAATGAAGGAGTTCCAAGAAAATCTAACAGTCTTTATTGATAAACTGAAGCAAAACACAAATGAGATTGTAGAAGTAAAGCTCTAGTGAACACAAACCACACTAATAATAAACAAGAACTGACCAAGAACGTCTCGGTAACTACTGTAAACTCCATTCCCTGATGGAGGGAACATCTCGGGTTACGACTGTAACCCTTGTTCACTGAGAAGGGAACGAGACGCTGAGTCGAAGACGACACATTGGGGAATGCCTTCAGCGTGTCTGAAACACGTGTGGAATAAGTGCAATCACGATTGGTGTTGCGTCATGACGTCACATGTGATGGTGCTCACGGAAGCTACAAAGGGATGCCGGCACACATCAGTGTTAGCTTCTGATAGGTCGAAGAAAGTTGTTCTCAGGCACTCAGGAGGTGTGGCAAAGGGATGCAGCATCGTACAGTCATAACCAGAGATGTTCCCTTTCGCGCTGCATCGAAGACGACACTTTGTGGAAGGAAAAACATTTCCAGGCAATTAATGTGCCATGAAAGATGATGGTCCCTCCATAGACCTCTGCTGTAGCGGCCCTCCATGACCACTCCCTAGCCTGTAAGGGATGTGTCCATAGTCACGATTTCCTGGTCTAGCTTGATGCTGGTGTCTGTTGTCAAGATCGTCTCTATACGAGCAGGAGACAACTGTGCCCTCATACTACCCCCAGGAACGTAGTTCTCTGTTGGGGAGACAGTGAACTCTTCTTGGCATTGAGTCAAGCACCTTAGATGATGCACCTTAGATGCACCTTAGACCCCAAGCACCTTAGATGATGAAGAATGACATCTCCAAGAAGACTATAATCTCCACACGGAGGAAAGGGGTGTTTTTGTCTGCCACTGAGGTAAACAGGACGCTGCTGAACCTGGGGGGACGCCTACCGAACTGAATTGTATAGCTAAGTCTGACTGTCCGAATGAGCCAGTGTGAGGGGCTGGGAAGCACTAGCCAGGCTCACAAGCTCTGTACGAGTGGCACCAAAGGAACAGAGTCCTGGAGTAGAGGCGGTGAGTGAGGCACATACCTGGCTCCGTGGGTCCTGTGAGGGCTGAGGAGGCGGTGCGTCCCCTAAGCGTGGGCTACCTGCCCAGGGCGAATGAGGCTATGGCTGAGAGTGAGGAAGCAGAACTGTCAGCACAGACCCATTATGGCCCATTGGTTTTGGAAACTTCTCTTTTATTGAAAAAGGGCCGGTGGCGGAACAGAAATAAAACGAAACACAGGATTCTCCACCCGATTCTTCAGCCAGGAACTAATCATCCAACCACTAGGGCTCGGGACACGGTGGAGTGTTCCACTCGAGCCCAATGCCCACGGTGACCTGGGAAAGCATGGCCTTCAACTCTGAATCCGATTCAGAATACCTCATCCTCTCCAGAGGACAAAAGGCAGCGATCTACATCAGATCCTTATCCGGAACGCTGAATGAGATACATGGTGCCTCACGTGAGGGACCCGCACCAACATTCAGCAACTCGATGGCTCGAGGAAGCCAGAAAGTAAACAGAAAGGAGAAACAGGGACAAACAGAAACAGAAGAATCAAAGTATCAAACTAAAAGTCACCAGAAACATCATTGTGAAAACTATGGGTCATCTAAAGAATTTTAGTTTACTGAGAAAATGAAAACTTGTTAATGCATTTTGTTGGAAGAAAAAAAATCTTACTGTATATGTGCAATATTATTTAAAAAATAATACTTACTTTTTTTGTAAAACTGTGACTAGCGCCACTACTTGAATCAGCTATTGCGCTACTTGTGATCCGTTCTTGGAAAACGCTGTTGACAGAATTAATAAAACTGGACTTCCCTCCTCCAACTTGTCCAGCTACAAGGATCCTGATGACGTTTACATCTGGATTACTCACAGAGAACGTTTTTAAGCGTATCTTCAGCACTTCTTTTTGTCTATGCAAATACAAGAAACAAAATACTTTGAAGAAAGGAACTTCAGAACTGCTGATATGTCATATATCGCACATTCAAGTCTCATTTGATCACACCTTTATTTAGATATTTATTTAGCCAAGGACTTAGTGTTTGGCAATATAAAAAGAATAAGCTCTTTCTGAAATCTTTAAAACAGTATATTATGTTGGTAAACAATATAGTGTTGATTCTAGTCACTGGCATCTACTAATAATAGGAAACATTAAAGGCCACTATTATTGATAAAATTATGCATTTGTTATTGTTGCTATAATGTCTGTTGTTATTTATTGTGTTAATATATTTTCATATCCAATTCTTTTTTGCTATGAAAGTCATATATACCATCACCCTTTTATAAATATATTTATTCATGGAAATAATACAAATAGGCAACATTATTTTCTACATAGCATGAATATTATATGGTAAACTTACCCTCAGTCATATCTCTTCCATGGTGTTTCCAATTCTACATACAGTATATAAACAGAAAATATGATTATCTATGGTGTGTCCCCTCTCAGAATACAAATCATATAATACTGTAAAATTATGCAAAAAATATATGTAAATCATTACTTTATTCACCTCGTCTTAGTGCCATTATCTGCTGTTTTTCTCAGAAGAATGGTCACTTCACGTTTTTCAGTCAGTCTGCAGCCCAGTGTGGAAGCTTACATCACGGTGCCCGTATGTATAGCCTACTGTTCCTTTTTCACTTTCACTTTCAATTTTACACACAATACTGGGAACACATTCAAATGCATATTGAATTAATTGCTTTACCACATAATTTATTTTGTAAAAGCAGAATACTTAAAGGCATTCGGTTTTAATTAATCTAAAATTAATTGTCAGTACAAAGTGAAATATTTATAAAGTCCTAACAGGATGGAAAGAGTTAAAAATCGATGTAATGCCAGCCTCCATTTCCAGGAAACAGAAACTAAAAGTGATTTGAAAGTGCTGTGTCATTCTAGGGAGGGGGAGCCAAAATAGCACAGGCAAAAACCTACAGAACATTTTTTTTTTCTCAAAACAAACATTTGGGTCGTTTATTATATTTAATACTTGATTATGTATATAAACACAGATTGGAGACAAATTAAAGAAAAAACAAAAAAGATTTAAAGCTGCAAGCAGCATTTATCGGGGTTCAAGCAGTTAAAGGGTTAGTTCGCCCATTTAAGACATGAAGTTGTATGCAATCCTTACCAGCACTATAGTGCATACACACTGACCCACTCTGTGGTCACCTCCCTGGTCAGAGTTCTGGCCGCTGGAAGTTTTTCAAGAAAGTATTCCCGGTTAGTTTCCGGGGCCTCAAAACTGTGCGTTTTTACGTGAAAAAAATATATGCGTTTCAAAGCTTGATTAATTTACATCACAAAAAACACGCCAGACAAAATTCATACCTCAGTTTTAATCGGCACTATTTTCTTTCCATTTCTATCAATCCGCGCTGCTGTCAACGTCAACAGTGCGCACGTTCCGATCAGCTGTTGATAGCGCGACTCGCTGACAACATGTCTGACTACGAAACTTCTGATGATGAAACCAATTTTAGCACAATGTCAGACGGAACAGATGATGATTGAAGTAATTTTAGCACAACGCCAAAGGGATACCTTTATGAACCGGAGTATACCGATGCCGAACTTCAGCAGATGGAGATAGAACGGGAAGAGAGAGAGAGCGAGAGGACAGAGATGAAGTTGTCCAAGTTGATGCTGGGCCCACAGCTGTAGCAAGAGCCAGGATGAACGACAAATGGTGGTGCACTTGTTCAAATTGTCAAGTTATGCCAACAGAAGCTATTGCTGCCACGAATGGGAACTCATGCCACAGATGCAAAACCCATCGATTGACGAGGAGGCCAACTGCATTACAGGTCTGTCTGCATTACATCCAAATAGTTTTCTCAGCAAATTGTACCTATATCCCTATATACTGTTTTTATATTAGACCTCTTTTCACGTGATTTCCACTGGAGTCTAAACATTGTTTACTGTACAGTTTAGACATGGGATCATAAAGTTAGTAGGCTAAATATAGAGCTTACCCGTGGTACTGGTACAGCAAAACTCTTTAAAATCTGTTTTTTTTTTCCTCTTTGGTTGGGGATGTAATCGTCTTCGCTGAAGTGAGCACTGCACACACGAAAATCCTTGATTCTGGATATTTTAGCTCCCGCAGAGTAGCCGATGGCAACCAGCCAAAGCTGTCTCATATTAGCTATATCCGAAACAGGAAAACGATGGAATCTGAACAGTGATCCCGGCACATTCTTGTGGTCACAACCTGGGAATTTACAAGTTCGCAACCATTGTTAATTTTCTACTTTTTACGTCGTTGTCATTCGATTGTGTAAACACTATGGAACAGCTGATCGCAACGTGCGCACTGTTGACGTTGACAGCAGCGCGGAATCCGCGGATTGATAGAAATGGAAAGAAAATAGTGCCGATTAAAAACTGAGGTATGAATTTTGACTGGCGTGTTTTTTGTGATGTAAATTAATCAAGCTTTGAAACGCATATAATTTTTTCACGTAAAAACGCACAGTTTTGAGGCCCCAGAAACTAAACGGGACTACTTTCTTGAAAAACTTCCAGCGGCCAGAACTCTGACCAGGGAGGTGACCACAGAGTGGGTCAGTGTGTATGCACTATACTGTAGTGCTGGTAAGGACTGCATACAACTTCATGTCTTAAATGGGCGAACTAACCCTTTAAGGCCTTTAAGCACAAAAGCATCAAAAGTTATTAAGTTTTATTTAGCAAGCATGTAACCACTGACATAATCGATTAAAAATACCATTTACAGTCAATATAGGCAATGTACCATAGGAAATATATGGTTTTAAAGCTTTTTAACAGTTATAGCGCCAACTATCGTCCGATCTCCATAAAATTTGGCATGCTTGTTAATGATGTTATGTCACATATGCTCACCAATTTATGTTAAGTTCTGAGTTTTCATTTAGGATTTATAGGCTTTTTAATGTATTTTGCCACGCCCATTTTATAAATGACCCTATTACAGCCATTCAAATGCAAAAGTTTAACTTTTTTTTGATAATTATTGATCTAGAGAGTCCAGAGAATTGTCCTAGACTGGTCTGGTTCCGATTGGGCGAAAAACCTAGGACTAGTTCGCAAAAGTAGGTTTTTAACATGTTCGCGAATATTTAATGAACGGTTTGATTGACAGCAATGGTTCTTGAGGCAAAGTTGTTCAGCATGAGCAGATCTATCAAATGATATGCATATTGTGTGGATGAGTGTAACACCACATGATTCCAGAGCCATAAAACTCGTTAGTGCCAACTAGTGGCCGATTTCTTTCAAAATTCTTACAGACCTCTAGGGCCATGAGTCAAACATGCCCATCGAGTTTCGTTCCGATCGGCCTCCGTTAACCTTGTCTAATAGGTGCTCAAACTTCATGGCGGCCAGGTTTTTTTAGATACGCCAATGTCCTCATAGACATACATGGCACCTTGGACCAAGACAATGCATACCAATTTTCAAGTCAATCGGACTAACGGTCAGGTGGTTATAGCCTGTTTTATGTTTTTTTCCTGTTATAGCGCCACCTAGTGTTCAATCATCGCGATTTTTTTACTGTGACCTTAGATTGAACTCTTACATATATGTACCAACTTTGGTGAAGATACCTCATTTACTTCTGGAGTTTTAGTAAAATAGGCCCCTCCCACAACATACGTTTTGGCACCCCTTAGCGTCTGTGAATCGAAATTTCAACTTTTTTTCGATAATTATTGATATTCAGACTCTAGAGAACATTTCCGCACTGGTTTGGTTCCGATCGGGCCAAAAACCTAGGACTAGTTCGCAAAAGTAGGTTTTTGGAAAAAACCCAAATACCCGAAAAGTTTCCCAGGTTACGAGCAAATCCGAGGCATGCATCTGGTCCACCTCGAGCCAAGGATTCCAGCGATATAAGACACTTGAGCCTACGCCTCACGGTTGAGGAGTTATGAGCCATTTCGTACTTTTGACCGCTGTAGCGCCCCCGTCAGGCCGATCGGGGCGGGCCTTGGTGACGCTGTAGGTGGTGAGAGTACTAACAGCCCCCAAGGTTTCAAGTCTCTACGACTTACGGTTTGGTCTGCCCGATCAGTTTTATGTCTGAATGTTGCATCATGAGAAAATTAACAATAACAATAGGGTTTCAGCACTTCGTGCTTGAACCCCTAATAAGTGCCTAAAAAAGGGCCACAAAAAGGCCTCTAAAAAAAAACCTATAGGGTCTAGTCACTTGACGCTTGCGCTGCTGCGTTCCAAAAACTTTATCAAGCCTTTTAACATGTGCCTCGGAGAGGAAAAAGTATGTTTTTTGCCCTTTTAGCTCATTTAATATAGCCTGGTAATACCAGACTCTGCTACTTCACTTCGCTTCGTAGACAGAGTCTGGAATGGCATAACAGAGAAGTGTTTTCTCTCTTGCTAGGGGGCGCTTGTCTGAAGTTTAAAATCATTGGTTACCCGTAAGCCAATCACATAACGTTTGGTTATGGCGTGTGTTATGCGCATGCTCGGCCGCATTTAACTTTCACTGTAAACACATGTATGATGCGAAAACAAAACCATTGAGCGAAATACCGGAGTGAACATGGCTGTGAACGACTTTTGCAGGTTAAGTTAAGTAAATCTACGCATCCACGGTACAATCAGCGTGCACGTCACGGCTCTCAGCCCGCCCTCTGTTCGTTGATTGGCCCGGCTGTTTCCAGACCGGTGGCAAACAGAAAGCTCTGAAGCTGTCTCAGACTGAGTACAGAATCGAAATGAAATTGAGCGGAAGTACGAAGTCTGACGTAGTCAGGCTACATTTAATATGGAAATGTGGTGAATTATTTTTTTTTTACCTTTTAAACTGTGACACCTCCACTGATGGCCCGATCTCCATAAAAGTTTGCACGCTTCTTTAGAATAATATGGCGCATGTGCTCAGCTAATTTGGTGAAGTTCTGCTCTTTTTTTCCCCATTTTTCAGTCATTTAAATGTCATTTTGCATAGGATAATACAGAGGCCTTCTCACCTTTATGACAGTTAAAGCGCCACCAATGGCCCGACGTCCATGAAAGTTTTCAAGCTTCTTTATGTAGCCAATGAGAATAATCTCTTTGGGGCGTGCCTTATTTTACGTGGCCTATAAAGATCGCTTTGGGTGTGGTAGGAAGGTGCGTCTACTAGTCACGGGTGACGTCATCCATTTCCGGCGTGTCGCGGAAGTGTTTGGTCTGGTAAGGAGCTGCAGTCGCGGCTGTATTTCTGAATGTTTGTAGTGAACTGGGTTTTATGTACTTATTTGGCTCACGTATCTCTCTAGTGTGGACTGAGGAAGCCTGCGGTACAACGCAGGTGGTAACCGATTGATTTAACGTCCTGGAGTTTAAATGCCCTGTGCATCGCGAGCAGTGTAAACCGGTTGGTTGTGTTAAATTATTGTTTGTTGCACTAAGGGTCTGGATTGACCACTTTAAATTTGTATTTATCCTTTTTTAGTTTACAGACTGAGGGAGAAACATTGCAGTGGGTTTCTCGTCGGGGCTTTTGTGGCTGTCTTTGTATATGCTGACTGTTATACCACTGATTGTTGTTCAGTATTGTGCTGCATATGGTCACGTTACAGACTCTCGTCTCGCGGTGCTGTGCTGGCTCGACTGCAGGAATGGATGCGTAATCTACCGCGAACTGCATTCACGTGCTGTTGTGGTATTGTTTATTTCTGTTTAAAGTTGGACACTCGCAACATCAGCTGTCTGGTAGCCTGGCGTGCCGCAGGTTCGATACGATGGCCTAACGTACTCTCGCTTTGAGGCATTAAATCGTTTAACCATCCAGCAGTCATCTTGATTTGGTTCCTTTTTTTGAAGTGGTGTAAACGCTATATAATTTGAATTATTTTTTGCTTATTCTGTTTTGCTTTGTTTTGTTTATGTGAACCCATTGCTTTAAACATTTAGTATTCTTTTGTTGTAGATTTGTTTTTTTTATTTATTATTTTGTTGTCAACCAAGTTTCTGTGAACTGGTTGTTAACCGGACGTTTTCTTTTGTTTGACTAGAGTTGTGAATTTGTTTTTTTCTTGCATCCACCATTTCAGTTTACTGGTTTATTAGTGGATGGCAACCATACGTGTGTGTAATTGCTCTTAATTCATTGAGTACTTAGTTTTATAAGAATGTATGTGAGTGTGTATATTTGATCATGTGTTTAAACGTGTAATTCTGCTTCCTCTCCAGTTGTTGGGGTGATCAGGATTCGTGTCTGTGTGGACGAGTCTCTCTCTCTCTGTTTGGTGGTGGTCTCTTCCGATTGCAGTGTTCCACCTTTGTGGTCTGAAGTGTGAGTGCACGAGTGTTTGTGTCATTTTCAGAAAATGAGCGAGTAGTCCCCAGCCCTGGAGTGGAGGCTAAATTGTGTGTTTGTGTGTATTTTGATTCGTATATTTATACATGCATTAATGGTGCCTAAATAAAAACTGTCATTTTGTATTTCATCTGTCTCTGGTCTTATCTCAGCCGCAACCGAACCTGTGTGCTTTAAGTTAATCTTATCAGGCGATTCCCCGGTAAATTTGCCTCCGGGGTGGCGTAGTCGGGTATCTTAGAGGGGTAGAGTTTAAGTCTGCCTTTTGGGGGTGAGGCAACGCCCTCCCTGGTGTAAACTTCAAATTTATGCCCATTCCAAACTAACACGCCACTACATTTAGGATCACGTGACACACGCGCATGCCCGATTTTGTGAGGTTGTATGCAAATCAGACAGCAAGATGGCTGCTTTCAGTCATTTCATGGGATTTGCCATAGAAATACATCATTTTGACACCCTTTTAACAGTTATAGTGCCACCAAGTGGCCAGTCGCCGCGTCCTTTTTCACGCGACCACAGAATGAGCTTGTACATACATGTGCTGAGTTTGGTGCAAAAATCTCGCTCCTTTCACGAGTTCTAGCCAATTAAGCAAAATGGGCTCCTCCCACTTCGAACATTTTGGCGGCCCTTAGGGACCATGAAACGAAATTTTCACTTTTTTTTTATAATTATTGACAATCAGACTCCAGAGAATCTTGCCGCACTGGTTTGGTTCCGGTCGGGACCAAAACCCCAAATACCCGAAAATTTTCCCAGGTGACGAGCAAATCCGAGGCATGCATCTGGTCCACCTCGAGCCAATGATTCCAGCGATATAAGACACTTGAGCCTACGCCTCACGGTTGAGGAGTTATGAGCCATTTCGTACTTTTGACCGCTGTAGCGCCCCCATCAGGCCGATCGGGGCGGGCCTTGGTGATGCTGTAGGTGGTGAGAGTACTAACAGCCCCCAAGGTTTCAAGTCTCTACGACTTACGGTTTGGTCTGCCCGATCAGTTTTATGTCTGAATGTTGCATCATGGGAAAATTAACAATAACAATAGGGTTTCAGCACTTCGTGCTTGAGGTCTAGGCACTTGACGCTTGCGCTGCTGCGTTCCAAAAACTTTATCAAGCCTTTTAACATGTGCCTCGGAGAGGAAAAAGTATGTTTTTTGCCCTTTTAGCTCATTTAATATGGAAATGTGGTGAATTTTTTTTTTTTTTTTTTTTACCTTTTAAACTGTGACACCTCCACTGATGGCCCGATCTCCATAAAAGTTTGCACGCTTCTTTAGAATATGGCGCATATGCTCAGCTAATTTGGTGAAGTTCTGCTCTTTTTTTCCCCATTTTTCAGTCATTTAAATGTCATTTTGCATAGGATAATACAGAGGCCTTCTCACCTTTATGACAGTTAAAGCGCCACGAATGGCCCGACGTCCATGAACGTTTTCAAGCTTCTTTAGGATCACGTGACGCATGCGCATGCCCGATTTTGTGAGGTTGTATGCAAATCAGACAGCAAGATGGCCGCTTTCAGCCATTTCATTTTGACACCCTTTTAACAGTTATAGCGCCACCAAGTGGCCAGTCGCCGTGTCCTTTTTCACGCGGCCACAGAATGAGCTCGTACATACGTGTGCTGAGTTTGGTGCAAAAATCTCGCTCCGTTCACGAGTTCTAGCCAATTAAGCAAAATGGGCTCCTCCCACTTCGAACATTTTGGCGGCCCTTAGGGACCGTGAACCGAAATTTTCACTTTTTTTTAATAATTATTGACAATCAGACTCCAGAGAATCTTGCCGCACTGGTTTGGTTCCGGTCGGGCCAAAAACCTAGGACTAGTTCGCGAAAGTAGGTTTTTGGAAAAACCCCAAATACCCGAAAATTTTCCTGGGTGATGAGCAAATCCGAGGCATGCATCTGGTCCGCCTCGAGCCAAGGATTCCAGCGATATAAGACACTTGAGCCTACGCCTCACGGTTGTAGCGCCCCGTCAGGCCGATCGGGGCGGGCCTTGGTGACGCTGTAGGTGGTGTGAGTACTATCAGCCCCCAAAGTTTCAAGTCTCTAGGACTTACGGTTTGATCTGCCCGATCAGTTTTATGTCTGAATGTTGCATCATGCGAAAATGAACAATAACAATAGGGTTTCAGCACTTCGTGCTTGAACCCCTAATAATAAAAATCAGCACAATTACAATAGGGTTTCAGCACTTCGTGCTTGAACCCCTAATCAGTACAATTACAATAGGGTTTCAGCACTTCGTGCTTGAACCCCTAACAAGATAAAGTTTCATGGTAAGGTGTTGGGCCACCACGTGCCGCTTAAACAGCTTCAGTGCACTTTGCCATCAATTCACCACGTCTCTGTTGCTCTACAGCATGATTCAAATATCGTTTTTTCCTTTTTTTTTCTTCAAAATTTAGCCCTTTTTGGCATTTTGATAATGGTAGTAGAGAGTGCTACCACCAGGCCCGGGGTGGGTAATCGGGAGAATCGGGAGAATTCCCGGTGGGCCGCTTCACTTTTGGGCCGGTCGAGGAATTAAAAAAAATATATATATATTTTATTTTTTCACATTTGTCACGTTAGTTACATTACACGTTCCGCATTCTGACACCGCAGCGCGCAGCCTCTGCATGGGTTGTACCATGTGAGGGAGTTCTCCCCTCCCCTCCTATAGAGTTGGTTGGGTCCATAGTCCGTCTTTTCCAAAACGTTTTCTCAGGTAGGCTACCGCGGCACTGCCGGCGCCTACCGATAGCTGGGCCGGCCCTACCGTAACGGTACGCGTCAGGGAGGATGGGAGGAAGAGGCCAGGAGGTATGGAAGCTTGTTTCCACCACAGAATAAAACATTTTAAAAGATAATTGCGACTTTTTCTCTCACAATTGTGAGTTTTCATTGGTATCTCACAATTCTGAGAAATAAAGTCAGAATTGCGAGATACAGTCAGAATTGCGAGATATAAAGTCAGAATTGCGAGATATAAAGTCAGAATTGCGTGATATGAAGTCAGAACTGTGTGAAATAAAGTCGCAATTGCTTCTTATAAAGTCAGAATTGCGAGATATAGAGTCAGAATTGTGTGAAATAAAGTCGCAATTGCTTCTTATAAAGTCAGAATTGAGAGATATAAAGTCAGAATTGTGTGAAATAAAGTCGCAATTGCTTCTTATAAAGTCAGAATTGCGAGATATAAAGTCAGAACTGTGTGAAATAAAGTCGCAATTGCTTCTTATAAAGTCAGAATTGCGAGATATAAAGTCAGAACTGTGTGAAATAAAGTCGCAATTGCGTGTTATAAAGTCAGAATTGAGAGATATAGAGTCAGAATTGTGTGAAATAAAGTCGCAATTGCTTCTTATAAAGTCTAAGTGAATTATTATTTAACCTTTAGGCTACATTATTTGTTGAACCATGGTATTAATACAAACTACACAATAGTAAGAGCTGAACTGTTGCTTTATTTATCCAATTTGGAAAAAGTGCTAATTTTGAATTCCACCATGGAAAAAGTGGGCCGGTCTTGGCCTGAAACTCCCGGGCTGAAAAGTGGCCCCACTCCGGCCCTGGCTACCACCATCATCAAAATACCAAAATCGCCCATAGGTGTTCAATTGGGTTGAGATCTGGTGACTGAAGGTCATTTTATATGATCATTTTCATATTGATGCCAGCAGCCACATCACCCTGTAGCCCAATACTGGTTGTCCACTGAAGCTTAGCAGGGTTGAGCCTAGTTAGTACCTGGATCGGAGACCTCTTGGGAAAACTAGGGCTGGATCCCAAAAGCACACTTCATGTGGACTTGCGGTCTCGTGGCCTTAAATTGTGCGTGCTCGCCAAGTGTACGAGTCCGTAGGGTTCGCCCTTTCAGTGCTCAGAAGTGTGCTCGCGAGCACCGCCTTTCTGTCTGTTGGATGAGACATGCCAGATAGCATGGTGACATTGATACAATGTTGAGTTTTGATCCAAACCATAATTTTGGTTGAGATTGGCATTTCAATGTTTAAAGTGTGTTGGATCAGCATTGAAATTTTGATGAAAGTCAACAGCACACATGGGTTAGGGTTAGGGGCCCTGCATCTCAATGTCCATACTATCCACCCTAAACAGTATGTGAGATTAAAATAAGTGTGTCCCAAAGCATAGCATGTTGAAAAGAGAATGCCAGAAGTCCCCCGATGATCTATTATTTCCGGTGGATTTTTGAAGTGTTATTCTTCAAACACATTTTGAATGTGTTTTCTCATGAAAGACCCACAACTGCAGTTCAACGTGCTTCTGAGTTTCTCTCCTGTACGGTAGGAAATTAAATGAAATTAAATGTGGAGGATTTTATCTTTGACAATTTGATTGACAGGTCAGTTTATATATATATATATATATACATACAAAAAAAATCACAACTGTTTCCTATACAGGCAATAATTTTTTATGCCAGGTAAAACAGCACACGTGTGGTGATTTTTTTTTGTATGTATATATATATATATATATATATATATGCAAACTGACCTGTCCACAGCAGACACAGATGAGCGTCATGAATATATATATATGTTACAAACTGCTTCGAGACACGAAGGTAGAAGATCCAAATGCAGTTTTTTAAAAGGGTTATCCCAGAATCGTAATCCAACACAAGCAGAGGGTCAAGCACAGGAAGGCAGTCCAAACAAACAAAACAAAACAAGCAGGGGTCAGAGGCACAAGAGTAATCCACGGAATGGGCAAGAAATCCAAAAAAACAAGAGACATGAAAAACAGGGAAAGCGCTCAGAAGTGCAGTGCAACAACATACAAAACTTCGCAGTGAGTGATGGGGCGAACCAGGCTATATGGGGTGAACTACACAAGATAATGAGATACAGGTGAATGTGATAATGAGTGCTGATGAGTCCAGGCAGAGAATGATGGGAGATGTAGTCTGTGAGTGAACATGATAGTCTGGTGTGGAGTGCCCTCTGGTGGCTCCCAAGGACAGTCCAGCTGGTGACCGTTACATAGCCCCCCATCAAAGGAGCGGCTTCCAGACGCTCTAAAAAAAATGGTCCAGGAGGGAGGTGGAGCGGAGGCAGACCCAGGGGGCGGGATGGAGGGCCAGGATAAATATTCCTATTCAATGCATTTTCCCCATTCCCATTCAACGCATTTTAAAATGTATCCGTCCCTGGGATTGGTTTGCAGCGATCGACCTGGAAGCCAGCTGGGGCTTCGGGTCAACTGGGAAAAGAGCAAACTCTCCCCTGTGTACAGGATCTCTTTTCTTTGTATGGAGCTGGACTCTCAGAGAAACGTGTTCGCTCAGTGTTGAACTGCTTTAAATCACCCAAGAGAAGAGATAGCGGCCCCACTGAAACTATTTCAGAGGCTCCTGGGGCACATGGCATCAGCAGCCGCAGTGACGCCTCTCCGATAGCTTCATATGAGGCCTCTTTAGCACAGCCGAGTCCCGAGATGTGCGTGGCAACAGGACACGCACCTGGTGACAATCACCCCGGCCTGCGGCGCTGTGTACATCAATCATCAAGGTGATCTACGCTCCCGTCTCATGTCACAACTCTCCCACCATCTCCTCCTATGGAGTCAGAAGCATCTGAGGTCGCTTCATGCGATTCATATACCAGGCTTGCTCAATCGTGCAGCCTACAAGCTCTCACGGCAGCCTACACTTCGGGAGAGTGGAGTGCAGGCCTAACACTCGTGAGTATGCCCAATGGTTGACTCTGTGCTAAGCTAGGCTAGGTGCCATATGTTGTAATCCCTAAGGTGATCCCATATGTATATTTATCCACGGTGCGGGTCCTCTGTCGACGAGCCTGTGTCTTTCCCTTGGCAAAGTCCGCTATGCCGTCTCTGACGGTGTTGACTCCCCCCTAACTAGACTGGAGCTTCCTCAGAGACATTCCATATGTTGCACCGGCCTAATAACCAGTCCATATGTGTATTTTCCACATGATACTTCCCTACGGGCAGGATGTGGATTCTGTAGTGTCCCTTTCCACCTGGAAAAGGCATGCTTTCCCAGTGTTATCCAATAATCTCACTGTATGGATCATGCGGAACAGCCATGATCGACTTTCTCAGCGTAAAGTCCTGTCCCATCTTCCGTCCCAGTAGGGTGCAGGGGGATCAGGTGGCTTACGCGGAGCAATAGAAGGGGTAGCAATAGTGGAGCTTTGGTAGGGATCCCAATTCGTCAGATCACGTTGAAATGTATTTAATTAAAATACAAATAATTAGAAAATAAAATTTAGAAGCAATAATTTGAACAAGTGCAATTGACTGTGCCATTACATGTAAAGTAAGATACAACACATTTAGCAACAGTGGAGTTAGATACACACGTAAGAGAAAGAGAAGTGCTTTCCCATCCTTAAACAACTTACAAAACAACATATTCTCTAACCATAACCCTAGACACTAAAAAAATATTGATATGTAAGCATTAGTCAGGATATTTCATTATAGCGATATATCACAATATAGTTATTTTTTTATTTAATTAGGGGTCAAGCTTCATCGGAAGCATAATCTGAGGGTCCATGCCAAAGTTGGGAACAGTGCCACCTACAGGTCATGAGATATGAAAAATGGTTATTTTGGCCAATATCATTTGAACAGTTTTTCAGAAAATCATAAATGTGGTATCTTTGGATTTCTTGTGTCATACCGAATCCATTAATACCGAATTTGGTACCACGTGTCCGTCATTTTGAATCTTTTAAACTATTTGACATATCTTTACAAACTTTGGGAGGGATCATCAACAGCATGTCCTGAAGGTACATAAGTTTGAGCAGAGCGCCACCTTTCCAGAGATATACGTTTTTTTTTTTTCTTCAAAAACATATTGACAAAAACATTTTTTTCACTATTCCTCCTTCAAATTTTGCTTAATTTTGTCCAAAATTTTATCCGATGATCTTTGGACTGAGCCGCACAGATATGGCTGAACGTATTTTTGATATTCTCTAACGTTCCTGAGATATTCATCTCCAAAGTTGGCCTTGCCTGTATTTGACGCCTTATACTAGTTAGCTTAGCATACTAATTGGTTAGCATGCTAACCAGATGCCATTCTTTCTAATGTGGCTCTTCAGCTATCAGGCTAACCATAAGCTACATTAGCATTAAGCTATCTTAGCATGCTAATCTGGTTAACATGCTTAAGTGTGCTCATTCTTACACTGAAGCCTCTCCTTTGCAGCTTTGTAAATCAGCGTCCTCTGAGTGATGCAAGCTGCTAAACCACGTGCCACGAGCCCCGAACCATTCCGGTCGTGGGTTTGAATACTGTGTGGCACATGCCCAGACCACAAGAGGTACTGTGGCCTTAAGTGGTGGAAAAGTTGCTTCTGTTCCAGACATGGTGTCAATATGTGAAGGAACTCAATAAATACAACATGCAGTGAATTTATATAAAAATTCTTCATTTTGAGTTGCTTGTAACTTGAACTAAGGACCTTCTGCCTCTTGGCAAAAACAAAACTTCCCAGTGGCGCAATGAGATGAGTGACATGCATCTGACCCAGAGATAGTGGGTCCGAGAAGTGTCATGTTGACTCCTTTATTATTCAAGCGTTGTGCTAATCTTTCTTCCTCTTGGATTAGAAATAAGTATGTCTCATTTATTCTGTTTTCATTCTCATCTGAACTTCTGTTCATTTTGTATTAATTTTCACCTGTGCTGTTTTTACTCTTCCTGCTCTTGCTGCTGCTTCAGGGGCTTGGGGCTATAGCTCAGCTATATTTTTATTTATCTGTGTTATTTAAAATAAGAACAAAGATGTAAATAACAAACAAAAGGACAAATAAAATATAACGATACAAATTAAATAAAGAGTGAGTTACATTGTTTCAGGTACAGTGGTCTATTTAACAGTAACATTCAAGTAAGAAATAATACAAATTGAATAATCAAATGTACAATAAAACACTGCATAGTCTTTACTGTATGAATTATAGATTTATCCTTATTAAAGCTACTAAAGTTATTTAGTCAAGCACAGTGAGTGATTTTATCTTTGTCTTTTGTTGTTTGATTAAAATTAAAGATATAAACTAGGCTAGATAGGATATAGATAGGCTGTTGTCACATTAAGTCTGATACATGGATCCTATATATATATTGGTCTATATTTCTCAAAACTGTTTATGTTCACTTAAGACACAACCAACTGTGTTTATGTAAATACTCAAGATGCACTTTTAGACATAATTTGTCAGGCAGTACGAGTCACGTGTTGAGTAATTGTTTACTGATTATTGCGCGTAATAACCTTTTTTAACATTAAGCATGTTTATTTATTGCTCTAACGTGTCAAAAACTTTAAGCAATGCTGCACCACAACATATATTGTCATACCACCCAGCTCTACTCAAGAGGATGGCTCAAGCTATTTTGCTGACAACTGTGAAGATGTTATAA
This sequence comes from Squalius cephalus, assembly GCA_022829025.1. Taxonomy (NCBI): domain Eukaryota; kingdom Metazoa; phylum Chordata; class Actinopteri; order Cypriniformes; family Leuciscidae; genus Squalius; species Squalius cephalus. The sequence goes on from CM040816.1 coordinate 5,503,972, forward strand.
CTGCTAAAAAAGGCTGATATTTAGCTGTAAAAAAAATGTGTCTACAGAAACAAAAGTAGCTGAGTTAGCTAATGTTAACTAGCAAGCTAATGTCACTCGTCAGCTAGCAAGTAAATTCACAAGTTCTAGAACAGCACATCTATTTTAAAATTGCTTTATTCCTCTTTGATAGTATACTTTACAACATGCTTTACCTTAAGGCAGTTTACATTGAGCACCATGGCAGCTTCTTTCCTTGTTTTTTTGTTGTTGTTTTTTTTTTTTTTTTTTTTTTTTCTCTAACTGAAGCCAACCATATTGCGGAATTGCGGATTTAGGGATAGTTCACCCAAACATAAAAATTCTGTCAAGAAAGAAACTTGTAAAGGTTTGGAACAACTTGAGGATGAGTAAATGATGACAGTTTTCATTTTTGGGTGAACTATCCCTTTAAGACTATGGTTAATCAGCCTACGGATCCAACAGAATGTGTCACATAATTAACTTGCATCTAGCCAAAAACTGAGATAGGCTATATTTGGTAGTCCTATTAAATCTGGTGAAGAAAGTTCTTGTATTATTTGAGAATAAAATTACATTGTTGCAAAATACAGTATCTCAAAGTATTTAATTACATCTGATTATGTATTTGTCCAGCAAAATACAAATGACTAAATACTCAAATGTAATTAAAAACGCATTTTAAATACATTTAATTGTAAATTATTTTAAATTAATTTCCCTACCAGAAGCCTACGATCGGTCAACGAGCAACGTCTTGTGGTTCCATCCATCCCTGCATATATACAATATACGTTATTCTCTGTATCAAATCATTATTACCCAGCCCCTGATGTTTCGGGCTCATCCCCTGATGTTTTTAAAACCTAGAAACACCCCTTCAAATGCATATACAATATTTGTAACTTAAATAAGTAATAATCAAATAAAGAGACAATATATTAACATTTTAAAAGTCTTACAGTTACAACCGGCCCTTTGAGGGCAGCCATAATGCTGAAGTGGCCCTCAGTGAAAATGAGTTTGACACCCCTGCTATAAAGGAAACACACACAAGGGTAACGGGACAACAGGTGAGGAATGTTAATTACTAAACAGATAACGAGAAGGGAGGAGCTAACAATTAGACAGAAAGCACATGGCACAGGAAATAATCAGGAGCCATGTGCTCACATGAAACTAGACTAACAAAACACGAGACAGACAGGAGATGTCATAGCTCTGTCACCACACAGAACTAGTAACCAAAAGCAGAAGCGACAGAACCATGACAAAAATACACACATTTTATCGTGATATCCACGGACAAACCAATAGTGTAAATAAGAACCTCTATCTTTAGAACAGGGGGTCAAATTATCTTTATTTGTACTGAATTAGTGGTAGTAAAGCAATAATTGTTGGCTTATTCTGGTCAATAAACTTAAATAATCAATAGGTGCCATAATTAATGAGGATGTATTTTTAACTTTAGAACACAGAGTCAAATTGTCTTTATTACACTATTTTAGCCATGTAAAGTTAAATCGCCTAAATATATAACGTTATGAAACGTCACTTTGCACCTCATCCAAAATGATTCGCCTAGGAACTTCATTGAGATTCATGAGACCAAAGATCGGCAGTTAGATAATAAACCACAGATTTGAGCTTAAAACAACTATATTCTTGCCTTAAAACTAAAACTTAAAACTACATTTCGTGACACAATAAATAAATAATAAATTTAAATAAATTACCTGGGTTTTCTCCTCCACTATTGACATTTACTGGTAGGTGCCAGATGCATTCTGGGATATCTGGCTGTCTCAAGTCCTCACAAGTCACCTCTCGATGTATCCTTGATAAAAGGGGCGGATTAAGAACACCTACGGGGATTTGAACTGTACTTGGCTGGATGCAAACTTTGAATTGGAACATTACTTGGGCAGTGACTGATGAAGTTTCACAAATCCAGAAGAACACGAGTACAGACAAGAATGCAGATTGAGAAACAGCCTGAGAGCACTGCATGTTCTTGTGTTCATTGGATAGGGCAGATATATCGATACTCGAAACCACGATTAGCAATACAGCGATTGGCTAGCGGCAAGACAGCAACGTAATGACATCATATTAAAAAAGAACATCACACAGGGTTCCCACAGTTCTTGAAAGTACTTTAACCCTCTGGGGTCTGAGGTGTTTTTGGGGTCCTTGAGATGTTCTGACATGCCCTGACATTTGTGCTTTTTTCAGTTGCTTATAAACATATTAGCTCTCTGAGGTCGGCAAACGCGCCGGCGCGTTTTGCTGGATTTTCTTCACATTGTAGCTCTATAAACTTAAATTTCTCCGTCATTTATGGTCATACAGAAAAAAGAAATATAAAAAAAGAATCTGTGATAATTCTACTTTTGTATGTGTCCACTTACAATCAAATCAAAACACTGTGCTTTTGTAAAATAAAGAAAATAAACAGGGTGTGCGTTCTGCCTCTCCATCGCGGTGAACTTTTTTTTCTTGAGCACGTCTATAAACTGAAACAAAACTCAGCTAATACTTGTCACACATTTATGAGCCATATACCTTTATAAACATTTAAGTGTGTACTTTTAAATGATCGGATTCAAACTGAAAACAAATATTCTCTGTTTAAGTAATTTGTATAAAACCAACAAGATGTCCAGCTTCTCAAACGCTTCCTAATTATTTTTAATTTGACCACACCCACTCGCGCAAAAGAGATTCAAATGCAAATTTCCACATGGAACGCGCTCATTACCTCAAAAACAAAACACCAAAACACTTCACAAGTCTCTGCTTTTCGTCGAGTTTGAAAGACGCGCCGTGAGCTTACGTTGGATTTACATCAGAAGAAGAAGAACGCGATTTGAAGACAAGAAAGATGTAAGGTAAGAAATTCTTACATATTAGTTTGTTATTGTTGCATAAATTTCACATTGCAGTTGAACTGTTGCTAGATATATGGTGAATATTATAATATTTAGACCCGTGTTTACTGTTACTGTGTTTGTGGATATCTGCTCAAACGTAGATATGTAGGCTATATGGTAACCATAATGTTTTATATTTGAGCGCGATCGCGTTTGAATGTATCATATTTTGGATCGCGATCGCATTTGAAAAGCAAAACGCACCAAACGGCTTCATGTTTTTACTATTATCTAATTTCATATCATCATAACGAATGGAAACATTTGAAGTAACATGATAATCAATATATTTTTCTCTAGCTTAGTTGTTACTGAAATCTTTTGGAAGATTTATAGGTGTAACACGGAGTCAGAGACATTCGAATCCATCTGCAAGGCTTTATTAAGAATTGTCAACAGGCAGGAATAATCACCAGAAAACAGGAACAACGTAGGTAATCCGGGACACAGTTCAATAGACAGGCAATGGTCGCAATGGCAGGTAGCAGGAATCGTCAACGGGGTACACAGTCCAGAGTCATACACAGAAAATCCAACACAGAGATAAACGCTCAGAATTACGACCATAGGGAACGATAAGACTTCGCAAAGAACAAGAGAAAGTACGCGCCTTATAAAGGCGATAACTAATGGGATGATGAGCCACAGCTGAGACGGAAAAGTACTGGGTCCGTGTGAGAAAAGAGTCCGGGCAGAACTAATATTCGGGTGATGGTTCCCGCTGTGTTCGGTCGGAAAGGGCCACAGAGGCGCTATTAGTGACAGAGCCCCTCCCCTGCGAACGGCTCCCGACGTGAGCTCCTCCTCGGCGCCGAGGTCTACCACGAGGACGAGGAGCGGGTTTCTCCGAGTGTTCCCGGTGGAATGTAGCAGTAAGTTGGGGGTCGAGCATGTCCTTAGAATTGACCCAAGACCGCTCCTCGGGGCCGTATCCCTCCCAGTCCACGAGATACTGGAGGACCCCGCCTCGGCGCCGAGAGTCCAAGATCTGGTTGATCTGATAAATGCTCTCTTCTGCGCCCATTAGGGGAGGAGTCTCTGCCGGGGCGGCCTCGTCCTCGTCCCCCTCTCCTCCCGGTTCCACAGCGGGCTTGAGCAGGGAAACATGAAAAGTGGGTGAGATGCGGTAATGAGATGGGAGATCTAAACGGAAAGACACAGGAGTGATTTGTCTGAGGATTTTGAACGGACCCACGTACCTTGGGCTAAGCTTTCTGCAGGGGAGTCGGAGTCTCAGGTCCCGGGTGGAGAGCCAGACCCACTGTCCGACCTGGTATGGGGGAGCGGCTCTCCAGAGGCGATTGGCTTGGCGGGTAACTCGTTGGATTGCCTGTCGTAGGTTGGTGTGTGCTAGATCCCAGGTAGCTTCGCTCCTCCGTAGCCAGGTGTCCACTGCGGGGAGGTTAGTAGGTTCCCCGGACCACGGGAATAGTGGAGGTTGGAAGCCTAACACACATTGGAATGGGGTAAGTTGGGTGGAGGGCTTCCTTAGGGAATTCTGGGCGTATTCAGCCCACATGAGGTATTCGCTCCAGTCCTCCTGATGGAGGTGACAGTAAGCTCGTAGGAAGCGGGAGAGTTCCTGATTCAGCCTCTCCACTTGTCCATTGGATTGCGGGTGGTACCCTGACGTGAGGCTGACGTTGACATTTAATTGAGACCAGAGGGACCTCCACACACGGGACGTGAATTGGGGTCCTCGATCCGAGACTATGTCTTCGGGCAAACCATAAAATCTAAAGACCTGGTTGAGCAAGGCTTGAGCAGTCTCCCATGCAGTGGGACGTTTGGGAAGCGGAATAAGGCGGCATGACTTGGAGAACCGGTCAATGATGGTGAGGATCACGGTGTTGTGGTGAGAAGGTGGCAAGTCGGTCATGAAGTCGACGGCCAGGTGGGACCATGGTCTCTCTGGGATGGGGAGAGGCTGGAGCAGACCGGCAGGGCGCTGGCGTAGGGATTTGGTTTGGTTGCATGTGACACACTCCTTGACGAAGGTTAGAATCTGTTGAGTCATGGAAGGCCACCAGAACTTATTGAGAACGAGTTCCCTGGTCGCCTGGACGCCGGGGTGGCCGGCGCTGGGATTTTCGTGGATCAGTGTCAGTACGCGATGCCGTAGGGGAGCGGGGACGTAGGTCAGTCCAGGAGGGCATTCCGGAGGAGCAGGATCTGTTTCTAGGGCCTCAGTGATCTCGGCCATGATGTCCCATTGCACGGGGGAGACGATCTGGGAGATGGGAATGATAGTGGCCGGAGAGGTGTCTGATTGGGACAAGTCGTATTGGCGGGAGAGTGCGTCCGCCTTACCGTTCTTGGACCCGGGCCGATAGGTTATGGTGAAGAGAAACCTGGAGAAGAATAACGACCATCTGGCCTGGCGGGCATTGAGACGTCTGGCGGTTCTCAAGTACTCCAAGTTCTTGTGGTCGGTTAGAATGAGAAAGGGTATGGTCGAGCCCTCCAACCAGTGTCTCCATTCCTCCAGGGCCGCTTTCATGGCCAACAGTTCTCTGTCCCCGACGTCATAATTACGTTCCGCGGGATTGAGTTTGCGAGAGTAGTAGGCACACGGGTACAATTTCTCTGGGGTTCCCTGGCGTTGTGACAGTATTGCTCCGATACCTGTGCTGGAGGCGTCCACCTCCACAGTGAACTGACGTCGGGGGTTTGGGTGTTTCAAGATGGGAGCCGAGGTGAAACGAGTCTTCAGATCTTGGAACGCTTTCTCGCAGAGCGTAGACCATGCCAGCTTGTTGGATCCACCTCCACTGCGAGTGAGAGAAGTTAGAGGAGCTGCCACTTGACTGAAACCCCGGATGAATCTTCGATAGAAATTGGCAAACCCTAGGAAACGTTGGAGGTCTTTGACGGTTTGGGGTCGGGGCCAGTGTAGCACGGCGGAAACCTTGCTGTCATCCATCGTGACTCCCTCAGCAGAGATGATGTATCCTAAGAAGGAGACGGTGGAGAGGTGGAAGGCACACTTAGAGAGTTTGGCGTACAGCTGATTCTGGATTAGTCTTTGGAGCACAACCCGTACATGTTGGACGTGTTCGGACAGGGTGTCGGAGTAGATCAGTATGTCATCAATGTAGACTATGACGCACTTGTTGAGCATATCTCGGAAAATATCGTTGATAAGGGCCTGAAAGACAGAGGGACTGTTGGACAGACCGAAGGGCATGACCAGATATTCATAGTGGCCAGTCGTCGTGGAGAAGGCCGTCTTCCACTCGTCACCTGCCCGGATGCGAATGAGATTGTAGGCGCATCTCAGGTCGAGCTTGGTAAAGATACGGGCAGTGCGGAGTTGTTCCAGGGCTGAGGGTACCAAGGGTAGGGGATAACGGTACTTGGTTGTTACATCGTTGAGGGCTCGGTAGTCGATGCAGGGACGCAAGGATCCGTCCTTCTTTTTTACGAAGAAGAAGCCCGCCGAGGTAGGTGAGGTGGAGGGTCGGATGAACCCCTTGGCGAGTTCCTCGTCGATGTATTGCTGCATGCTCAGAGTCTCGGGTTGGGACAGGGGGTATACACGACCCTTGGGGAGTGTGGCTCCAGGTAAGAGCTCGATGGCACAATCCGTGTCCCGATGAGGTGGAAGCTGGGTGGCCCGGGACTTGCTGAATGCAGAGTGGAAATCCCAGTAAACCTCGGGAAGGTCCTGCGGGGGTTGACTTTCAGGTTGGGGAACTGGGACCACGTGATGGTTCCTCTGTGGGGATTTGAGACACCTCTGGAGACAAGATTGGGACCACTGGGTGATATCCTGATCCTTCCAGGAAATTTGTGGATCGTGGAGGGTGAGCCAGGGGTGGCCAAGAATAATGGCGTGGTGAGGTGATTGGGTGACATGGAGCTGGATGGTCTCGGTGTGCAGGGAGCTGGTGATCAGTGTGATGGCCTCAGTGATGTGGTAGATCTTTCCAGCACCTAGTGGTCTTCCATCCAGGGCTGCCACCACCATAGGAGGGTCACATGGAACAAGAGATATGCGATGGCGATTCGCAAAGTCTTGGTCAATAAAGTTACCGGCCGCCCCTGAGTCAATAAAGGCTTTAGTCTTGATGTGGCGGCCGTGGACGATCAAGCACACATCCAACAAGAGAGAGGGTGACAAGGAATTGTGGCTTACCCGAGTGCTGGTGGTTCTAGGAGGACGAGCGGAACATTGAGCTCGGAAGTGACCAGACTGACCACAGTAGAGGCATAGACGATTTCTCATCCTTCTCTCGCGCTCCTCATCAGAGAGGCGGGAAAATCCCACTTGCATGGGCTCCTCCAGGGCGTGAGCCGAAGACTGGGGTGAGGCGAGAGGTAATCGTGGTTGGCGACTCCTGCGAGAGCGGAGCAGATGGTCCAGTTTGATCGCCATCTCCATATACTCCTCCAAAGTCTTGCTCTCATCCCGACAAGCGAGCTCAGCCTGCAGGTCCGTGCGAAGCCCTCGACGGAACATGGCCTTAAAGGGATAGTTCACTTTGAAATTAAATTTTGGTATGTTTTAGCTTACCTGAAGGGCATCCAAGATGTAGGTGTCTTTTTTTCCGCAGTAGTTTCAATTTTGATATTTTTAGGTCAAACCGTTCTTGTCTGTTAGTCATTTCATGCAGGTATATGGATACTGACTCAAAGAGCTTGCACAAAGTCCAAAATAAAACAGTTCCCCATCGTCCAAATTAAACAATTCCCCATCGTAAGTACACATTGATGGCCTAAGACACGAAACGAGCGGTTTGTGTGAGAAAACGAACAGTATTTATATAGTTTTTAGCTCTTATAACACAGCCACGTCCAAATGATCTGAGGGCTCGGCGGGTATAGATATATACACTAGATGTCGCCTTGGTTACTGCAGTTCATTGGAACGAAACCGTAGCCAAGCGACATCTAGTGTATATATCTATACCCGCCATTGGGCAGGTATAGATATATACACTAGATGTCGCCTTCGCTACTGCAGTTCATTGGAACGGAACCGTAGCCAAGGCGACATCTAGTATATCTATACCCGCCGAGCCCTCAGATCATTTGGACGCGGCTGTGTTATAAGAGCTAAAAACTATATAAATACTGTTCGTTTTCTCACACAAACCGCTCGTTTCGTGTCTTAGGCCATCAATGTGTACTTACGATGGGGAATTGTTTAATTTGGACGATGGGGAACTGTTTTATTTTGGACTTTGTGCAAGCTCTTTGAGTCAGTATCCATATACCTGCATGAAATGACTAACAGACAAGAACGGTTTGACCTAAAAATATCAAAATTGAAACTACTGCGGAAAAAAAGACACCTACATCTTGGATGCCCTTCAGGTAAGCTAAAACATACCAAAATTTAATTTCAAAGTGAACTATCCCTTTAAGGGGTTTTCCTTCCCAGCCCGCCTGGGCTGCTAGCGTGCGAAACGTGAGAGCGTAATCCGCAGCGGTGGAAGATCCTTGGCGAAGGTTTAATAGTTCCTCCTCCGCCTCCTTGCCATCCTCAGCGTGGTCAAACACCTCCCGGAATTTGGTGATAAAGTGCTGATAAGACGGGAAAACCATCTGTTGGCCCTCCCACAAGGCCGTTGCCCAGCTCAAGGCCTTACCGGTGAGAAGGGTGCAGACGAGGGAAACCTTGCCATCCTCCGTCACAGAGCCCGGCGGCAGCGAGTTCACATAGATGGCACACTGCATAAGAAAGCCCCTGCACTTGCCTGGAGAGCCGTCATACTTCTCTGGAAGTGCCAAGCGGGGTGCGTGTATTCCCGTGGTGAAGGCCGCGGAAGGCGGCGCGGTGGGGGCTGCAGTGGGAGGATTCGTTGCAGTGGGGTCTTGTTGCACAGCCTGTGTGAGCGACCGCATAGATCGCACCAACTCCTCGGTCATGGTGGTCAGCCGATCCAACTGTTGGTGATGCACAGTCAACAGAGAGGCTTGCCGTGTCACTTCAGTAACCACTTGATCTAAAGCCGCTGGATCCTGAGGTGGCGAAGTCTTCTGTAACACGGAGTCAGAGACATTCGAATCCATCTGCAAGGCTTTATTAAGAATTGTCAACAGGCAGGAATAATCACCAGAAAACAGGAACAACGTAGGTAATCCGGGACACAGTTCAATAGACAGGCAATGGTCGCAATGGCAGGTAGCAGGAATCGTCAACGGGGTACACAGTCCAGAGTCATACACAGAAAATCCAACACAGAGATAAACGCTCAGAATTACGACCATAGGGAACGATAAGACTTCGCAAAGAACAAGAGAAAGTCCGCGCCTTATAAAGGCGATAACTAATGGGATGATGAGCCACAGCTGAGACGGAAAAGTACTGGGTCCGTGTGAGAAAAGAGTCCGGGCGGAACTAATATTCGGGTGATGGTTCCCGCTGTGTTCAGTCGGAAAGGGCCACAGAGGCGCTATTAGTGACAATAGGCTGCTATAGGTTATTCCCAGCAAACACATTTACGTTGTGGCAACGTCTGTGGCACGTTGCATTCTGCAACGTCGCTGTCTACGTGCTCGCAACATTGTAACAACGTAGAATTGTAAGACGCGACAGGGCTGTAGCAACGTTGTTGCGCGACATTCAGCAACTGAGAGACGAAGTTCTGACAATATTTTTATATGCTGCTATCATAGCATTTTGTTAGATAATTATATACTTTTTATCGTTTATTGTTTATCTATATTATTATTTAATGGGGCTATCAACACCTGCAAGTGGACACTTTGAAGAGTAAAAATGACAGAAGGTTTCGTTAATTCAACTTTATTAAAACTGCATATGGTAATCAAATTGCACTTCCAAAAGTAATACATTTGTGAAAAAAGAAAAAAACTAAAACAAATATACAAATTTATGTTAAGTATAATAAATAAAACATAAAAAGCAAGAGCAGATCAGAACATTTAATGAACAAAACCGGGTCTGTATGGCAGACAGTAGCCGAAAGCCAGACGATAGTGGAGCAAAGAAACGAATGAGACTAAATAGCGGAAAAATCAAATGAAAAACTAAACCGTGCAAGCGAGGCTACATTAATCACATTAGAAATTAAAGTTGTAGGTTGTGTTTGATAGCTGAGGTAGGCTAAATTAAACGCAATACTCACGTATCCTTGCTCGATGAAGAACGAGACAACACAATGAGCCCAACAGGTGGTTGGAATTTAAAATGCTGATTTTCCCGCTTCAGGGCAGTGACGAGTACATTATGTAGTCCAATGGTTGTCCAGACACCCTCGGCACAACCTTAAGCAATGGCCCTGAACGGTGGTTCAATGTCAACATTGTGACAACGCTGTAACAACCTTCACCACACAACGTAGTTATAGCAACCTTTTGGCCATGTTGTTAAAACGTTGTTAGAAGGTTGGGTACGTTGCGCCAACGTTCTGTGTTTGCTGGGTTGTTATTATTTTATGCAGCACTGCGCATAGCCTATGCCTACAAGGCACAACAAACCTGGTGTTCATTATATTATATATTGTTGGAAACATTTGTGTGTGTGTGTGTGTATTCTGTGAATTTTAAAAAGCAAATTTAACCAGAAAAATCTAAAATTTATTCCCAAAAATCGTGCAGGCCTTTCTCTTGATATCAGTATGTTCACTTTTTTTTTTCTTTCAGGGCCCAGATGCCACTGAGTCCTGCTGACTTCATGAGTCTCTGTATATGAACATGGTAAAGTGAAAATCAAACACCTTGGAAATGAAAGGTATGTACAATGTTTTTAGGAATGACAGAAAGGTCTCTGTCTTTGGATCATTGTTTTCAATAAGTGCTTTTTTGTCATTTGTTGTGTATCTTTGGATTATGTTGTGTTGTAAATAAATCCAAACAATCTAAAAGCCATTCTTTTTTAAATCTCCTCATTCTTTGTGAAAGGTTGCTCAGAATGACAGGGCCTGATAGCTCCTAATAGGGCCGTTAGGGGAGGGTCTTTGTCTTTCTCAGGTGTGAAAAGCTTACATATTAATGACCTCGGCATAAAGGTTTCTCACACAAAACACGTCGTAAAAATTTTAAATCAATATATTCTCTTCTCTGAATGAGCAGTCAGGGTGATTTTCACATAGTTTTAGAGCAAATATTCTAGGCTACGTCATACAATTTTCAAAAGTCTTGTGAAGAAATAATCAGTATGGGTTTCATGGCCTTATTTCAGTGAGAATTTTTTTTTTGTATTTTCACAAACCATGCATAAATGTCAGTATCTCAAAACTACAAACTTTTACATACACTCTGCTGATATATTATTGTAGCAGAGTTTGTGCTGAATACAGTGTAATTCGACTTTAGCCATGAAAATGTCACAAGTAACAGAAATAACCACAAATGTCAGAGCATGTCAGAACACCTCCAGGGCCCAGAAAACAGCTCAGACCCTAGAGGGTTAATGGCAAAGGTGTAATTACACTCTATTTAGCACAAACAGGGTAACCATAATATGTGAGCAACATGTATGTACATGTTTTCATTTTTGAGAGAATAATGTTTATGCATGGTTATTGAAAAAAAATAAAAATGAAAGTTTCTGAAATAAGGCCACAAAACACATACTTAAATATGTTTCAACAAGACTTTCGACTAATGGATGTCGTCGCTTAGAGTTTTTTCTTCAAAGTGATGTGAAAATCATCCTGCCTAATCATTCACATAAAACAATACATTGATTAAAATTTGGTGAAACACTTTTAGTTTGGAAAGGCAATATGCGGATGGGCGTAAACGATCCAACACCATCATGAATATTTAGTGGTTCACACCTGAGAAGTTCACACCCATAATGAGCCTTTCATTCAGGTGTGTCACTGGGCCACAGGAAAGAATGCAAGGACTATATATATATATATATATATATATATATATATATATATATATATATGAAGAGTTCAGATGCAAAAGCCTCTAAGTGCCATCTGAAATTTTCTTCTAGATTAATAATTTTGATCAAGCTCGTATATTCAGCAAGTTCAGCAATTTCACTTAAATGGCAATGAAAATAACTATTAATTGCCATTTAAGTGAAATTACTGAACTTAAATATACGAGCTTGATCAAAATGATCATTCTAGAAGAAAATTTCAGATGGCACTTAGAGGCTTTTGCATCTGAACTCTTCATATATATACATAATTGGTTCACAGTTGGAAACACAGTTGTTGTTGTTTTTTTTTCCACAAATTGTGCTTGCAAATTGTATAATATCCAAGGTAAACATTTCTAGTAATTGTGCAGTTAATTCTCATGCTGTATTTTCAGAAAGTTTTGGAATATATTCTCTACCCAAATGTGTCGCTAATAAAACACAATAAAAAAATATTTAAAGAGAAGGCTTATATTGACCTTTTAAGTTTTTGTTTACATCTATCCTTGTATATATTTTAGCTATTTTATTAAAAAGGTTATACAATTGCAACAATTCAAATTTTAACAATATTTCCAGTGTAATCTTTCTTTGTAAAAATACATTTTATCATACGTATTTCAAAGTTAAGGATTCATTAGTTTGAATATAGCCTACATTGGAACAAACACTGTAACATCTTAGTTGATTATTTTTGACAAAACATATATATATATATATATATATTTAACACATTTAACACATTATATTTAACACATGAGCAGAAATTGTCAACATTATAAGCTTATTTGATGTGGCAGTATTTTACAGTAAAAACTTTATAATCTATACGATTTTTGTAGTCGATTTTTACTCATCTTAGTATAGCAATAGAGTTTGCTAAAAGCTGTTCATTCATTCACACAAAGAAACGCGATTCATTTTGAAACAGTATTTGTGCCAGCTGTTGTAGCTACACAACAGCGCGCATCTGTGCATTCATTCATTCACACGCTGAAACGCGATTCATATTTAAAGTCTTTTTGCGTGTACAGACACTTGCGATTAGAACAAAGCATAGAACTGACCTATTCTGTTGCTCCTCGAAATGAAACTTCCAGAACTTCTGAGGTAAATTTTCCAGGATTATTATCAAGATAGTATTATTCCAATCCTCACAGCGTCGTAAAGTACATGACTCTGTGAACTTGCGGTGTGTCTTATCCAGCTGATGTGGGCGTTCACAGGTTTGCCTGGATCACCTCAGATTATTTGCGTTTGAATAGCGCGCTCTCCGTGGGCGGAGTCAAATTAAAACATAATGAGCTGAGATGAGAACGACTGACATCTCTCTCTTTTCATACATTTTACATAAACTGAGAATATTTGTTTTTTTTTATAAAAATTACTTCATTTAAAAAGAAGAGAATTCAAGCTTCATGCCTGTGTGACTGTTTGACTGAGTATTCGCTGAGTTACAGTTCATTTTCGGACACGTTTCAGAATGGACTTAACTGACAGAGAGAAGGCAGAACTCGCTTCGTGTTTATTTTTCTTTATTTGGCAAAAAGCACAACACTTTGTTTTTATTGTGAGTATACACAAAAAAAACACACACTTAACAGGATCGATTGATGTATGAAACTCCTATGGAAAATCAAAGTCAACAGAGTATTTTGAATCTCTTTTACACTGATAAAAAAAAAGCGAGCTGGTATCGCCGGTGATACCGCCGACCCCAGGGGGTTAATGTCAGACGCATGGATTCAGGGCCTGGAAAGTCTGTTAAAACAAACATTGGTCTTTGAAAGTGCTTGAATTAAACAAACTAAATTTTGTTAGAGTTGAATGGTGCTATTACAAAAATTGGCATTTATGCGCTGCAAAAGTCTGAATGAAACAGCGCTGTATACTTCTCACGCAGATGAATCAATTGCCTTGTATATCAATAACAACTAAAGGGATTCTGTTAGAACAAATAGTATGCAATTAGCACACAACCTTGTAGATTTAGGAAGAAACAAATACTTTTATTTGTTCAAGTGGTTTCAGGTTACACAAGCATATGTGCTATAATATTTACTTATGTTCTTATCAAGCACTAAATGATTTCCTTTAACCAATTATGACAAACTGTGCTCTAATGGAAATAAATGAATGTCTTTAATGTCAACTGGTAGACTTGTCAAGTATGTGAGTACTTCAACTAGTGTACGAATGTACTTAAAGCTGAATCTATTGTAGGTTAAAACTCTTGTACTGCTTTAAGATTAACATTTAATTGCAATAAACAGTATAGCATATTTTCAACAGTGATGAACATTATTACCTGCAGTGAACCTGCTAGACTTCCTTGATTCGTCATACATGGAAAAGGGTATTTTATACATGCATGTAAAGTAAGTAAGTGTCATCAGTGTGCATTCCATGCTTTGCACTGTTATTGAGCAGAGTAATTATATTGACTGCATTGTATTAATTGTCTGCATCAGTTTGAAGCAGCATCTCTCAGTCTATCATTAGCAAGGTTTACCATTTGGTCAAATGCCTTTAGAATGAGAACATCAACATCATCATCTGTGTCGATCTCCTCACTGTAGTTCTTCACTGGAAAGATGTGGTTCATTGGCACTCCGATCTTATCACTACATATCTGCATCTAAAGAACAAAAAGATATAAAGCCAAAAAATGAATGATGATTCAACAAATATCAGACAAACCTAATATGTAAAAAAAAAAATCACTTCCACAATGTAAAACACATATAGGATGTTAAATGCACCTTCTCTCTGATCTTCTTGCTGGTGTAGATCTTCCTTAGGTCTCTACTCACCAGTGGACATGCTAAATCCACTTTAGTCATGACGACCACTTGAGGAATCCCTACAATGATAGTGATAAATTTTTATTTTTTTCCTGTTTCCTGTTTTACAAGAAAAGAGCACATTTCCATTGTTTACAAATTATTTAGTTTTAATCTATTTTGCAGAATGTATCTTTGACTTCCAGTGATTGGTACAGACCTTTTTTCATTTTCATATTTACTGTCCAAAACAAATAGAATTTATTGTGTAGAATTTAGCTATGGGAAAACCTTTTTTTTTTTTTTTTTAGGCAAATAAATTTTGTAATGTAAAATATTCCTAATGAAACTTTTGTGACACAATTGGACTTTGTGTTTGGAGGACAAGTCATTGTACTGGGGAACATGCTGAATAATGAAGTTCAACAGATTTATAATTATTTACAAAATGATTCTAGAGAATCTTTCTTTACTAGGTTTGCATCCAATCAAGTGAATAATCAAAGTTTTTTCCAACAGTTGTTTTGAACAAGAATTAATTACAATAATAATTCCAGTTGTCAATTTTTTCTATTAATGTTACATCCCACCTCTGTACTGTTCTATTAAACTCTCCAGTGTCAGTAACCACATATTTAAAGGCCAGTCTTACTGTTTTCGCTGCATCTTTTGCGGATTATGCACAATTTTTCAGCAAGTTTTTCATCTGTGTTGGAGACTGTATTTGCATCCACAACGTAAACCAGGCAGAAAGCCTGATCAGAGAGTAAAGGGTCACTGATGTAATGTTCACTCTTATGACTGAGAGGCTCCTCTGGGTCGAACTAAGATTTAAAATGAAGACAAAATATGTGAAAATGTCAGTTAGACTAAATAATAAAAAATAATGTATTTGTACAATGTTTAATTTTTCTAACAAATGTGGTTTATTACTTTGTAGTCATTCTTGACATGTCCATATATGGCTTTGATGATATCTTCTGGCTGAGACCCACACATAGCTTCTAACCCCATTATGTCACTCAAGGTAAAAGGCAAATCACCTTCTACACTTCTGAGGCGGTGTATTGTAAGCTTAAAAAAAAAAAAAAAAATACATTCAGGAGGATTCATAAATAATGATGTTTCCAACTGACAAATTTACACACAGCCATAATGCACATACTATTGTAACAGTGTGGTTGTATCAATCACATAACGAAGCAGTTCCAAGAAAATATAACAGTCTTTATTGATAAACCGAAGCAAAACACAAATGAGATTGTAGAAGTAAAGCTCTAGTGAACACAAACCACACAAATAATAAACAAGAACTGACCAAGAACGTCTCGGTTACTATTGTAAACTCCATTCCCTGATGGAGGGAACATTTCGGGTTACGACTGTAACCCTTGTTCCCTGAGAAGGGAACGAGATGCTGAGTCGAAGACAACACATTGGGGAATGCCTTCAGCGTGTCTGAAACACATGTAGAATAAGTGCAATCTCGATTGGTGTTGCGTCATGACGTCACATGTGATGGTGCTCACGGAAGCTACAAAGGGACGCTGTCACACAACAGTATTAGCTTCTGATAGGTCGAAGCAAGGTGTTCTCAGGCACTCAGGAGGTGTGGCAAAGGGATGCAGCATCGTACAGTCATAACCCGAGATGTTCCCTTTCAAGGAAACTCGCGCTGCATCGAAGACGACACTTTGTGGAAGGAAATACCCATTGCGCCACACTGACTAGTGCCTGTCCTGGTGTGAAGCTTGTATGGCACAACTCAGGACGTAGGACTTTAGAACCCGGCGTGGAACAAAGTTGTTTCCTCTCTATAGGGCCATCGCTGAAGCGTTTTCACACCCAAAGGTCCAAACCAAAGTTTATGTTTTGATACATTTTATACATTCGGTATGTTTTGGTTTCACATTGCAATAATGCGAGCGCACTAAAGAACTTTACATCACATACTTGCATCCTGTCGTCATCATCTATGCGGGCTGCATCTTGACATTGATTGGTTTGTAAACGGACGTGCGTCTGACGTCAGCGTGTTGTCAATTTGGCAGGTAACTTTGACAAGAATGAATGAACAGACGCATATCGTTGCCACCATACTGTTGTATACTGTACGCCATTACTACCTGCAGCACCAACTACTCGAGGCTAGTTCAAATTCACCAAATGAACATCCTCGTTGTGCGAACATTTTATCGTCGCTGGCAGGAAAGGAGGAGAAGACTGCAAGCAATCCTGCGAGAACCACCAGAACTTCCTATAAATGGTGAAAGTCCGAACCATAGAGAAAATATACAGCAGCCATATCACCCTGTAGCCCAGGACGGGTTGCCCACTGAAGCTAAGCAGGGCTGAGCCTGATTAGTATCCGGATGGGAGACCTCCTGACAAAACCAGGTTGCTGCTGTAAGAGGTGTTAGTGAGGCCAGCAGGGGGCGCTCACCCTGTGGTCTGTGTGGGTTCTAATGCCCCAGTATAGTGACGGGGACACTATACTTTCAAAGAGCACCATCCTTTGGATGAGACTTTAAACCAAGGTCCTGACTCTCTGTGGTCATTATAAATCCCAGGATGTCCTTCAAAAAAGTGTAGGGGTATAACCCCAGCATCCTGGCCAAATTTGCCCCTTGGCCTCTGTCCATCATGGCCTCCTAATCATCCTCATATACTGACTGGCTTCATCACTGTCTCCTCTCCATCAGTAAGCTAGTGTGTGGTGAGCGTTCTGGCGCAATATGGATGCCGTCGCATCATCTAGGTGGATGCTGCACATTGGTGGTGGTTGAGGAGATTCCCCTTTCCATGTAAAGCGCTTTGAGTACCCAGAAAAGTGCTATATAAATTTATTGAATTATAATAATAATAATAATAATAATAATTATTATTATTATTAAAATGCTCTCACACTAGAAACGAACCAAACCTTTGTTCAGTTTGATCCGAACCAAGACTACCTCCTTTCCGTTTGGTCTGGAATGTGGTTCGGGGGAGTTTTCACACCTGTAATTTTGATTCGGATCAAACTGAAAAGTCTGAAAATCCAGACCAAACAAGGTAGGTGTGAAAGGGCCTTAAGATGGTCTCAGTAACCTCGGTTGAGAGACAAGCACTTATGAATTGGTCCCCCTCAGAGCCCAGACCCATAGCTTCCACAGCTCCGGCCGAGGGTGGTCTATTGAGCCCTCGGCTTGGGATAGAAGGTCCCTCCTGATTGGAATCTGCCATGGAAGGCCTACTAGAAGCACTATGATGTCTGAGAACCAAACTCGGGCCGGCCAGTAAGGGGCTACCAGAAGTAGATTGACCCCGTGCCGACGGACCCTCTCTAAAATTCCCGTACCATGGGATCCAGCCCCAGAGGAGCTGAGTGTGTGAGGGAAAACCAAAGTGGACAGTGTGTGTTCTCGTGAGAGGCGAACAGATCTACTTCAGCCTGGCCGAACTCCCTCCAGATTAACTCCACCACCTTGGGGTGGAGTCTCCATTCCCCGGGCCTCAGCCCCTGCCACAACAGGATGTCTGCACCACATTTTGGTCCCTGGGAATGAACATTGCTCTGAGCTCTGAGAGTAGTGTGTCCTGGGACCACAGGAAAACCTGATGAGCAAGTCTGATTATTTATATAAGAGACCACCGACATATTGTCTGTTCGAACTAGAACATGATGGCCTCTGAGGTCCGGGAGGAAATGTCTTAGAGCCAGAAACACAACCAACATCTCCAGGCAATTGATGTGCCATGAAAGATGATGGTCCCTCCATAGACCTCTGGTGTAGCGGCCCTCCATGACCGCTCCCTAGCCTGCAAGGGATGTGTCCATTGTCATGATTTTCCTGGCCTAGCTTGATGCTGGTGACTGTTGTCAAGACCGTCTCTATACGAGCAGGATACAACTGTGCCCGCATCGTAACTGAGTCCCATACTACCCCCAGGAACATAGTTCTCTTTTGGGGAGACAGTGAACTCTTCTTGGCATTGAGTCTCAACCCCAAGCACCTTAGATGATGAAGAATGACATCTCCAAGAGGACTATAATCTCCACACAGAGGAAAGGGGTGTTTTTGCCTGCCACTGAGGTAAACAGGACGCTGCTGAACCTGGGGGGACGCCTACCGAACTGAATTGTATAGCTGAGTCTGACTGTCCGAATGAGCCAGTGTGAGGGGCTGGGAAGCACTAGTCAGGCTCCCAATCTCCCAAGCCTGAGTGGCACCAAAGGGACAGAGTCCTAGAGTAGAGGCGGTGAGTGTGGTGGACGTACCTGGCCTCGTGGGTCCTGTGAGGGCTGAGGAGGCAGTGCGTCCCCTAAGCATGGGCTACCTGCCCATGGCGAATGAGGCTGTGGCCGAGAGTGAGGAAGCAGAGCATCACTCACCGTCAGCACAGACCCAGTATGGCCCAGAGGTTTTGGAAACTGCTCTTTTATTGAAAAAGGCCTGGTGGCAGAACAGAAATAAAACGAAACACAGGATTCTCCACCCGATTCTTCAGCCAGGAACTAATCATGCACGGTGGAGTGTTCCACTCGAGCCTAATGCCCACGGTGACCCGGGAAAGCATAGCCTTCAACTCTGAATCCGATTCAGAATTAGCCACAACCCCAAAGGGGGGCAGCTCAGCTTCCTCATCCTCTCCAGAG
Source organism: Squalius cephalus (assembly GCA_022829025.1). Taxonomy (NCBI): domain Eukaryota; kingdom Metazoa; phylum Chordata; class Actinopteri; order Cypriniformes; family Leuciscidae; genus Squalius; species Squalius cephalus. The sequence continues at coordinate 5,523,184 of CM040816.1, forward strand.
GATAAAAGGCAGCGATTTACATCAGATCCTTTTCCGGAGCGCTGAATGAGATACATGGTGCCTCATGTGAGGGACCCGAGTAGTGAATATACTATAGCATATGTCAAAAATGATTGATGGCCCTATAATTGATGTTGACCTCTTGACCTTTGGTGAACTCTTGACCTTGCCACACCCCCTGCCCTAGCAATGATCTTGACCCCTCCATGCATTGTCGCCTTTGATCTTGGTTATAATTGGATAATTGGAATAATTGGATAATAGGAATGTCTGACAATAATGTGTCCATTAATTAATTTTTGAACTTTGACATGTTATAATGGAAGTCATGAGGGTTATTTTTGAGCTCTGACATGCAAGCATCAGCTCCCTCTCACCATTCACGTTCCAGAGCACAGGGGATTGCTGGGGATTGTGGAAGTGAGAAAAAAGAGTTTTTCTAATAATGAAATTAAAATCGAACAGAAAAATATCATGAGGATGAATCATACACACGCGCACACACACACACACACACACACACACACACACACACACGTATATTTCACAAGATTTCACACTACCTACAGTTGAAAAAGTTGAAAAAACATTAGAATACACATAGAATTTACTTTTGTGCAATTTTATCTGCAGGTTTTACCGGAGTGTGGTACTTTGTTTAACAGCCTCAAGCTTTAATGAATATGCATCTCTCAGTGCAATAGTCAGATGTGATTCTGTTGTAATAGTTTAAGTGTAAAACAGCATGCACTTACTTTTCGTGTTAATATTTTGTGTGATTCCACATCATAGATAGAGGGAAAGTTGCACCAAACGAAGTATCAATTTAGTCAAACATTCTTTTAGTAAAGCGGTAACACTTTAGAATACTGTTCCTTCATTAATGAATAACTACACAGGAACAAATGAGTAATGCATTAGTAACACTCTAGTAACTACTATTAACTAACAAGAAACTCTGATTAACGAATTAGTAAGTAATAGCGCTCAGTCGGATGTGGTAGTTCACTATTAGCTAATCAATAACTACTATTTTTCATATCTCACTGAAGACTATAAGAACTACTATATACAGGCTAATAAATATTTATAATGCACAATGTGTAATATAAGGTAATGGTAGACCATTAGTAATGAATCAAGTGTTACTACATCTTTCTAAAGGAACTACTAATAATTTGGATCAGTATTCTAAAGTGAAAAACATGATAACAACCTAATATTGACTGAAGTCATTGTAAGCTTTTAAGGCTTTTGTAAGGTTTTGGATAGTAATGAATCAAGTGTTACTACATCTTTCTAAAGGAACTACTAATTATTTGGATCAGTATTCTAAAGTGAAGATCATGGGAACACACTAGTAATTACTAAAGTGTTACCAAATCCATTGGAAGGAATTGCTATTCAAAATCTTACAAAAATCTCAAAAGCTTACAATGACTTCAGTCAATATTAGGTAGTTATCATGTTTTTCACTTTAGAATACTGATCCAAATAATTAGTAGTTCCTTTAGAATGATGTAGTAATACTTGAGTCATTACTAGTGGGTCACCATTACCTTTTATTATAAATTATGCATTATTCATGTTAATTATGAACCTGTAGATAGTAGTTCTCTGGGAGGTATGAAAAAAATAGTAGTTATTGATTAGCTAATAATGAACTACTACATTCATCTGAGCGCTATTACTTACTAATTTGTTAATCAGAGTTTCTTGTTAGTTAATAGTAGTTACTAGAATGTTAATAATGCGTTACTCGTTTGTTCCTGTGTAATTATTCATTAATGAAGGAACAGTATTCTAAAGTGTTACCAGTAAAGCTATGCCTGGATCACCCAACACAAAGTTTTGCGTTGGATTTTGCGTGGATTGAGACCAAAAGATTACAAAGATTACACGAATATTAGCTTTCTCGAACATTGCATGTTTGCACTGTGCCTGAAACTTAGTAATCAACATGTATTTCTGTAGGTTTGTCAAAAGAAAAATCATCTGGTTTAGTCGTATTTTAAAACACTGCTTTTTCTTAAAATCATTGTGTCAGGCGTATTTGATAGCATGATTCTCTTGTTTTCATCGTGTAATAACTCCATATTTATCAGCCTGATAAAAGTAGCATGAACCTTTGTAGAAATAAGAAAATTACATTTATAAAACAAAAAGGACCAGTTAATGGCATTGTGTCAGTACACAACAGGTATGAAGATATGTTTGGTTTTAACTTTGGTTTTAACTTTAAAGCTAGATTATTCTTTGAAAAGTGTAATACAGTATTTGATTTTGGGAAAAATCTGGAAAACTACCTTACACATGCAGTGTTTTCACCAATTGACCTAAGTCGTTGACCATTCTTAATGTTGTCATTGTGTGTTGAACTGTTTGGAGTATTGCAGCACCTGTTTCTTTGCAAAAACATTGCATCAGACATATCATATATCATATTTTTTACTTTATACTTGCTAGGAAATTAATTGAAACTGAACCTTTGTAGAAATAAGAAAAGTACATTTTATAAAAGAAAAAGTACCAATTAATGACATTGTGTCCGAATACAGCAAATATGAAGAAATGCTTTTAAATTTGTGTTCAAACTTAAAAGCAAGATTATCCTTTGAAAAAGTGTAATACAAATCGTATATTTTCGTATATGTTTAGGGGGAATGCTGGAAACTAGTGTCATTTAGCCTAATCTTTGTTTTTTAAGGGAAATTAAATATTCTCAGGAGACCCACTGACCCCGGAAGACACAACTTCTGAAGACCTCTCATGTGTAGATTCACTCGGTTGAAAATTTTTATTTTGTAATTTATAAATCTGAAAGAAGGGTCTTTAACAAAAAAAGCCTACAAAAGTGAGGAGGTCAAAGGGCATGCTTCATGCTATAGTATCATCAGCTCTCCCCAAAGTCTGTTCATGCGGCCAACAGACAGACAGCCTGTCGCATCAACAAATGCTAACATTTTAAAATTCTACATTTAGAATATAGTACTCTAGAATATTTAGAGTACATAACCGATAGTATATTCTCAGTAAAGGGTTTCACCCTGTGTGTTTCCACACTGATTAAGGATAGTTCGGGAGATACAAGAAAAGTAAAAATGATCTTATACAACTTATCCGTGCAATAGATCATAGCTACTGTAGAAAAAGTAAGATCATGCTTTGAATTAAGATGAGTAAAATTAAATATTAGCTCAAGCCAAACGTCTCGGCTTACGACTGTAACCCTCGTTCCCTGAGAAGGGAACAAGATGCTGCATTGAGAATCGACACATTGGGAAACGCCTTCAGCGTGACGCGTCTGAAGCCTGTATGGAACTAGTACAATGTGACGGTAATGCGGAAGCTATAAAGGGACGCTGGATCACAACAGCGTCAGCTTCTGATTGGTCGAAGCAAGTCATTCTCAGAAGCGCAGGAAGTGTGGCCGAGGGACGCAGCATCACGTTCCCTTCTCAGGGAACGAGGGTTACAGTCGTAACGCAAGACGTTCCCTTTAGAGACTCAAGGCGAGAGAACTTGTGAACCCGGTGTAGAGGGCAGATCCAGACTGTAATGTCTTATGAAGGTGTGTGGGGAGGCCCAGCCAGCGGCATCACAGACCTCATGAAGGGAAACCCCTGCTAGCAGGGCTTTAGAGGAAGCCACTCCTCTTGTTGAGTGGGCTTTTATCAGAAGAGACGAAGGCAAGTTGCGCACCTTGTAAGCTGAGGACATAGCCTCTATTATCCATCTGCTGATAGTTTGTTTAGAAGCAGGGGAACCCTTCTTAGGTGACCCAAAACACACAAGCAGCTGGTCCTACTTCCTCCAGCCCGAGGACCTGTGTACGTAGGCCTCCAAACCTCGGACCGGGCATAACAGATGTAGCTTAGCTTGATCAGCCGACACATGTGGTGGAGGATGGAATGCCTGCAAGATTACAGACCGTGCTACATTTGTAGGCACATAACCGGGTCTAGGGTGGAGAATGGCTCTCACTCTGCCAGGAGCAAACTCGAGGCAAGAGGGAGCAACAGACAGCATCTGCAGGTCCCCAACTCTTTTTAGGAATGTGATAGCTAGAAGGAAGGCTACCTTCAGGGTATACATATTTCTCGGACACCTCGTCCAAAGGTTCGAAGGGTGCCAGGGATAACCCTTCGAGAACCATTGCCAGGTCCCATGTGGGGACTCTGGTCTGGACAACAGGCCTCATTCTCCTAGCTCCACGAAGGAAACGTATTATTAGTGGGTGTCTCCCAAAAGTGCCCACCCCTAGAGGCATGTGGAAGGTAGCTATGGCCGCCAAATAGACCTTAAGCGTAGCCCATCAGAGAAGCGACTCTGGAGGAACTCTAGCACTGAAGCCACTGGGCAGTTAACTGGGTCCAACTGGTGTTCTCTGCACCATAAAGTGAATACATTCCATTTCGGGGTGGAGTCTCCATTCCCTGGGCCTCAGCCCATGCCTTGACAGGATGTCTCCTCCCACATTTTTGTCCCCGGGAATAAAAATTGCCCTGATTGAGAGAAATTTGCCCTGGGACCACAGAAGAACCTGGTGCGCCAGTCTGCATAGAAGGCGCAATTTCAGACCCCCCTGCTGATTTATATATGAGACCACTGACGTATTGTCTGTTTGTACTAGAACATAATGGCCTCTGAGGTCCAGAAGGAAATGTCTAAGAGCCAGAAATACCAGGCAATTGATGTGCCAAGAGAGGTCCTTCCATGAACCCCTGGTGTAGCGGCCCTCCATGACCGCTCCCCAGCCTGTGAGGGACGCATCCGTGGTCAATATTTTTCTCTGACACGGTGGTCCCAACACAGGGCCTTGGGACAGGAGCCATGGTTTCTTCCACATGACCAAAGAACAAAGGCATCTGCTCGTTATTTTGATCATGCAAAATGGGTTCCCCCTTGGGGAAAACCCTCTGGTCCTGAGCCACCACTGCAAGGCCCTCATATACAGCAGGCCAAAAGGTATTACTTTGGATGCTGCTGCTAGAAGACCCAGAACCCTTTGAAAATGTTTGACAGTGATGGCCTGGCCTAGCTTGATACTCGTTACTGTGGTCAAGATGGTGTTTATATGAGCAGGAGACAACTGTGCCCACATTGTAACTGACTCCCACACTACCCCCAGGAATATAGTTCTCTGTAGAGGAATTAGTGAACTCTTCTTGACATTGAGTCTCAACCCCAAGCACGTCAGATGGTTCAGAACAACATCTCGATGTTGAACCGCCATCTCCTCTGACTGTGCCAGAATGAGCCAGTTGTCGATGTAGTTGAGAATGTGAATGCCCTGAAGTCTCAGTGGAGCTAGAGCGACATCCATGCATTTTGTGAAGGTGCAAGGTGACAGTGTTAGGCCGAATGGAAGAACTCTGTATTGATACACTTTTCCCCTGAAAGCGAACCTCAGAATCTTCCTCTGCTGGGGAAGGATGGATATGTGGAAGTACGCGTCTTTTAGATCTATTGTGACAAACCAGTCCTTGGACCTGATCTGACTCACGATAATAGGTATGGTTAGCATTTTGAACCTGAATCTCCTCAGAGACTGGTTCAATACCCAGAGATCTATTATAGGACGTAACCCCCCCCATCCTTTTTTGGAACTATGAAGTACCGGCTGTAGAACCTGGCTTCCCTCTCTTGAGGAGGAACCTGCTCCATGGCTTCCTTTGCTAAAAGGGACTGAACTTCTTATTCCCTGCTCGGGGCTGACAAGCGTGTGCACAACCCAGCTGAATTTTGGTGGACGATACTCAAACTGAACTCTGTACCCCTTTTCCACTGTGCGCAGGACCCACTGAGATATATTTCGAAGACCTTTCCAGGTGTCTAGATATTCTACTAGGGAATATTCCTCGTCACTGGCGGAAGAAGCCGCAGAGTGGGCTTCCGACCCGTGCGCGGGACCAATGGAGCTGGCTGCTAAATGCTGAGAAAGGGCCAGTGTCGTCTCAACTAGGGCTGAACGATTAATCGCAACAAAGCCGCACGCGATTTGTGATTATCTTATGTGTAGCTTGTCAGTGGAGTGTGGCTGATTGGTAGTAAATACTGCCCCATTTGAACGCCAGAGGGTGCTCTCACGCAAACACGATAAATATGCCCCGCCACAGAAGTACAATAATCCGCATCATTCCAGGAAATCCCTATCGCTGTAGCTGAATAAACAGAAGATTAAACATGACTTATAAATACACGACTGCCTTATTCTGTGTAAGAAGCAGGGCCTGAAATTAACACCCGACCACACGCCAAATGCGGGTGAATTCTGCAATTGGCGGGTAACACTGTCAATCTACCTGCCACATTGGCAGGTAGCCAATGAGAATCGACCCTTCGCGGGGAGTTTGATTGACGGCGATCTGGCCAATCATAATCCGCCGAATCCGCCTTTTTTTTTTGTCCGACAAAGCAGTCAGGAGAGTTCAACGTTGGATGATTTGAACTTGAAAAAACGGAGTGTACTGAGTAGACCTACTGACTGACATCTTTCCGCAGTTAAAACTTCATTCCTTCTTATGTTCATTCATGTTTATTTTATGCTATAAATTAACTAGAAAGAAGAGATGATCGGTTCACAAGCAGGCACCACAGCGATCTGTAAAGACACATTACAGAGCCACAAAAACGGTATTGTCTAAATTTCTTTAAAAATGACCAAATTTTAACGTTGATACTTTGTTTAAAATCAAAAGTAACCAGGACTGTCTTGTCTGTCAGCGTGTTGTCAGTGTCCTCCTCTCTGCTGCGCGATGTGTTTTTCATTGCGTGAGATCATGGTTTGGCGTGAGCGCGGTGTAGCTTGTCGGACATAGCAACAGTAACTAAAGCGGCTGGGTCTTTGCGTTTTTTTTTTTTTTTTTTTTTTTTTTTGCAACTGTTGTTATTTGACATTTAAACGAAGTCAGCCATACGCACCAAACGCGAATATGCGTCTAAATTCGCGCCTGACGCGCTATTCGCGTCCGGTGCGAACGCAACATAACGGTTCCTGAACGCTGTAACTAACAGCTGCCCAGCGATCAACACAGCCGCGTGTGATTTGTTTACATAGCCTACGAGCTGCACTCGGTCTATATCTGTATTCTAAGAGTTATTATTACTTGTATGGATCTCGTTAATAACTTGACAGCACTTAAATGTGTATTCTTACAAGTTAAAGAACAAATGTTTGTGCAGTTCCTTTTTTTTTCACCTTTTATGAGGCAAAAAAAAAAAAAAAAAAACTGGCTGGTAAAAAGTCACTGTGGCGGGTGGATTTTTAAATCCACCTGCCACAGTGGCTGGTGGTCAAAAAAGTTAACTTCAGGCCCTGGTAAGAAGACACATCATCTCACAGAAGGAGGAGCTCAACTATCGTTATGAAGTGAGTTTGGAGTAAATGCATGTTATTAAATGTTGTCTGTTATTGGACAAGAGGTTCATAAATGCTTCTCATGTTTTGGAAAGATGTTTGATGCGTGTTGTTTTTTCAAATGCATGTTATAAGTGACTCAAACTCACAGTGCTTTCAGATGGAGCAGCATTTACAGAGCCGTATATCAATGACAAACTGCACATAAAAAATAATCGCAGCCTTTGCGATTCGCCATCGCGATAAGCCATCTCGATTTAAGTGCGATTAATCGTTCAGCCCTAGTCTCAACATCATCTGCCAGCTCCATTTGCAATCCCCATGTGTGCAGGGGCCACACTGCCTCGACAGACGTGGGACCTGACCCACGGGGAGCGCGAGCCTTGCCTGATTCATCGAACAGGCTCAGACAGGAGCGGAGCGTTCTCAGGGGCATTAGATCGCAGTTTGCACAGACAGCACCCTCGCAGTTTTCTGTGCAGTTTTCTGTGATAGTCGTGTTTAGGTGTACGGGATAGAATATGCAGTTACAGTACAGAAATCATTATTGCTATGGAAAGCCTCCCATAAAAAATAAAACCCAACATGGACAAAAATGCTGATGGAATCTTTTCACATAAATGAGATTTAAGACGTACAGTTTTTTCTTTAAAATGTTCAACAATCTAAAGTTTTTGAACAGACATTGTTTAATAAAAATGAAACTTTAGGTCACTGTTAAACAAAATCATTACAGTAATCTTCTAAAAGATAAATAGAAGATATGAATGTATTAAAACTTTAAAGATTTAATTTAAACAATCTTTTCATTTTAAAAGATCATATTTAAACTTTTACGATTATGCTCTGAAATAAATTTAGTGCGAACAAAACTTTCGCTCTGGAAGAGGCGTTAGCAGACTAACATTACATATGCTGTGACATGATGCACAGAGGCTCATCTGGTCTGTCACCCTATATCCTGAAGCTAACATTACTGTCAAGTAACACATTTCTCTGAAGATACGCTGGGAATTAGAAATACCTTATCAAGTCAAGTCACCTTTATTTATATAGCGCTTTTTACAATACAGATTGTATCAAAGCAGCTTCACATTGATAACATGAAAATAATACAACAAAGTTTGTTTCTAGAAGAAAATTGCATCATCGTCCACCCATAATAAGGCAGATCAATAATATTGTTGAATATTAAATGTCCCCAACTAAGCAAGCCAAAAGCCAAGCCAACAGTGGCAAGTTATCCTGTTAGGCTGCAACCCCACTTTTGAAAAATCCCCAGAAATGGCATGCCCAAACTGAAACAGACACAGATCATGAACCCTTTGTACTAAAAGCACAAGTATGATCTCATTTGAAAGCTCACACCTGGCAGTTTTTTGTAAATGTAGAATTAATTATTGTCATAATAATAAAAAATAAAAACAATAGTTATAAATAGTTTCAAAGTTTTGTAAAGTTATTAGAAATGTATTTTTATGAAACATCTTCATGAAAATAAAATTGAAGTTGGCATTGTATCAATCTAGAAATGCACTGCAGCTAAAGCCACATGTCTGACCATGTTATGTTTAAAATCTGAAGATGATAAGTCTAAAACTCTGTATTTAGTTAAATGTTTTTCAAGATCATGTCATATGACTTTATTTTGATTAATCTCTAAAATGCAAACTGATGTTTATTATTATCTAAGCATATATTCAGTCTATTGGTTCTATTGTTTTGTGGTGCAAACGAGCCACATTCAGTCTCTGTCATGCTGATAGAACGAGGAAGCAATAGCAGGTGCAATAAACTCTTTATTGGAAACACAGATGAAACATATAAGGCAACAAACACTGGCGGGTGACGCAGGGACCTCGATGGCCAAACACGGGTGAGTCTGGGCTGGTGCAGAGTGAAGTGATGGTGATGGTGATCTCCGGCGTGAACAACGAACTGAACAGCGAACAGAAATCCAGGAACAAACATCACACGATCACAAAACGGGAACAGGAACACAGGATCAGGACACCAGACAGCACAAGACTTCAAACAACGATCTGACAATGGAGAGGAGAAAACTGTGAGTATTTAAGGAAGTGATGACGAGTCGCAGCTGGCGCCGATAATGATTGCAGATTGATGAATGAGCATGATTGCTCCGGCCACACCCAAAGATCCATGCGACACACACACATACACAAATAACAAGCGCACGAGACAAAAAGGAAGCAATGCATTCGTAAACCGTGACAGTACCCCCCCTCCTAGGAACGCCTCCTGGCGTCCCCAGACTCCCTTACCTGTCGATTGTAATCATCGATAAGGGAGTGATCCAGAATGTCTCTCGTAGGTACCCAACTCCTCTCCTCCGAACCGTAACCTTCCCAGTCCACCAAGTACTGGACTCCGCGTCCCCTCCGCCTAGAGTCCAGAATACGATTTACCGAATAAGTAGGTTCCCCATCTACGAGACGCCGCGGGGGAGGAACCGGAACTGGCGGGTTAATCGCTGATTGAAACACAGGCTTAATCTTGGATACATGGAAAACGGGGTGAATTCTCCTGTACGCTGGAGGAAGGTTGAGACGGACTGCCACCGGACTAATGATCTTGGTGACAGTGAACGGGCCAATAAATTTGGGTGCGAGCTTATTAGAGACGGAACGGAGAGGAATATTCTTAGTAGAAAGCCACACTTTTTGACCAACGACGTATACGGGAGGCTTCGACCGGTGGCGATCGGCTTTAGCCTTGGTGCGCGACCTCACCTGGAGTAGAGTCTCACGGGCTCTAGTCCAGGTGCGGTGACACCTCTGGACAAAGGCGTGTGCGGAGGGGACCGCGACTTCGGACTCCAGACTGGGAAAGATAGGTGGCTGGTAACCTACACTACACTCAAACGGAGACAGGCCCGTGGATGACACTGGTAATGTATTGTGGGCGTACTCTACCATAGACAGTTGCTGACTCCAGGAAGAAGGATTCTTGGATACCAAACACCGCAACATTCTTTCCAGATCCTGGTTGGCTCTCTCGGTCTGACCATTGCTCTGGGGATGAAACCCTGAGGATAGACTGACAGTCGCGCCCAGTAATTTACAAAACTCTTTCCAAAATTTGGACACAAATTGGGGTCCTCTGTCGGAAACTACGCCAATCGGGAGGCCATGTAAACGAAAGACGTGATCTACGACGGTCACCGCTGTCTCCTTGGCTGAGGGTAATTTGGGCAAGGGAATAAAGTGAGTCGCCTTCGAGAACCGGTCCACCACGGTTAAAACTACCGTGTTGCCCTGGGAGGGCGGTAATTAAATCTAGTGCGATATGGGACCAGGGTCTCGAAGGGACAGGCAGCGGTTGGAGTAGCCCATCTGGGGGTCGATTGGAAGACTTACCAATGGCACAAACCGAGCAAGCCAAAACAAAACTGTGAATGTACCGGGCCATAAGTGGCCACCAGAATCGTTGCTTAACCAGAAAACTAGTACGGGTCACTCCTGGATGACAGGCTACGTTGGAACAATGTCCCCACTGAATAACGTCTGACCGTAATCCCTCCGGCACAAATAAACGGTTCGGTGGGCAACCGACCGGGGGCGTTACCCTTTCTAAGGCCTTCTTGACCTTCGATTCGACCTCCCATGTGAGTGTGGAGACAAATAGGGTCTCGGGTAAAATGCACTCGGGAGTAACCAGGCGTTCGGAACGATCAAAAATGCGCGATAAAGAATCGGGTTTGATGTTCTTGGAACCCGGGCGGTACGAGAGAGTAAAATCAAAACGACCGAAAAAAAGTGCCCACCGAGCCTGCCTGGAGTTCAATCTTTTAGCAGACCTGATATATTCCAAATTCTTGTGATCGGTCCAGACGATAAAAGGTACCCCCGACCCTTCTAACCAGTGACGCCATTCTTCCAACGCTAACTTGACTGCCAACAACTCTCTGTTACCAATGTCATAGTTACGTTCGGCTGGGGACAAGCGATGGGATAAAAACGCGCAGGGATGCATCTTCTCGTCCGTGGAAGAACGTTGGGACAACACTGCACCTACCCCCACCTCTGACGCGTCAACCTCCACCACGAACTGACGTGAGGAATCAGGGGCTATCAGAATTGGGGCCGAAACAAAGCGGTCCTTCAGTTTGGCAAACGCGGCTTCAGCCGCATCTGACCACCTGAACGTAGTTCTGGGGGAGGTCAAGGCAGTCAGAGGTGCGGCTAGTTGGCTGAAGTTACGAATAAAACGTCGGTAGAAGTTGGCGAATCCCAGAAACCTCTGCAGGGCCTTGCGGGAATCTGGGATTGGCCACTCCACCACAGCCTTAATCTTCTCAGGGTCCATACGTACTCCCTCAGACGAAATGATGTACCCAAGAAATGGAACCGACTGTGCGTGGAACTCGCATTTCTCCGCCTTGACAAAAAGCCCATTCTCTAGCAACCTCTGAAGCACTCGTCGGACGTGCTGCACATGTTCCTGGAGAGAAGAAGAAAAAATCAATATGTCATCCAGGTAGACATATATGAACTGATCGACCATATCTCGCAGCACGTCATTGACGAGGGCCTGGAAGACTGCTGGGGAGTTGGACAACCCGAAGGGCATGACCAAGTATTCAAAGTGACCCCTGGGGGTGTTAAAAGCAGTCTTCCATTCATCCCCCTCCCTGATGCGGACCAAATGATAAGCATTACGCAAGTCCAATTTCGTGAAGAGTGACGCTCCCTGCAACCTCTCGAAAGCTGAAGACATCAACGGCAAAGGATAAGTATTCTTTACCGTGATGTTGTTCAGCCCCCGGTAATCAATACAAGGTCGCAGAGATCCGTCCTTCTTCCCCACAAAAAAGAACCCCGCCCCCGCTGGAGAAGAGGAAGGACGAATGAACTTCGTTGCTAGAGAATCAGAAATGTATTTCTCCATGGCCTCCCTTTCTGGAGCAGAAAGCGAATATAACTTGCCCTTAGGCGGAGATTTACCTGGCAATAAATCTATGGCACAGTCGTAGGGACGATGCGGAGGCAGAGAAGCAGCTCGAGACTTACTGAACACCTCCTTCAGGTCGTGGTACTCCGCGGGCACGTTAGACAAATCCACTGCTTCCTCCTGTAACACAGACATAGGAACAGACGAACAGGCAGACACAAGACAGGACTCATGACATTTAGTGCTCCACTCCGTAATGGACCTCCGGAGCCAGTCCACTTTTGGGTTGTGTTGAGTCAGCCAAGGATGTCCGAGTACTATGGGTGCAAGAGGTGAGTCCATGATGTAGAATGACAGAGTCTCTGAGTGGTTACCAGATGTGATGAGGGTAATGGGTCCAGTAGAAAGTGAAATCATGGGAAGCTCTTGACCATTGAGTGCGTGAACTGAAATGTCATGTGGGAGTGACTGAAGGGGAATCTGAAGGTTGTGTGCGAGAGTGCAGTCCATAAAATTGCCTTCCGCCCCAGAGTCCAATAGTGCTTGACAGTCGTGTTGGCGTGTTGACCATCTTAGTCTTACCGGGAGGAGAGTAGATGTCGATGAGGTCTTCTCGGCGGAGATCCCACCTGATAGTAGCCTCACTGTTACTATCGGGCGTGGCCCTTTACCTGGACACGTGTTCAAAAAATGTCCAGCTCCGCCGCAGTAAAAGCAAAGGCCTTGGGACCTCCGCCTCTCCTTCTCCTCCCGGGAAAGCCGAGCTCGCCCTACCTGCATGGGCTCGGGATCGTAGATAGGGCTGACCGCGTCCGTGCCGCTGGACCGCAAACTCTCCGCTCCTCCAAGAGCTCGACTGGAAAGGACGCGTCGCTCGACTCTTGACAGTCTTGCATCAACTCGTAGTGCTAACTCAATCAGTCCATCCAAGGTAGTGGGCAGGTCCAGGGCGTAGATCTCCCTCTGGACGCGGTCAGCCAGCCCATGCAGGAACATGTCCCACTGCGCCTCGTCGTTCCATTGGCACTCTGCCGCGAGAGTCCGGAATTCGATCGAATAGTCCGAAACTGACCTCTCTCCCTGGCGAAGTTCGGCGAGCACCCTCGCCGCCTCTCTACCGGCGACCGCACGGTCGAAGACTCGCTTCATGGCGGCGGAGAGTGCCTGGAACGACTCGCAGCATGGGTCTTGGTTTTCCCACACCGCCGTTCCCCAAAGTGCCGCTCTCCCAGTCAGCAGCGAAAGGACGAATGCGACCTTGGATCGCTCATTGTTGAAGGTTCTCGGTTGCAGTGCAAAGTGCATTGAGCATCCAGTCAGGAACGCTCGACAGAAACTGGGTTCTCCGGCATACCTCTCAGGCACAGGTAAGCGAGGTTCCGACTGGGAGAGAGGATCCGATGGTGTGGGAGGAACGGACGGTGTGGGCGGCGCAGTGGGAGCTCACAGTAGTTGGATTTGCTGGGCGAGCTCGGACACCTGCGCCACCAGAGTCTGAACAGCACGGCCAGTGTTGTTAAGCCCCTCCTCCTGGGCGTCCATGCGTTGAATGCTGCCGTTGACGAACGTCTCCATGGAAATCTGAGCTCCGCCTGCTGCTTCCATGCCATGGTCAGATCGTTCTGTCATGCTGATAGAACGAGGAAGCAATAGCAGGTGCAATAAACTCTTTATTGGAAACACAGATGAAACATATAAGGCAACAAACACTGGCGGGTGACGCAGGGACCTCGATGGCCAAACACGGGTGAGTCTGGGCTGGTGCAGAGTGAAGTGATGGTGATGGTGATCTCCGGCGTGAACAACGAACTGAACAGCGAACAGAAATCCAGGAACAAACATCACACGATCACAAAACGGGAACAGGAACACAGGATCAGGACACCAGACAGCACAAGACTTCAAACAACGATCTGACAATGGAGAGGAGAAAACTGTGAGTATTTAAGGAAGTGATGACGAGTCGCAGCTGGCGCCGATAATGATTGCAGATTGATGAATGAGCATGATTGCTCCGGCCACACCCAAAGATCCACGCGACACACACACATACACAAATAACAAGCGCACGAGACAAAAAGGAAGCAATGCATTCGTAAACCGTGACAGTCTCAGTCTCTCCTGCACACATTCACACCTCTCCAGCCTTGTTATAGCTCTAAATATGCTTTTCTTTTGTCTGCAAAAAAAAAAAAAAAAAAAAAAAATCATAAAAATAATGGCTACCTGGCATGTTAGCTTAGCACACCATAAATACACGACAATTTATGAGATTAAAATGTTTGTGCTCCAAACTTACTTTATAACACAAGCTGAGTGTTTTAACCCTCTGGAGTCTGAGCTGTTTTCTGGGCCCTGGAGGTGTTCTGACATGCTCTGACATTTGTGCTTTTTTCAGTTATTTATAAACATGTTAATGGCAAAGGTGTAAATTCACTCTATATAGCACAAACAGGGCTACCAAAATATCTGATCAACATGCATGTATATGTTTGAATTTTTAAGATAATAATGTTTATGCGTGGTTATTGGAAAAAATAAAAATGAAAGTTGCAGAAATAAGGCCACAAAACACATACTAAATATGTGGCAATAAGACTTTTGACTAAAGGATATCATCGCCTATAGTTTTTTCTTCAAAATTATGTGAAAATAGTCTTGCTTTATCGTTCACATAAAACCATACATTGATTTAAATTGATGTAAAACAGGTTTTGCTTGGAAAGCCAATATGCGAGGGGGGCGTGAACGAGGAGTGGTTTTCACCTGAATTACCACCCACTCTGCATAATGATGAGCCATTCACACAGGTGTGAAACTGACTGAGCCACAATGCAAGGACCATTTAAGATTTTGCTTACATCTATCTTGTAAATATGTTTTGCTATTTTATTAAAAAGGTTACAATTACAACAATAATTACAATTTCAACAATATTTCAAGTGTACTCTTTCTTTGTAAAAAAAAAGATTATAGGCCTACATTTTATCTATTCATTACTTTGAATATAGCCAACATTGGAACAGCTAACATCTTAGTTGATGACTTTATTTTTGACAAAAATAGTAGGCTATTTTATATATAGAAATTGCTAAACAAAAGCTTATTTGACGAGGCAGTATATTCTACAGTAAAAACTGTACCCAAATCTACTAAACAAAATGTTGTCTTTCATATTTCACCTGACTGTAACGTTGTTTTCATGAAATACGCTTACACACGCTTAAAATGATGATAATTAAGTGTAAAGATAGGTATTACTGAAAATATTTGGTGTTTGGGGTTAGGATTGGGGTTGATCCATTTATAAAGTAGCTGTTTTTTATTTATTTTTCTGATGTGCACAAATAAGCGACAGGTATCATAAGATTTTCTTCTCCATGTTCCTTTTTTTCTATTCTTTTATTCGTTCATGCATGTAATAATGAATGAATGAATAAATGAATGAATTTATGTATGACTTGTGCAATAAATAAATAAAAAAATAAAAAAAATACGATAGGCTATTGACTCGCGATCTTCGCAGTAGGCTAGTGAACGCACCGGAGAAACGCACATTTATTAGGCTACATAGTTTTTTTGTTTTGGATGGTTTTGTTTAGAACCAGCTGTAAATGTAAATATATTTCACATTTTTTAGACATGTGAGGCGAGTAGGCTACGGTCTGGTTGATGATCTCCAGTTCAAGCACCTTATGTTGTGATTGCTAGCCTATATTTACTTTAAATCCAGGAGTAAATCTAATTTCAGAATTTCTAATTTCACAATCTAATTTGTTAATGAAAAAATTATTAAAATTAAGATACAATTGATACAAAACGAAATTCGTTTTAAAGAAAGGATTTGTACTTTCTGTTTTGAGGTATCTGTGAATGTTTGAAAGTCAACTGTCACATAATATTGTTTTTTGCCAGCTGTGGTAAACAGCGCGCATCTATGCCGTTCATTCATTCATAAACAGAAACCTGAGAATACCTACTAGTATTCCTCAGCTCGTATTCCTCGTATTCGTCATTATTCCTCACAGCGCTGCGTTGTAAACAAGTAATGTTCTGAATAAACTGGTGTTTTGGTTTTCTTGTGCTGATGATAGGGGCGTTCACAGGATTGCGTGGATTGCCTCAGCCATTTGCGTTTGAATAGCACGCGCTCTCTGTGGGCGGAGTCACATTACATTTGAATTAGCTCTAATGAGGTCGACTGGAATCGCTCTCTTTTAATACAGATTTCACAAGATGAGAATATTTGTTTTTTATATAAATTACTTCATTAAAAAGTAGAGAATTCAAGCTACATGCCTGTGTGTCTGAATGCCTGTTTGACTGAGTATTCGCTAAGCTACAGTTCATTTTCGGACGCGTTTCAGAATGGACTACACGGACAGAGAGAAGGCAGAACTCGCTTCGTGTTTATTTTTCTTTATTTGGCAAAAAGCACAACACTTTGTTTTTATTGTGAGTATACACAAAAATAATACACATTTAACAGAATCGATTGATGTATGAAACTTGTTTTGTAAAATCAAAGTCAAAAGAGAATTTCGGGTCTCAATCAACTCATAAGGAAAAAAATCGAGCAGATCACGCCGGCGTGATCTCAGACCCCTGAGGGTTAAATAACCTTCTGTGATCTGATTTGGCTTCAGATAAAAAAATCAGACAGAAAATATATTATTTTATAGTATTCTAAACGATGATAAAGTCTATATCAATTAGCATTACATTATAAATATAATCTATTATTATGAAAATACCTGACATGGCTCGAAGAACACAGGTAAATCAAATATCATTGCACTCATGTTTATTGTCTTCAAAACGTCTTTACCTGCATGTTACAGTGATGTCTGTTAGCTTTGTTTGTGTCAGGGACTTCCTGGAATGTCACATGATTATGGCTCTTCTTCATGTGTTCCATATATGGACAATACTGTGCACATAGGGCGCCCTCAGGCTGCTGGTATGGATTGAAAACACAGTACATCAGAGTATCCAGCGCTCATAATTATTATATCGATGCATTTGGGTATAAATTCAATAAATATTATTCATGTCTATAGAAATCTGATGTAAACCTGTGAGAATCAATCAATATTTCTCCAAATCTGCACATGTTTGAGCTAAAAGCCCTGAGGGA
The DNA here is from genome assembly GCA_022829025.1 of Squalius cephalus. NCBI lineage: Eukaryota > Metazoa > Chordata > Actinopteri > Cypriniformes > Leuciscidae > Squalius > Squalius cephalus. The sequence continues at coordinate 5,540,595 of CM040816.1, forward strand.
CGTTGTTTTGTCAAGACGACAGCACAGGAGTATTTTTCTGAATGGGAGCGGCTGACGCTCATAATTCATATTAAAGGTATCGACTCATTTTTTCATTACATAACTCCTGACACAAATTAAGACATAACTGTAACTATAAGTTTCTCAGAATAAAATAGAGGTCAAATACTGAAACTTGAGTCTTTCAGTATCTTCTATCATTTTGATGTATAGTTTGTCAAGGTAATAACATTAAATTTGATGTAAATGTAACTTTGAACTATTTAAAAAAAAAAAAAAAAAAAAAAAACGCTTCAGTGTGCCGGCGCACTGGCAAAGGTTAACAGGTTAAAAGGAGCCTATCAATGGGGACAGCCTGAGGCTTCACAGTTTCTAAATGTTTTCATTGTTGCTCTCTCTTTCTCTCTCTGAAGATAGGCCTATGTGGTGATTTCTCACAGGTACAACTTATGGAATTATTGAACATTTCACATGTGTGAGATGACTTGTGACACTTCAAAATTCAAATGATTTTGCATACCCCTGATAAATAAATAAAATTACTTTAAGTTCAAGTTAAGTTTTTCCACAGACCATCGATGTAGAATATTTGTTTTTACTAAGACTTTAAATAATTCATTGAATTTAATTTATACCATCTTTTATTTTTAAAAGATCTAATTTAATCTTTTAACTATAAATAACTTTTAAGATTATACTTTGAAATAAATTCAACAAAACATTCAAAATGTCTCATCCTGATCACTGAACACACACTCCCCTCTGGCTCAGAGACTGACAGACGGTGCTGTGAGAGGGAAACACTCAGGTTCTTTTGTATTACAACTTTAAACTCATTGCATTTTTGTATACCCATTCATACGTTATATGGACATCTATGTGTTAGTAGCTACTTCTTCAACTCTATAAAAATGTAAAATGATTTTATTTTTATGTTTGTTTATCTAAAACTAAAATAATTTGATCAGTAAATTTAGAAAAGGTGTTTATTTTTAAATTGAACAATATAATCATTTCATTTCTGTTCTTTTAAAAGAACATAATGTTTTTTCAACTTTTTCAACTGTAGGTAGTGTGAAATGTTATGAAATATATGTGTGTGTGTGTGTGTGTGTGTGTGTGTGTGATTCATCCTCATGATATGTTCTGTTCAATTTTAGGCCCTGTCCACACGGAGACGCGTTTAGCTGTATACGTACAAATTTTGTATCCTATTGGCATTTCGTCCAGACCGATCTGGCATTTCGGACACTGAAACCGCTATTTTTTGAAACCGGGTCCCAAGGTGGATAAATCTGAAAACGCCACCCTTGCGCCACCCTTGCATTTTCATGTGTACGGCCAATCCGTACATTTTGTGAAACGATGATGTCATTGTGACGACCACAAAAGTGTTGTATTTGTGTTTTAAGAATATTCACAATTATTGTCTTTTATTTGAAACAAGTGATTGTATATATATATATTTTTTTTTTTTTTTTTTTTTTTTTTTAAATACAAGTATCCCAAGGGTTTTATTTTTAATGTGAATTTTCCTGACTTAAAGTGAATTGTGTAGTGTTTGCTCCGGGCCAGTAGGGGCAGTGTAGAGTGACGAGTTACTGTAGCTGCGTGAGTTGTGGGTTTCTCATTACTGCAGAGAGCTCGAAACTGATATCACTGTCTCCTCGTTTCTCTCCTGTTTTACAGGTGGGTAAATGTATAAAAACACCTCAGAAGTAGCATTTATCTATGCTGAAATGTATGTGAGAGATGAGTGAACTGTTTTTAGTGAAATGATTTTCGTTAGGGTCTGTTTTTGATTTAGTTTGAAATGAGTTGAAACGAGAGGGCAAAGTCCTACAGAGTAACGGTCGAGAGACATTACTAGAGAGCAAGTCAGCTCAACACACACTTTCCCCGTGTAGGCCTGTATATATTCACATGAAGATATTTTTTTGAGCTTGTAATGTTAACAGATATCACAGATACAGATACAGATACAGATGTTAACAGCTCACTGTATGTCAGTTCCCTACCATCTGTTGGAAATGTTTTTTGCTCAATGAGTTTATACAAAAATGTTTACAGTTTAAAATGAGGTTAAAAGTTACACTTTAAGCACTTTATGAGTTCTGAGCATGATTTTGCAGTACTGTATTAACATGATACTGATAAAATACTGTGAATGGAAGATTCTAAGTATCTAAAAAAATAGCTGGTGAAGATTACCATTGTCTTTACATTTCATTTTGATAAATAGTATAAAATACAAGCATGAAGAGTAAGTGAACATGCCTTTGGTGGAAATAGGTTTATTTTATTATGGATTTTGCATTGACATGGACACTGAAAATTCATTGTAATGTTAAAAAGACACTGAACATGTAATATGTGAAACATACAATGACGCTTAACAATAGAGATGTGTTTGCTGAAGAAAATTCAGAAAATAAATTACTGCAGAGAGCTCGAAACTGATAACACTGTCTCCTCGTTTCTCTCCTGTTTTACAGGAATTAATCTGTTATTCACGGTGCCGTTGCTACAGTACCCGTTACATCAACACACCAACACACTCACAGCAACAATTGCCGACTACATGCTTGAGCTCGTGCTGCATAAGCCACTTTCTTTTTTTTTTACTTCTTTATTTAGGCCTATTTATATTTTCTTTCTTATGCTATGCTTGTCTGTTGTCTGATTAAGACATTTAGTATTTTGTAGGGATGGGCGTTTCAAGCAAAAATAATATTCGACGATCGCTGGGAATTATTTGATTATTATTCAAAAAACGCACCCCTGCCCCACATGATCACCAGTAAAACGGCGAGTCAGCATCGTCAACATCTTAAAGGGGGGGTGAAATGCTCATTTTCACTCAATCTCCTGTTAATCTTGAGTACCTATAGAGTAATATTGCATCCTTCATATCTCCAAAAAGTATTTTGTTTTATTAAATTTTTAACAGAAAGATAGGCTGTACCGAGTCTTTCCGGAAAAAAACGAGCGGCTGGGGGCGGGCGGTGTGGGCGAAGCTTAGCTGTGCTAACGCGCCAAGCTAGTGACAACACACAGAGACATTTGTTCAACAAACAGTTTTACTCACCGTCCGGTTCCAACGCACGACCGCGAACCTTTATCATTGTGACTGCTCGATCCTTAAGCATTAGACGATCTGCAAATCCGTAGATCTGGGCTTTGTTTATAAAACAATCATCGTCGAAATGCAGGGAACAACAGTCTTACACAACTCCGTTTATGCTCAGGAAAACAAACTCCATCCACGGGTTCCTTAACGCTGGGTTCTTTGGGAATCTGTGCAGGGTTGTCTTGCCCTGGCAACCAAAAACACACTTCTTTGGTGACATTGACTTCCCAAAAGCCGGGCAGGGCGCTTTGATGGCGAACTGCTTTCACTCTCTTGCTCTAGTCTACGAGTGCGCGCGCGGCCGCGATCTTACCGGAGAAGTGCCCTTAGGACCCATATAAGGAAATTCCGCCCTATCTTACGTAAGACAGAGCCATACTCGAAAAAATCTTTCCGAAACTTGTGACAAACCGGAAGGAGTATTTTTGGAACAAAAATACTCCTTCAAACGTACAACTTAGTTTTTGAAACTTTGTCCATGTTTAGCATGGGAATCCAACTCTTTACCAGTGTAAAAAACTCAGTATGCATGAAATAGCATTTCACCCCCCCTTTAAGCCGAGACTAACACAGAAAACACTAGTTTATTAATAAACAATTAAAATGACTCCTTGGTATATTTGACACATTCATAATGATTACTTTTGCCGGTTCTTTGTGGCAAGCTTTATGCGTCCGCTAACTATCGAATATCGTGACTCATATTTTGTACCAGGCCATTTATGGTTGTTCATATTATTCAATAAAGTTCTTGGTAAAAAAAAAAAAAGAACAGAAAAAAGCTACTGTGCCTACCCCCCTGCTATTATTGTTGTATACAGCACACAAGGTTTATGCGCATGCTCTAAGTCTTCTTCTCCGTTTTTAGTGTATGTCTGTGGCAGAACTACCCAAGAAGGTCTGGCATGTATATCGTTTTGAGTCGGTTTCGGTGGTTTCGTGTGTACGCAGATATTTCTTGAGATGCCGCCGTGCTTACGGGATTTTTTTTTTTTTTTGAACGGGAAAAAAAAAACATTGAATAGTGAAAGCTCTGGCTTCGTGTGGATGTGGCCTATTTCATTATTAGAAAAACTCTTTTTTCTAACTTCCACTGTCCCCAGCAATCCCCCTGTGCTCTGGAATGTGAAGAGTGAGAGGGAGCTGATGCTTGCATGACAGAGCACAAAAATAACCCTCATGACTTCCATTATAACATGTCAAAGTTCAAACATTAATCAATGGACACATTATTCTCAGACATTATCCAATTATTCCAATTATACAATTATTCCAATTATAAAGGTCAAAGGTGACACTGGCATGGAGGGGTCAAGGTCATTGCTTGGGCAGGGGCGTGGCAAGGTCAAGAGTTCACCAAAGGTCAAGAGATCAACATCAATTATAGGGCCATTCATCATTTTTGACACATGCTATAGTATATTCACTACTGATCCGCACCAACATTCAGCAACTCGACGGCTCAAAGAAGCCAGAAAGTAAACAGAAAGGAGAAACAGGGACAAACGGAAACAGAATTATCAAAGTATCAAACTAAAAGTCAACAGAAACATAATTGTGACAACTATGGGTCAACTAGAGATTTTTATTTTACTGAGAAAATAAAAACTTGATACATTTTATTGGAAATTTTCTTTTTTTACTGTATATCTGCAATATAATTTAAAAAATAATACTTACTTTTTTTGTAAAACTGTGACTAGCGCCACTACTTGAATCAGCTATTGCGCTACTTGTGATCCGTTCTTGGAAAACGCTGTTGACAGAATTAATAAAACTGGACTTCCCTCCTCCAACTTGTCCAGCTACAAGGATCCTGATGACGTTTACATCTGGATTACACACAGAGAACTTTTCTAGGCGTTTCTTCAGCTTTTCTTTTTGTCTATGCAAGTACAAGAAACAAAATACTTTGAAGAAAGGAACTTCAGAACTGCTGATATGTCATATATCGCACATTCAAGTCTCATTTGGTCACACCTTTATTTAGATTTTATTTAGCCAAAGACTTAGTGTGTTTGGCAATATAAAAATAATAAGCTCTTTCTGAAATCTTTAAAACAGTATATTATGTTGGTAAACAATATAGTGTTGATTCTAGTCACTGGCATCTACTAATAATAGGAAACATTAAAGGCCACTATTATTGATAAAACTATGCATTTGTTATTATGCTATAATGTCTGTTGTTATTTATTGTGTTAATATATTTCCATATCCAATTCTTTTCTTGCTATGAAAGTCATATATACCATCACCCTTTTATAAATATATTTATATCTATTCATGGAAATAAGACAAATAGGCAACATTATTTTTAGGGCTGCCCCCAAATAGTCGACTAAACGTTAGTCGATATGAAGAGGGCTTGGTCGAATACATTTTCATTAGTCGGTTAGTCGCAAAAAAAAATCACGTGAAAAAATTACGCAATCAGGGGCTGCGCAATCAGTGTATGACATGACATCAAAGCAACGAGAGATCAACGAGATCTCGTGCCTCGCTGTAAAGCGCACTTTATATATGTACAGACCCCTCGTTTTTTCCGAGCGCGTCCGCTTCGCATCGAGATAAAAACATCTCAACTTTTCAGAATGCCGCAAGCGCACCGTAGGTCACGTGACAACTGTAACGGAGAGTGCGGCTGATGGTTGCTTAGCAGAGCGCAACCGCCCTAGCGCTTTCGAAAAAGGAGAACGCGGCGCGCCTAGCGTTTTCTACGCGTTTTTAGGCGCGATATGTGAACGGCGCCTAAAGCAGCTAAACTGTATCCCTTCCACATCCACTCCATCAGAGCGGCCGGCTTCATTGTGATCAAGTCGAGAAGCTCCCTTCTTCCCAACAATGTGGACAAGCTGGTGTTCCTCTCACATAATATGAAAAAAATAAAATCGAATTGAAAGCTTAGGTAAGAATGCTTAATTTCCTTTTTGTAGTGTTTCTGTTTGCTATCCGTTAGGCTATATAAAAAATAAAATAAAAAATAAACGGGTATTTTTATGAGGGGTAGGCTATACAAATAAATAAATACATATTATTTTTATTTATTCGTTTTTATATAATGCAGAAGTTGTTTTTTATTCTGTAAGAAAAATTAGTCTGATGTTTGCAATTTGTTGTTTAAGGTCAAGACTCATCCGTCGTCTTAATGGCAGTTTGCGGCTTTGCTCTGATATTTTTTATTTGTATTTGTGTTCTTTAAATTATTTGTTCCACATTTTGTCTTAAATATAGTTGTTCTAAACAATTTAATCAAATACTTAGGCTGTTGATTTGTTTGCCGCCTTCTTTTTTATTCTAAGTTTTGGCGTTGTGCGATGTGCCATGTGCATTTATTAAATTGTTCGTTTTTGTTAATTTTCCTTTTGAACAATATAAAAATTATATTAATTTTCCACTGTATTTTTATACCAAACAGCGTTTTTGCTACAGTATTTTTTTTTTTTTTTTTTGCCTTTTGTACTAGGCCTAAGTTACTAATGAGTTTATTTAATTTATTTTAAAGAACGAATTTTATTTTATTTTACTCAAAACTGTTTTTTTTTTTTTTTGACATGTAACTGTTACAGTTTGTATTTTTGATAATAAATTATTAAAATGCACAGACAGTCTGATTGCTGTTTTTATGTTATAATTAGCCTAACGTTCCGGCCACTGATTTTTGTGTCCGTAAGCGCTGTATACTTTAAACGCTTTACTATTCTGTTTTAAGCGCTTAATTTTCATTTTGAACGCGCTAATATCATGCTTTAGCATTTTCTGTCATATGGAAGTGTTAAACTTCAACTTGGACTATACCTTTCCTTGTATATACGCAAGTTTTTATATTAATATAATAAATGAACGATTATTCGACTAATCGCTAAAATGCAGGAGTGTTAGTCGACTAGGAATATCTTTAGTCGGGGGCAGCCCTAATTATTTTCTACATAGCATGAATATAATATGGTAAACCTACCCCCAGTCAAATCTCCTCCATGGTGTTTCCAATTCTACATACAGTAAATAAACAGAAAATATGATTATTTATGGTGTGTCCCCTATCAAAATACAAATCATATAATACTGCAAAATTATGCAAAAAATATATGTAAATAATTTCCTAATTCACCTGGATCAGGTTTTGGATCCGGTCTTGAAGGGTATGCAGGTGTTGAAGTGTATGAAGGTTTTGAAGGTTCGCCTCCCATTATCTGCTGTTTTTCTCAGAAGAATGGTCACTTCACGTCTTTCAGTCAGTCTGCAGCCCAGTGTGGAAGCTTACATCACGGTGCCCGTATATATAGCCTACTGTTCCTTTTTCACTTTCACTTTCAATTTTACACACAATACTGGGAACACATTCAAATGCATATTGAATTACCACATATTTTATTTTGTAAAAGCAGAATACTTAAAGGCATTTGGTTTTAATTAACCTAAAAAGAATTGTCTGATATACATCATCAGTACAAAGTAAAATATTTATAAAGTCCTAACAGGATGGAAAGAGTTAAAAATCGATGTAATGCCAGCCTCCATTTCCAGGAAACAGAAGCTAAAAGTGATTTGAAAGTGCTGTGTCATTCTAGGGAGGGGGAGCAAAGCACATGCAAAAACATACAGAATATTTTTGTCTCAAAACAAACATTTGGGTAGTTTATTATATTTAATACTTTATTATGTATATAAACACAGATTGGAGACAAATTAAAAAATAAAATAAAAAAAAGAACAAGATAAAGTTTCATGGTAAGGTGTTGGGCCACCACTTAAACAGCTTCAGTGCACTTTGCCATCAATTCACCAAGTCTCTACTACATGATTCAAATATCTTTTTTTTTTTTTTTTTTTTTTTTTTTTAGTCCTCTTTGGCATTTTGATACCACCATCATCAAAATACCAAAATCGCCCATAGGTGTTCAATTGGGTTGAGATCTGGTGACTGAAGGTCATTGTATATGATTCCCATCATTTTCATATTGATGCCAGCAGCCACATCACCCTGTAGCCCAATACTGGTTGTCCACTGAAGCTTAGCAGGGTTGAGCCTAGTTAGTACCTGGATTGGAAACCTCCTGGGAAAACTAGGGCTGGATCCCAAAATACACTTGTGGACTCGCGGTCTTGTTGACCTTAAATTGTGCATGCTTGCCAAGTGTACGAGTCCGTAGGGTGTCCCATTCAGCATTCCAGTGCTCAGAAGTGTGCTCGCGAGCGCCGCCTTTCTGTCTGTCGGAGACAAGAGTTGTTGAGTTTTGATCCAAACCATAATTTTGGTTGAGATTGACATTCCAATGTTTAAAGTGTGTTGGATCAGCATTGAAATTTTGATGAAAGTCAACAGCACACATTGGTGGAGACTAGAGATGCGCGGTTGGCGGTAACAGCCTGCGGACTCCGCGGATAAACCGCGGATCGGGCGGATGACGTGACGAAAAATAATATTTTAATTAAATTCGGGCGGGTGGCGGTTGGTTGAACCAATCAAATGAAAAATATATGTATACACCAATCAGCGGATGGCTGGCGGGTGCGGTTTTGAAAATTGGTCAAAAACATTGGTGCGGATGGATGGCGGACGGATGATGAGTTTTGTGATGCGGTTGCGGATGAAATTATAGCCCATCCGCGCATCTCTAGTGGAGACACACCCTGCGTCTCAATGTCCATACTATCCACCCTAAACAGTATGTGAGATTAAAACAAGTGTGTCCCAAAGTATAGTATGTTGAAAAGAGAATGGCAGAAGTCCCCGGATGATCTACTATTTCTGGTGGATTTTTTAAATCAAACACATTTTGAATGTGTTTTCTCATGAAAGACCCGTGACTGCAGATCAATTTTCTAAACAAATATTTTAAAAAAGGTGGTGACGGTGAAGCTGGAACTAGTAAAGTCAACGTAGAGGCAAGGTAAGAAACAACGCAGCCAATGTTCACGAGCCTTGTCAGCGGTTTTCCTGCATTGACATTTTTTTGGTGGCCGCCAAAGCAAATTTTTGTCCCGTCAAAGCCTTATTTAATCGGCGAGTGATGTAGAATAGTTGCCTCGCCTGAAATGTAGTCGAGAGTAGGCGGCTGCAGTGAGGGAAGGAGTGAAAGTAAAAATGGTCGATAAACACGTATTTGGAATGGAATTAAATGACAAGTACTTTTGGGTGTCTTGCTCATCATATTACATTACATATACATCCAGTTTATTAGCTACACTGTACACAAGCATGAATTCCTAGCAATATCCGTCTTTGATCTCACAGGTGTCTGATCCACTGCGAAGAGAGAACTGTCCGGCTACATTTCAGGAGAGGCAAGGCGCATCTCAAACAAGCTTATTTCTAACCAGCATGCATCTCACGGTGATCGGTTCTGCGCAGATTTTGATCAGCTCAAACAAGCCTATTTATTGATTGGTAAACACCCAATTTGGTTTTGCATGTGCACTTCTCAGTAGTCTAATTGATGCTTCCTCATTAGAGAGAAAACACAATGCATTCTATACAGAAGTCTTGTTTGTTGAAACACCTGATATACTTACATGACTTCTCTAGCAGTTTCAAACAATGGTGCATCTACCTTATTTCTTTGATTTGCATGCTTATTTGTGTTTGATTTGTGTTGTTACTGACTGTAATTGGATACATTAAAAAGTTATTAAAATGTGTTTGAATAAAGCATCTATTTTTCTACATTCTTAAAAATATGCATCTTGCTTTAGGTTTATTAGGAATTTCCTGAATAAAGTTCTAACGCCATTTAAAATATTTCTTGAAGTGCAGGAGACATGAACATGAGCAAGAATGTTACACTGCAAACATAGCCCATGTCTTGCATCCATTAGAGCTTGCAGAGCACACTGTTACTGTTACGGCCCTTAATCTAATTTGGCTCGTTTAAAACACACAAAAGACAAGGACCGAACATATTCAAAAATCACAGACAATTGTGGAGTTTTTCTGATGTCAACCACCTCATAAGCTTTAATGAGAAGATAATAAAGAACCTCTAGAGATGGACAAACAGTAATCATAAATCAACAACACAGGTAGGGCAGCTACAAGAAAACAGGAACCCTTAACTACACCTATTGTTCCAGGAGAGATCTTACCTAGCTCCCGAAAAGAACTGTAACAGGAAGACACGGTCGCACCCCAACAACAACGCGGCCAACAACAAGGTAAGACTCAATTTTGATCTCATGCAAAGGTACCTTCACGAAGCCCATTTCAAAACCCTGTACCAAGACGCTTGAACCAATAGAGCTCTCATCAGACAACGGCAATATTCCTTCCAGAATAAAACTCTGAGCTGCGCCTGTATCACGAAGTATCTTAACTGGTTTGCGTTGGCAAGCATTACCAGCCAAAGATACAAATCCGTCCATCATGAACGGCACATACCCCACATCTTCACACATGTCAGCTTCAGAAGCCAACAACTCCAGTCCTTCCACCTGTGGCGAGGACGTCATCAATAAACCTACTGGTTTAGGAACACTTTTTTTCCTTTTGAGCACATTGCACGCAAATAATGTGTCCATGTTTCTTACAAAAGAAACAAACGGGTGAGAACACGGACTTATCAGAACTCACCGCCACTTTATCAACAGGCAGAGGGCTTTCAAAATTACGCTGAGAAGACCGATGACTGTTATTAACTGATGAAAACTTTGGTGCAACGCTAAACCCGTTCTTATGTGTAAGCACATATTCATCAGCCAATGCAGCAGCAGCGGAACATTTCAGAACTTTTTGCTCATTCAGATAGGTTACAACGCGTTCTGGTAAGCAGTTTTTAACCCTCTGGGGTCTAAGGTGTTGTTGGGGTCCTTGAGATGTTCTGACATGCCCTGACATTTGTGCTTTTTTCAGTAGCTTATAAACATATTAATGGCAAAAAAAAATTACACACTATTTAGCACAAACAGGGCTACCATAATATGTGAGCAACAAGAATGTACATGTCTGCATTTTTGAGAGAATAATGTTTATGCATGGTTATTGAAAAAAAATAAAAAATAAAGTTTCTGAAATAAGGCCATAAAACACATTCTAAATATGTGCCAATAAGACTTTTGTCTAATGGATGTCATCACCTAGTGTTTTTTCTTCAAAATGATGTGAAAATCACCCTGCCTTATCATTCACATAACACAATACATTGATTTGAATTTTGCAAAGCACTTTCTGTTTGGAAAGGCAATATGCGGAGTGGGCGTCAACGATAATGCATATTTAGTGGTTCACACCTGAAGAGACAATGGCGCCTGCATACTTAATTAGCCATTCATTCAGGTGAGTCACTGAGCCACAAGAATGCAAGAGCAACAGTTGGAAGCATCTCAATTCTTTTTTATTTTTCCACATATTGTGCTTGCAATTTGGCCTATAATATCCAAGGAAAACATGTCTAGTAATTGTGCAGTTAATTATCATACTGTATTTTCAGTTTTGGAATATTTATCCTCTCCCCATATTTGTAACTAATAAAACACAATAAAAATTATTTAAAGAAATAATTTTATAGGCTTATATTTACCTTTTAATAGTTTGTTTACATACCTTGTAAATATATTTTTTTATTAAAAAGGTTACAATTACAACAACAATTCAAGTGTAATCTTTCTTTGTAAAAACTAAAGTATACATTTTATCATACATATTTCAAAGTTAAGGATTTGATTGATTATTTGATAACTTTATTTTTGACAAAACATACTATATTTAACATGAGCAAATATTGGCAAACAAAAGCTTATTTGAGGTGGCAGATATTTTACAGTAAAAATGTATAATCTATCCAAAACTAATCAAGGAAATGTTGTCTTTCATATGTCTGTAACATTGGTCTTTCATTTTTATTATAAGAAATATAAATGTTAATTTGCAGTTTAATACGTTGCTTATACAAATACATTTTATTTCAACATATTTCAGTCGATTTTTACTCAGTATAGCAATACAGTTTGCTAAAACCGAAACATTCATTCACAAACAGAAACGCCTGACTGTAACGTTGTTTTTATGAAATATTAAGGCATATAAATGTTCATTTTCAGTTTAATACGTTGCTTATACAAATAGCCTACATTTTATTTCAACATATTTCTGTCGATTTTTACTCAACTCAGTATAGCAATACAGTTTGCTAAAACATCATCATTCATTCACACAGAGACGCAATTTAAATTTAAACTGTCTTTTTGCGAGCTGTGATAAACAGCGCACATCTCTGCGGCTGCCGTTCATTCATTCACAGAAACGCGATTAACTTGAGAAGGAAAAAAAACTTACTACATATTCGGATCCTCTCTCCTGCAATACCCGCACTCTGAGGTAGATTTTCCATTATTATTATTCCTCACAGCGCTGCCAGATGGTGTAAACAACATATGATTAAACTTGTGTTTTCTCGAGCTGATATGGGGGCGTTCACAGGTTTGCTTGGATTGCCTCAGTAATTTGCGTTTGAATAGCACGCGCTCTCCGTGGGCGGAGTCACATTACATTTGAATTAGCTCTAATGAGCTCGACTGGAATCGCTCTCTTTTAATACAGATTTCACAAGATGAGAATATTTGTTTTTTATATAAATTACCTCATTTAAAAGAAGATAATTCAAGCTTCATGCCTGTGTGTCTGTATGCCTGTTTGACTGAGTATTCGCTGAGTTACAGTTCATTTTCGGACGCGTTTCAGAATGGTCTTCACTGACAGAGAGAAGGCAGAACTCGCATCACGTTTATTTTTCTTTATTTGGCAAAAAGCACAACACTTTGTTTTTATTGTGAGTATACACAAAAATAATACACATTTAACAGAATCGATTGATGTATGAAACTTGCTTGTAATATCAAAGTCCACAGAGCAAAATTAATTTCTTTTGAACTGAACTGAAAAAAAGCGAGCCTATCGCGCCGGCGCGATTGTCGACCCCAGGGGGTTAAATTCCTCTAAAATAATCAGTTCACAGAGCTCTTCAAACGTTTCCACTTTCATGGAAGCACACCAACGATCAAACAGTGACTCTTTCTCTCGAGCGAACTCAACATAAGCCTCATCAGTTTTCCGTAAATTACGAAATTTTTGACGATAAGCCTCGGGAACCAGTTCATACACTCTGAGAACAGATGCCTTCACTTGATCATAATCAAGAGACTCTTCGACTGATAAAGAGGAAAAAGCTTCCTGGGCCTTACCCACGAAAACACAGTGCAACAACATGGGCCAAAATGTTTACGGTCATTTCATATTGATGGCAACGCGTTCAAAAAGAGCAAAAAACGTATCTACCTCTTGCTCTCGAAAAGGAGGAACGACACGAATATTACGACCCACGTCGAAATCAGAAGTATCTGTTACGCCCCTTTCACGAGATTTCAACTCCATCTCTTTTAGGCGGCAAGCTTGTTCCATTTCAAGCCTTTTCAGTTCAAGTTCATGTCTCTCACGCTCTCTTCGTGTCTCTCTCTCACGCTCCCATTCCTCTCTCTCCCTCAACAAATCTCTGTTGTGCTCTTTAGCTTGCAGCTCCATTTTCTTAATCTGCATTGCAAGATCCTCAGAACTACCCTCAACTAATTCAGGATAATCTGTCATCTTTTCCTCATCACCAAAAACGCCTTGTTTATGCAATGAATCAACAAGCAACATCTGAAGCTCTCGTTTAGATGTCGTATTACGAAAACTGACTTTAAAATGAGCAGCAATTTTCATAAGATCTACTCTATTAATTTGAAACAGCTCAACTTGCATCGGATTCGCACTAAAATTCATTAATTCGAACATGATTAGAATTAAACGTCTGGTTATTGAAAAGAAAAAGAGCACTACACGAGCAAAAATTCACACCAATCGACTGTGATTAAACAAAGTTACTCAAAGTTACTCGAGTAACAAATAGCCTACAAAGTGTGAGCAGATAAAAAAAAATCAAACAAAGCCACACAAAATTCAATCTCCCGGACGAGCGCCCAAATATGTTACGGCCCTTAATCTAATTTGGCTTGTTTAAAACACACAAAAGACAAGGACCGAACATATTCAAAAATCACAGACGATTGGGTAGCGTTTCTGACGTCAACCACGCCATAAGCTTTAATGAGAAGATAATAAAGCACCTCAAGAGATGTACAAACAGTAATCATAAATCAACAATACAGGTAGGGCAGCTACAATTAAACAGGAACCCTTAACTACACCTATTGTTCCAGGAGAGATCTTACCTAGCTCCCGAAAAGAACTGTAACGGGTGAATCTTCCGGGCAACTGCTTACCTTCGCTGTACTAAATAAATAACAAAAAGTGTACTAAGAAAATAACACCACTACCTGGTTTTAAAGAATAAACTAGAATAAATAAATAAAAATCATACGGATCGCTCCAGCATAGCGAGGCGAGGCGAGGCGAGAGTGAGCTCGCCGCAAAGCGAGAAACCCCCAGCTGGCAATCAGGCGAGAGAGGCGGAGAGAGAGAGAGCCATCAACACCGTCATGGCTTAAATAGCAGGAACTCCCATGACGTCACTTCACTTCCGCGGCGCAGGGAAAAATCCCTTCTCAAAACTCCACCTACGAACTCAAAGGAAATAAATCACACACTCACTAACGGTTCAATATACCCACACGTAACAGTTACTTTAGTAGTAGTGAAGGCAAATGAAGATGGACAATAAAAAAAGAAAAGAGAAGAACCCTCCTGATACTGCTGAGATTATACATTGAGTTTTTGTCGACAGCATAAACACCTGACCTGGGGCCTGTTTCAGAAAGGAGGTTAAGTGAAAACTCTGAGTATGTTAACCCTGAAATGAGGGAAACTCTGGGTTTTCTGTTTCAGAATGGGAGGTATGTTAAACCTGAGAAAGCAGAGTAAGTCAAGCCCGTTTCTGAAAGAGAGGTAACTTATACTCGGAGTCAGTTACCATGGTAACTTACTCTGTGAACCTAACCTGGTCGGGAGCAGGTTTTCTTCGGTAAACCCAGAGTTTCTTTCGGTCTCCTCCCCTTTTTTTAAAGAGGAAGTGGTGTTTAAACACTTCATTCATTCTTTCAGTACATTTTTAATGTAATAAAATTAATCTTTTATTAATAAATAAAATATTGCTATTTTTACTGCTGTTTTTTTTTTTTTTTTCAATTTGATGAAGTCTATATAACTCCTCAACTGCCAACTGAAAATACAGTAGTAGATTAAAGTTACATAATGTAGTTCTAAACAAATTCTATGTTCTACAGAATTAAACAGTGGCATTTACTGAAAATCACTGAACTGTGTTCATCTGTGCACCAGAAGTTGATGGACCGTCCTCCTGCTGTTCTTCCACACTCTGGGGGCGCGGGGAGAGATAAGAATACCTGTTTATACTTAGATTCAAACTTTGGCTACTCCACATAAAAATGTGAAAAAATGTGAATGTGTAGATTGTTTGATGTAGACACATAATATTAACATTACCTCTGTAGGCCTCTCTGTGGCAGCACAAACTCTTTATCCCCATCGTCCTGTGAAGATGAGCATTTGGTCGAGTACACTTTATAACACTATTTGTCATCATTTCTGGTGTATTGAGTAGGCTACTTACGACTGCCTGGGGTTCTGTTGGGACAGGAGGCTCCACAAGACAGATATTACCATCAGAATCTGTTGGGACCAACAAAAAACCCAACCCAAAGTAAAATAAATGGAAATATCAAAAATAGCCTATATAAAAAATAACACACATGTAAACCTCTTACATTTTAGGAAGGCCCTTGGATCTTCGGGAGTGACTGGCTCTGAAGTCCCTCCAGGAATTCCCTCAGCCAAAAATGCTGCTGCACTGCTAGACACTGGATGCTATTTAGTTATTTAATATGTCAAATGTTTGTAAAGTCAGGTAGCCTACACCCATGATATGCTCAAGCCTTACTTGATTGAATTATGTTTTTATATTTAATTTTCAGCTGCTGCCATGTTCTTTTAATACCTGCAGGATTGCACCTACATGAAAATTAAAATTAGGTTGAATAACATACTGTTCTTCCAGTTTCATCTCTGATATTATAACAGTTGGGTAAGTTACTTGTATTACTAACTTAAAATGACATCTTCAACAGTGTAATTAGATTAATGTAATAATGATTATCTTTAGAAAGTATTCGTCTACTTATTACTAATTACTAAATCCCATATCAACCTCAACCACTTGAACAATACAAGGAGAGACAAGAAACTGCACTTTTAATGCTTTCAAATAAACAATATACAATTGGATTAATTATTCTTGAATTGACCAAAGTGTGTAGAGGGAGAAGGTTACATTAAAAATATACCTTTTATAAATGTATGTTAAATATACAGAATTGTTATAGTCTAATGCAATTACATCAGATTTGACTTTAAATTACAGAAGAATTAAAAGTAATCCCTTTAATTAAATTACAGTATTTAGATTACTTGGTAATTAATTACACCCTACACTGTATAACTAATTAAAATGTAAACTTACGCATTGACTCGAGCAACTATTTACTCCCTAGCTAACTCTCTGTCCTTCGCTGCTGGAGCCGATATTTAAAAAATAAAAATAATAATAATGTTCTGTCTAATATGAAGAACTCTTTTTGGCTGGCGCTGTTGCCATGGTGACTCATAATATCTGCGCTCCATTGATAATGGCTTTTTATAGTTGTGGTGCACGCGCTTAACTCAGAGTCAGTCAACTCAGAGTTGATTGAACTAACTAATTTCAGCTGTTCTGTAACCGAAAACTCAGAGTTTCCCATCTCAGGGTAAGTCAACTCAGAGTTAAAGTTTTAACTCAGAGTTGGTTGAACCTCCTTTCTGAAACAGGCCCCTGGGACTTGATGATCCTTGATGATCCTGTGCCTTATCACTGCTTAATCAGGTAATCATTTATATTCCTGAATCTGTATTACATTTGAGAAATTTAACTGATTCCCATTCAGTTTAGCTTGTTTCCATTGAAACACAATCACAAAAAAAATGTGTTTATTGAGAAAGTGACTGACATGGCTATTTTGTGATTTAAAGAGATTAAGGTCTACATAAGGTAAATCTGCAGACTCAAAGGGATAGTTCAGCCGAAATGAAAATTATGTCATTTATTCACCCTCAAGTTGTTCCAAACCTGAATGATTTTCTTTTTTCTGCTGCACACAAAAGAATGTTGGTCACCAGACAGTTGATGCCATTGACTACCATGGTGTGTTTTCCTACCATGGAAATCAATGGCCAACGTCAACTTTCTGATTACCAACATTCTTTAAAATATGGTCTTTTGTGTTCAACAGAAGATCGAAACTCAAACAGAGAGTGAGTAAATGATGACATAATTTTCATTTTGTGGTGAACTATCCCTTTAAGGAAATTTTCATTGGAAAAAACAAAGCTCTTTTATTCTACAAGATAAACTTGTTACTTGAATGCTATGTTGTTTTACAGAAAATGAACTGAAATATAGTTAATGACTATAGCTCAGAGGTGGTTCTTCCTCTTCATGAAGAGTTTAGCTCCAACTGAATGACCTTCATTGATCCTAATGACCTTGATTAGCTGCTTCAGGTGTGTTTAATCAGGGCTGAAGATCAAATCAGAAGCTGTGTCCCGATGTGTTGTGCCTATGCATCCTTTGAAGGACGCAGACTTCGAAGGATGCAGCCTATGCGTCCTTCGAAGGATGCACCATGTAGCCTTCGTAGGATTTCCTAATTGCACAAACAGGTGTTTCTGATCACCGCTCCTGGCGCCAAGCTGCCAGGTCATGTATTTTCGGTTTAGCCCTGTTTGAATATAAAACCCAATTAAAAATAAAAAAGTCCAGTATTTCTCCCGCTCCTCATCAGCAGCTGTCACAGTTGCCAGGTGACAAGAACAATCCTCCGTAGGCTAGACCGGTCAGAGCGCTTCATATGGTATGTTCACCAACAAAACAACATCTATCAGCAGTCAGTTCTCAGCACCACACACACAGGAACCCAGACCGACCCCTTCCATAGCCAATAACCCCCTCTCCTCCTTCTCTCCGCTAACCGATGAAGAAGAATCTAAACTTCTTCTCTCCAGTCATCCTACCACCTACCCTCTAGACCCTATCCCCTCACACCTTCTACAAGCCATCTCTCTCACACTTCTACCAGTACTCACACACATCAACAATTAATCCCTCCATACTGGCATTTTCCCTACTGCATTCAAGCAGGCTCGGGTAACTCCACTGCTTAAAAACACTAAACACATCATTTGTAGAGAATTACAGACCTATCTCTCTCCTACCATTCATTGCAAAAACACTTGAAAGAGCTGTTTTCAACCAAGTAACATCCTTCTTGTCTCTGAACAACCAGCTGGATGTCAACCAATCTGGCTTCAAGAAAGGGCATTCAACTGCATTACTGTCGGTCACAGAAGCTCTACGGATCGCAAAAGCTGCTTCCAAATCTTCAGTTCTCATTCTCCTGGATCTGTCTGCTGCCTTCGACATTGAGAATCATCAGATCCTTCTGTCCACCCTCTCATCTCTGGGCATCACAGGAACTTCCCTCCACTGGTTCGAGTCAGGGTTCAGTTCTTGGACCCTTGCTCTTCTCCATTTACACCACGTCACTGGGACACATCATACAGGCACGTGGTTTCTCCTACCACTGCTATACTGATGACACACAACTCTTCCTCTCATTTCAACCAGATGATCCCACAGTAGCTGCACGGCTGTCTTGCCGACATCTCGACATGGATGAAGAAACCACCTGCACCTGCAGCTCAACCTGGCAAAGACTGAGCTTCTCGTTCTCCCTGCAAATCCAGCTCTACAGCACAACTTCACTATCCAGCTAGATTCATCATCAGTCACCCCATCAAGGTCGGTCAGAAATCTTGGAGTGATATTGGATGACCAGCTGACCTTCACAGATCACATTTCAAAGACAGCCCAATCATGCAGGTTTGCACTGCACAACATCAGGAAGATCAGGCCTTTCCTAACTGAGCATGCAACACAACTTCTCGTCCAGGCCCTGGTCATCTCTAGGCTTGACTACTGCAATACTCTTCTGGCTGGACTTCCATCATGTGCAACTAAACCTCTACAAATGATTCAGAACGCTGCAGCTCATCTTGTCTTCAACGAGCCCAAAAGGGCCCATGTCACTCCTCTGTTCATTACTTTGCACTGGCTACCTCTCGCTGCTCGCATCAAGTTCAAGGCATTGACGCTTGCTTACAGAGCTATCACAGGCTCAGCTCCCTCCTACTTTCACTCACTCCTACAAGTCTACATCCCTACCAGAAGGCTACGATCGGTCAACGAGCGACGTCTCGTGGTTCCATCACAGAGAGCCACAAAATCACTTTCCAGAACATTCTCATTCACAGTTCCCTACTGGTGGAATGCTCTCCCCACCCTCATCCGGAATGCAGAATCCCTGGCAACATTCAAAAGACAACTGAAAACCCTTCTCTTCCCTGAGCACTTAAAAAACAAAAACAAAACACCTTTCCTTTTCCTTTATATCCTCGCTTATCGGGCTAATGCTACTCTGACCAATGCCTGAACTTTGTATTTTGAGCACTTCTTGCGTTGTTTTTTGCCTCTTCAAGATGACTCGCTTAATTTAGTCCTAATTTTTAAGTCGCTTCTAAATGACTAAATGTAAATATGAGTCGCAGCTGTAGTTAGCAACAATTTGTTAATATTGTGACAATAGACCTACATTTTGTTTCTTTAATTTTTGGAACTGCATATTTCGTTAAGTATTCACGTACAAATGTGAAGTAACCTACTGAAGTACTTTTTTCCCCTCACATATGATTGTACATTAAACTACACACAAGTATATAATGTAACAACCTTGAAAATATTCAGAAGTAAAATGCAGTAGTAGCATAATATAAATGCAAAACTATCATAAAAACCCTGACAAGGAGTCCCCCCCCCCCCCCCCTCTTTATTGGAGATAAAGAGATAATGGGTAAGTCACGCAATTTGGGAGGTCTGGGACAATCAATGTTTTCTTATAATTCTAAGTACATATGTCTCGTATTTTGTCACGCAATGTACTTATAATGATTTCAGTTAACTATTTTGAGTTTAGTTGATGATTTATGTGTCTTGTAAAGCCATGTTTTAGAGATTTGCAACCAAGCATATTTTCATGTGAACTAGCGTGCTAATTGTCACTTGCTTTACATGCTATTTAGATTGTTGTCCCAAGATCTATTTGCTGAACCCACGATTCCACACTGTCATACTGTGTTCCAGGTAATAATCTTATGTTGTGTAAATGGTTTTATCGTCATGTTATTTGTTGTGTGCAAGTTCCAGCAATAAAGAAACCTGATCCAAGTGGTTGTCCGTGGTGATGTGTAGAAGCAACAGTAGGATGGAGTGACCCGTCACATTGGTGCCGTGACTCATCGATTTGAAGTTGGATCTTCACCCCGACCTGGGACCATTCTACTGGACGGCTTCATCACGCTGTCAGGTGGACAGCATATCGTTTCGCACATTAGTATAGGCCTCAGTTGTTTTTATTTACTGATACATTTTTCTTTGCTAGTCTTTTCTGACTATATTTCATGCAGTTTGTTGTTACTGATTGGCTGACACTGTGTTACTGATTGTTTGATGTTGCATGATACGCCAATATGAGCTACAGACAAGGGTATATCAGCACACCTTTTGGTGAAGGCATTGGTAGGGGGAGGGGGATTCCGATTTTTTTGGATTTTGATAGTCCTGTTCAGGGAGGTGACGTTCATGTCGTGGGGGATAGTCAGATTGCCGCAGCGGCCCCTATAACTAGTGGGGTCGGATTTTCTTCCCAGAATCACCACACTGAGCATGCACCACACGCACAAGTTGTTGATACGTCCACCCCAATCTCTACCGCCCTGTTACCTGACATAGTCAGTCAAATGAGTGACATAATAAGGAATGTTGGTCAGCAGCTGGCGGATAGCGTTATCGCACGCCTCAGCCCAACACAAGCAGTGTCCACGCCTAGCACAGCACACATGCACAACGCACCCACTAACACATCCACACAGAGTCTGGACCTGTCTCAAGTCCAACTGGTACCTCACAGGAAGGTGAAGGAGCCTCCAACCTTCAGAGGGGATAGCACAGACACAGTGAATGTTCGTGAGTGGGAAGACTTAATGAGGAGTTACATAAAGAAAATAAATATCAAAACAGAGCAACAGGCAGAAGAAATACTCACACATCTCAGAGGCAAAGTTATTTGGCAAAAAGCAAAACACTTTATTTTTATTGTGAGTATACAGAAAAAAAATAGAAACTGAACAGGATCGATTGATGTATTACACGAAAATGAAAGATCAAAATTAACAGAGCATTTAGTGTTTATTTTACATTGCTAAAAAAAAAAAAAAAAAACGAGCGGGCCTACTTTTCCACCATGGACCTGACCTCCGGGTTCTACAATGTGCCTTTACATGAAGACCATAGGAAGTACACTGCTTTCTCTTCCCCCTTTGGTCTGCATGAATACAACCGGATGCCTCAAGGTCTGTCGAACAGCCCAGCTACATTCATGCGAATGATGCTTTCCATTTTCGGAGATGAGAATTTCACCAGTCTCCTATGTTACCTGGATGACCTCATGGTCTTTGCTCCTACTGAACAGCTAGCACTTGAGCGTTTGGAGATGGTTTTCTCTCGTTTGAAGAACAACAACCTCAAGTTGGCTCCGAAAAAGTGCTACTTTCTGCGGAGAACAGTAAGGTTTCTTGGCCATGTCATCACTGAGTCGGGAGTGCAGACAGACCCTGGAAAGGTTGAAGCCATTGGCCAGATACAGGTGTCTGATCTGATGGACAGTGACGGTGTCTCTCCTTCGCAGAAGAAGATTCTGTCCTTTTTAGGGATGGTGCTATACTATCAACATTTCATTGCAGGATGTTCGGCTAAGGCCAGACCCCTTTTCAAGCTTCTCTCAGAACAAAACAATGGGGGGAAAGCTCAGAGAGGAAGGAAACCTAAGAAAAAGTCCTGCAGTCCTGTGAAGCTCACGCCAGAAGACTGGACCCCCGAGTGTCAGGATTCCTTTGACACTTTAAAGCATGATCTATTACACACTGTGACGTTAGCCCATCCTGACTTCGGGAAGCCGTTCATTCTGGCAGTAGACGCATCGTCTGATGGGATTGGCGCGGTCATCTCCCAGCTTCAGCCTGGTGAAGAGGTTGCAAGGCCGGTGGCCTTTGCTAGCAAAACACTGTCACGTGCCCAATTGAACTACCCAGCGCATCGATTAGAATTCCTTGCTTTAAAGTGGGCTATATGTGATAAGTTCTCCCACTGGCTAAAAGGGGTGCACTTCACTGCATGGTCTGACAACAACCCCTTGACCTACATCCTAACGAAACCCAGGTTGGATGCATGTGAACAAAGATGGGTGGCGAAACTAGCGGCATATGACTTTGATCTGAAGTATGTCCCAGGACCGAAGAATACCGTCGCTGATGCCCTAAGCCGTGAACCTTTTGTCCAGTCCTGTGTAAGTCATCGTCTGATGAAACAGCCTTACTTGTCTCTGTTGAATGAAGTCAATGGAGTTGTCACCGGCACAGTGCAAGATGCTTTTCGAATGACCACCAATTGTCAAGCTGTTCAGACTACCGATGACCATGTTGATGAAGTCCTGAGTCCCGAACCGGATCCCTGTTTGCCTTTTGGAGGTGCGATCAGTGCTGAGGAGGTGTCAGCAGTCATGGATGCCCATCGCACTGGGGGGGTCTCTCGGCTGTCTTGCACAGGCCCAGAGTCACTGCAACTGCCTGGGGAAGATCCATCCATTGCCATTCCACTCAGCCAATTGCACAATCTACAACAGCAAGATGCTGTAGTCAGCAGAGTCCTCTTGTATGTACAGCAGCGTAGGAAGCCAAATGCTCGCGAGAGAGCAGGTGAGCCGAGCCCTGTACTCAGGCTGTTGAAACACTGGAAGAAGTTGAGGGTTCGCAATGGACTCCTCTACAGAGTGAAGAGGGACCGCCACATGGACAGGAAGATCTTTCAGTTTGTCACCCCAGAAGCTCTGAAACAGCAAGTGCTTCATGGAGTTCATGATATAGCTGGTCACCAGGGCCGCACAAGAACACTCTCTCTGGCCAGTGAACGGTTTTTTTGGACAGGCATGCAGAGAGATATTGTGAGTTACATGAAGCACTGTCAGAGATGTATCTTAGGGAAGACTCCTGAGCCAGACGCCCGAGCTCCTCTCGAGAATATCCGCACCTCAGCTCCCATGGAACTAGTTTGCATCGATTTTTGGACAGCGGAATTGGGTGACAAGAAGACCACTGATGTTCTTGTTGTCACAGACCATTTCTCGAAGCTAGCTCTCGCTTTCCCCTGTCGGAACCAGTCTGCAAAGCAAGTTGCCCGATGTCTTTGGGATACATTTTTCTGCATCTATGGGTTCCCGAAAAGAATCCATTCAGATCAAGGAGCTAACTTTGAGAGCTGGCTTCTTAAAGATCTACTGGAGATGGCAGGTGTGCATAAATCCCATACGACTCCGTATCATCCCATGGGCAATGGCATTGCGGAAAGGTTCAACAGAACTCTTGGAGGCATGATAAGAGCTCTTCCTCCGAAGTGCAAGTCCAGGTGGCCACAGATGCTCCAAATGCTGACCTTCTGTTATAATTCCATGGTGCATGAGACAACAGGCTTTGCACCGTTTTTCCTGGTGTTTGGGCGGATCCCACGCTTGCCTGTTGATATCATGTTTCACCATGTTCTGGAGGACGCCAACGTTGTCAGCCACCATGAGTTCTTGCACAACCTAAAGAGGGACCTATCTGAAGCAGCGCGGATTGCCCAAAAGAATGCATCCGGAGAACGAGCCCGTCATGCCAAAATCTACAACCGAAAGGTCAGAGGAATGCCGTTGGCTCTGGGCGACCGCGTGTTGCTGGCCAAACGTGGTGAGAGAGGAAAGAGAAAAGTCGCGGACAGGTGGGACTCAACTCCTTTCGATGTGGTGTCTGTGAGATCCGCAGTCAATGTGTACCGAATCAAAGATACTGTCACAGGGAAGGAAAAAGTCGTACACAGAAACATGCTGCTCCCTGTAGACTTCCTGACATTCCCTGGACAGGAGGGAAACCTGGCATCCCTTGAGGATTCACAGTCTGATAACTGGTGTGCCGGTGCACAGAGCTCTGTGGCAGTGGCTGATAAGGAGGACTCTCAGGCGCGCACCATGAACTAGCTCATGAAGTCGCCGGTCCTAGCGGAAGCGGAGAGTGAGAGTGTTCCTGAGGAAGACGTCGTTGAGAAGGCCTTATCCGTAGATGACTCTGTAACTGACCAGATCACTCATGCACACACTGACAAGTCACCAGACCTAGTACACGACATTGCACACTTACCTGTTGATAGATCTGTTGCCTTTAGTGACACTCCACATCTAGTGGAGGTTAGACCAGACCAAGTTGTTTGTGCGCATCCTCCTAACACACAAGCCCCTTCAGTTGTCACCAGATGTGGAAGAAGTGTCAGGAATCCAAATAGGCTTATTTGTGAGATGTCAGGCCAAAGATTGTTGGGGAATACTGAACCCATTATAGGGTCTGCATTTAGTTTCATCGCAGTGTCAATGGGAGTTTAGTATGTCCAATTAGACTTTGTTTTTGTTTTTTTGTTTTGTTTTTTTCCTCATTGCCAGCCTGATCTGTGATCTGTGATTATTTCCTGACATTCTCTACACTGTAAGGGCAAAGTTATGTACAACACTGTGAGGTGTAGATGGCATCTCTGTTTCTCTGTGATAAATACAGGGTTTGGTACCACTGTGGCAAAATGACCGATGGCGGAGTCAGGGAAGATGCAAGTTTTCTAGAAAGCCTCGTTTATTTTTCCTTTATATTTTCAAAACGTGCAAATATTTACAGTGTCAGGATAGTAAAAAAAAAAAATGCAAAACAAAAACTGTTCATAAAGAAAATAAATAGGCATTAAGTTGCCAGGCTACGTCTCTCAAGACCCTGCACACTTTACCCACCAGCATTACTATGCCACAGTTCTTTCTCTCTGCACATCCCCTCGGCTACTGAGGCCATGGGGCCTAATACAGCCTTAAACTAGCCGTAGCCCCACCCACTAGATTGCCCCATTGCTAACAAAACAATCATCCATGTAATCACATGAAAATAATTAAATAATAAATCAAACAAGCAAACAACAAATAAACACATACCAAACGTTTCTCCCCCACCAAAATCACATTTGTAGAGAAAAACCCATACAAGAAATAAACACACAAACACCCCTGCAATAATGGTTTCTCCCACCCATCACCCGCGAAACCCCTCTATTTCAACCCAGTGGCACATCCCCTGGGCTTCCCCACGCGAAACCAGGAAGTTGAACCGGAAATCGGGACGGTGGTGGGTTAAGTGTGTACAGAGTTGTAATTACAAAGCTTTAACTAAATAAATAAGAAGTTTGACAGCCAGTGTGTATATTTTCATTACTTGAAACCAAAAGGCGTTAATACCGATGGGCGATAAAATGACAATGTATAGTTCGTGTAATATATGCCTGGGATCATGCACAAACATTTGCTTTTTTAAGAATGCCAGTAGGCCTTTCCCTGCAGCTTAAACAACATTGCATGCTAGCTGGCAATTATGGCAAACTGTGGTAAATGACATTGTAAATAGTGCACCAGTAATAGAACAGCAAACGGCAATGACAGCGATATGACATGGAGAATAGCGGCAAGACAGCTTGAATGTTAGCGCCGGCGTTTGGCTGCCTGCCAGCTTCGTGAGCACGTCACGGCTCAGTTCGTGACATTTCCCCCCCCCTTCTGGAGATGCCCCCTGTGGCATCCTAGACAGGAAGTCCGCTGTACAGTTCAATTTTCCAGCCCTGTACAAAACGTCAAAGTCAAATGGCTGAACTGCCAAGAACCACCGTGTGATCCTCGCATTAGAATCCCTTATTTGTCCCAGCCAAGACAATGCTCGGTGATCAGTCTCCAGGACAAATTTGCGCCCAAGCAAATAGTATCTGAAGGAGTCCAACGCCCACTTAATTGCTAGGCACTCTTTCTCCACCGTGGAGTAGTTACATTCCCTTGGCAGCAGCTTACGGCTAATGTAGGCCACCGATTGGAGTTGTCCACTGTCCCCCTGCAACAGAACAGCCCCCAACCCTCTCTCCGAGGCATCGGTCTGCACCGTGAAAAGTTTCTCAAAGTCTGGGCTGAGGAGCACAGGCTCCTTGCACAAGGAACCCTTCAAGTCTTTAAAAGCTGCCTCACACTCCTCAGTCCAATCAACCTTATTTGGCTGACATTTGCGGGTCAGCTCAGTCAACACCACCGCTTTCTCAGAAAAGTTTGCAATAAAGCGTCGGTACCAACCCACCAGCCCTAAAAAGGAACGCACCTGTTTCTTGGTGGTTGGTCGCTCTGCAGCCATGATGGCCTCCACCTTCCCTACTTGCGGGCGGATGACACCTCGGCCTAGCACAAAGCCAAGGTAGGAAGTCTCTTCTTTAGCCAAGGCACATTTCTTTGGGTGGATGGTCAGGCCCGCCTCCTTCATCAAGGAGAGGACATGCTGTAGATGACGCAGATGTTCCACCCAGCTTGCACTATAGATGACGATGTCATCAAGGTAGGCGGCGGCAAAGCCCTCCGTCCCCCTGAGGACTCTATCCATAAGGCGCTGGAATGTGGCTGGCGCTCCATGCAACCCAAATGGAAGCACGGTAAACTGAAAATGACCAAACGGCGTTCTGAAGGCCGTCAGCTCCTTGCTCTCCTTTGACAAAGGCACCTGCCAGTAACCTTTGCAGAGGTCAAGGGTAGTCAGGAACTTAGCCTTACCCAAAATTTCTACCAAGTCATCAATCCTCGGCATGGGGTAAGGATCAAACTTGGCCTGGGTGTTGACTTTCCTGAAATCCAGGCAGAACCGAAGGCCACCGTCCTTTTTAGGAACCAAGATGATTGGGCTGCTCCACTCACTGAAGGAAGGCTCAATCGCCCCAAGCTGTAACATCATGTCCAGCTCCTCCTTCAGGACCGGTAGCAGGCGTTCTGGTACCCGGTAGGAAGATTGTCTCACTGGCTGCTCGTCCTTCAGCACAATCCGGTGCTCCACCACCGCTGTCCGTCCTGGTCGCTCCACAAAGAGGTCTTCAGGTAAGAAGTGACTGAGCTCACGCTGTCAAGCCTCTGACAGATGACTCAGATCCAGCTTGCTCTTCTCGTCACGGCCAGGCAAGTACTGCTCTCTGTACTCCTCCTCCTCCTCAACCGCCCGGATTAGCATTGCAGACACTGCTGACTCCGGCCTCTCACTCCACTTCTTTAGCATATTGACGTGGAAGACCTGATGTTTCCTGCGCCGGTCTGGCATGTGGACCTCGTAGGTCACCTGTCCCATCTTCTTGGTCACAGAATAGGGCCCCTGCCATTTTGCAAGCAGCTTGTTGTCTGAGCTTGGCAACAACAGCAGGACCTTCTCACCAGGCTGGAAAGAGCGTGTACGGGCTGACCGATCATACCACGCCTTCTGCCGACCTTGCACCTTCCGTAAGTTCTCCTGAGCCATTGCCGTTGCCGCTACAAGCTTCTCCCTCATCTTCAGGACATAGGAGATGATGTCTGTCTTGCCTGAGGTCTCTCCTTACCAGGTCTCCTTTAAAACATCCAATGGACCTCGAACCTGATGTGCATACAGAAGCTCGAAGGGAGAGAAACCTGTTGATGTCTGAGGGACCTCCCTGTATGCGAACAGCAGGTAAGGTAACCACTGGTCCCAGTCCTTTCCAGTGTCGTCCACAAACTTCCTGAGCATGTTCACCAGGGTCTGGTTGAACCTCTCAACTAGTCCATCTGTCTGTGGGTGATAAGGAGTGGTTCTGATTCTTTTTATCCCTAACAGATCATACACTTGCCGGAGGATTTTGCTCATAAAGTTGGGGCCCTGATCTGTTAGGACCTCACGGGGAATCCCTACCCGGGAGAACAGGTGCAACATGGCCGTAGCAACCTTCTTAGTAGAGACCTCTCTCATTGGAAACGCTTCTGGGTATCTGGTTGCATAGTCACATATAACCAAAATGAATCTGTTCCCTGACTTGCTCCTCTCCAGGGGTCCAACTATGTCTATTCCTATCCGTTGAAAGGGAGTGTCCACAACAGGTAATGGGATTAAAGGGGCATGGGCAAGGCCTTTGCCTTCCGATAGCTGGCACTGGGGACAGGACTTACAAAAGCTCTTCACTTCTCCAAATAGCGCTGGCCAATAAAAACGCTTGCCTATTCTCTGCAGTGTTTTCATATAAGCTAAGTGTCCAGCCCACGGTATAGTGTGACCTAGCTCTAGCACCTCTTTTCTGAATTTGTGGGGCACCACTAGCTGAAGTCCTCCCTCACTCTGCCTATAAAGTAGGTTGTTCTGCAAAATGTACCCCTCCTTCCCAAGTGCAGGAACAAAACAAAACCCATCCTCTGCTTTCTTAAACAAGGGGCTCAGGGTGGGGTCTGCCCTCTGCTCTTTAGCCAGATCAACCTTAAAAGTTACGTCCTCCTCAGACAAACTAGGGACATCAACATCCGCCTCTGGCTGTGTGTGAGAAAGTTCTAAAATCTCTCCAACCCTTTGTCTGCACCTCTCACACCTCTCTTCCTTAGTGTATGTGGGCGGTACTGGAATATCCTCTCAATAATAAGGCAATTCGGACAGGTCTTCCTGGTGTTGCTCCCTGGCCATAGCTCTAGTGACTACCCCACACCAAGCAATCTTGCTTAATAGCTCTGGCAGTACAGGAAGATCCTGCCCCAACAACACTGGATTAGGGGAGTTTTGGGACTAGTCCTACTCTAAGTAGGAATGTCTGACCACACACTCTAACATACACATACCAAACGTTTCTCCCCCACCAAAATCACATTTGTAGAGAAAAACCCATACAAGAAATAAACACACAAACACCCCTGCAATAATGATTTCTCCCACCCATCACCCGCGAAACCCCTCTATTTCAACCCAGTGGCACATCCCCTCGGCTTCCCCACGCGAAACCAGGAAGTTGAACCGGAGATCGGGACGGTGGTGGGTTAAGTGTGTACAGTGTTGTAATTACAAAGCTTTAACTAAATAAATAAGAAGTTTGACAGCCAGTGTGTATATTTTCATTACTTGAAACCAAAAGACGTTAATACCGATGGGCGATAAAATGACAATGTATTGTTCGTGTAATATATGCCTGGGATCATGCACAAACATTTGCTATTTAAGAATGCCGGTAGGCCTTTCTCTGCAGCTTAAACAACATTGCATGCTAGCTGGCAATTATGGCAAACTGTGGTAAATGACATTGTAAATAGTGCACCAGTAATAGAACAGCAAACGGCAATGACAGCGATATGACACAGAGAATAGCGGCAAGACAGCTTGAATGTTAGCGCCGGCGTTTGGCTGCCTGCCAGCTTCGTGAGCATGTCACGGCTCAGTTTGTGGCAACCACCCTGTGTTTACGCACTTCTTATAGAAGAATTTATGATATTGAGATTTCGGTACATCAGTGCTCGTTATACATATTTTTTTTCTGAAGACCTTTCCTTTCTTTCTGTCTGCCAGATTTTCATGTATGTTGCCCCATTTTAACATAATTTAAGGGGGGTGTATGTAACGGAGTAAAAAGAGTTGCTAGTTAAATTATATTAAAAGTGATGCAACTACGCCATCTAGGGGCAGTTTGATTCAGTGTGACAGTGGGATTTGCGTTGCATTTACCCACACTGGAGATAAAGAGATAATGGGTAAGTCACGCAATTTGGGAGGTCTGGGACAATCGATGTTTTCTTATAATTCTAAGTACATATGTCTCGTATTTTGTCACGCAATGTACTTATAATGATTTAACTATTTTGAGTTTAGTTGATGATTTATGTGTCTTGTAAAGCCATGTTTTAGAGATTTGCAACCAAGCATATTTTCATGTGAACTAGCGTGCTAATTGTCACTTGCTTTACATGCTATTTAGATTGTTGTCCCGAGATCTATTTGCTGAACCCACGATTCCACACTGTCATACTGTGTTCCAGGTAATAATCTTATGTTGTGTAAATGGTTTTATCGTCATGTTATTTGTTGTGTGCAAGTCGAGTTTAGCTATCTTGCAGACCAGCGTGGTAGTCTTGAGATTAGCCACACATGTGCTCGAGTGCTGCGTTTGCAATGATAATGTTCCTTATTTTGTTATTTCAATATAATGTAAAATGGATCAAGTAGTTTCACTATTGTACTGCTGAAATGTACTGTATGTTGTATGTAGAGATTATAATTCAGCCTAGATATTCTAAAACCACTATACGATCACACACAGTTTTATTTTGTTTCATAGACATACAAGTTATGCATTTTTGTTGTGAATATGCTTGATATCTGATTTGATTTATTCCACATTAGTAGTATCACATACATTTGTAACTAGCACAAATACATTCCTGTATTTGTATAGCATTTACCCACACTGGAGATAAAGAGATAATGGATTGTTGTCCCGAGATCTATTTGCTGAACCCACGATTCCACACTGTCATACTGTGTTCCAGCAATAAAGAAACCTGATCCAAGTGGTTGTCCGTGGTGATGTGTAGAAGCAACAGTAGGATGGAGTGACCCGTCACACACATATATATTTCAATCATTCTCTCAAGAAGAGAAAACAGCCTGTCCATCCTCTCCCTACTCTCCTGTGCTCTCTTGCCTCTGCCTCCCTCTCTAGTTGCCCTTTGTCTCGCCGCCTTCGTGCTGGTGCTGCTGCCCCTGGCTCCTCCTCACCGTGGGCACCCACTGCTGAATTTGGCCCTGGTGTGTCCTCAGGGATTAAGGCAATGACGACACGGGGGTTGGTGCAATGCCTCTGTCCCAACACCTCATCCATGAGGACAAACCAGGGCCAAGTTTCAGCAGTGGGTTTCCCACTCACACCCTCACCTGTCCCAGGACACTTGCAATCCTAAGGGCAGAGCAAATGAGCCATGGCTTGTTAACAACAACAGCACAATACATTTCAGCAAAGATGTGTGTATTAATTTTCTTACTTTGTATTTTTTTTTTCTCCTGAATTGCTCTGAAAAGCAGAAAAGGTTAATGTTGGAAGTTTATAATAAACTTTAACTCTGGTTTCACTAGCTATTTGAGTAAATTAAACATAATACTTACATTTAAATGTGAATTTGCTGTCCACCACCGAACTCTAGTCTCGGCCGCCTTTAAAATTAAATAAAAAATGCTGTCGTCACCGGCGCACTAATTCTGAGAATTAATTCTGAATTCTGGGGAAGGGTAGGCCGCGAAGTGTCCATTTTTGTATCCTTCGTTTGTCTGAGAAACGCACGGTGCATTTGGGGGCACATTTGAATGACATACCAAACTGGGGCAGCCTTCGTCGTGCCGCGGTGACGCAATCGGCCTTCCAAGCGTGCAGAGTTTGAATTGGGACAGCCTTCGTCGCGCCGCTGTGATGCAATCGGCCTTCAAACGCGGCCAATCGGCCTTTAAATACGGCCTTCGAAGGATGCAGCCTTCACATTGGGACACAGCTAGACAGTGCTTTCTTTTGATATTGAAACATTAATAGATTTTAGAAAAATTTATTGAATAAACAGAATTTAATGATACTATAATCGTAGTTAGAATATTTTGAGTTCAGCACCGTGCAGTGTTAATTTCGTTGACGAATAATTTTCGTCATTATTTTCGTCAACGAAATTTTTTCACAGACGAAAATTAGACGATAACTAAATAAAAACTAGTTTTGAATGACAAAAATCTATTGACATTTTCGTCAACGAATAAAAACTAGACGAAAATGTTAGATAGTGACGATTTGGGAAGCGATCCAGTCTGATGTCCTGCATTTGTGGTAGATCCGCACATTTGTACTGGGACGTGCTGATCTACCCAGCGGCACACGAGTTGGCATGCGTTGTATGTCTCATAAAACGTTAAAAAAAGTAAACGTCTGGGAGAGTGAGTAGAGCAGACATGTAGATCTGAAGAGTGGCGACGCAAAAAAAGAGCTATATTTGGTACGGTTTTCTGTGCGCACACACCCACGTATACAGCGCGCGAGTACGGAATTGAGCTCTCTTTCGTGTCTGAATGGACAAATACACACAACATTAAGTCTGAATGTCCGTTTTGGAGAGTATTCACGTAAATTATGTCGGTTATGTCTTAAACAGTTGTGAGTGTATATCGTATGTGTATCAGTGCCGATGTCTTAAAGTGACAGTGGGTAATAAACCTAATGCGGTCTATGTCCTTAATATTGATCAAGCAACAAAATAAACTGCTCGTTAATAGCTTTAATAAGGATTAATTATATTTAATTCATACAAATAAATATGTCTGCTTGAAAGAATAGAGAATGATGTATGCAAGTAGTTATAACGAATTCATATATCATTCATTGAAAAGAAGACTGTGTTCTACTTTAGGAAAAGTGGTTTTATTTAATTTTAAGATATTTTTTAAGTTACAGTAGTTGAATCTGTATCTGTATTGCACGTTCAAACTTTAAAATCATTCATATTAGCAGGTTAATATATATGTTTTCTCCGAGAGTAGCTATATGGGTTTGGAAATTTTAGAGAAATTCTAAATTAATGCATTTCAATTTAAACCCATTATACTTTAGTCGACGAAATACAATAATATTTGAGTCGACTAAATCTACAATAGATTTAGTCGACTAAAATATTATTGTATTTCGTCGACTAAAACTAGACTAAAACTAAAACAATTCTAGATGACTAAAATATGACTAAAACTAAATGGCATTTTAGTCAAAAGACTAAGACTAAAACTAAATCAAAATTTGCTGTCAAAATTAACACTGGCACCGTGAACCATCAAAAAGTGTTTTTGTGTTCAAAAAGCGAATCATATTGTGTTTAGTATATTAAAATTCTTGAATGTGACTATGTATGACAACTGAATTCTAGTAGTGGGAAGTTTGGATCATTTTAATGATCTTTGGATTTAATGATCATTTTGGATCTTTGAATATCGTTCATCAAAATGAACAAATCTTTTTTCCAAGTCATTTTGTTCATTTCAGCAGAATGTATTTAAAATGTTACATGTTAATAGCCAAATTCAAATATTCTCCCAATCTAAGCTGTTCGTTCATCTCGTGACATCCTCATAAACTGAGCTATGCAGTCTGTAGTAGGGCGCTCGATGGTGTTTTAAGCCCCCAATGGCTCCTTAGAGGCAGCTAACCCTACCCTCAACCTTAAACCTACCCATCCCCTCGCTGCCTGGAAGGTGCCGTTGGGGGCATAAAACACCAAAGACCGTAGTAGGGCTGTAGTCAAGACCACCTTTGTTGAGTCCAAAACCAGGACTAGTCGAGTCCAAGTCAAGACCAAGTCCAAAGAGGTTCGAGTCCAAGACAAGACTGAGTCCAAAAAGGTTTGAGTCAAGACCGAGTAAAGGACAGGAAAAAAAAAATCTGCTAAAAACTATAGCCTATAGAAATTAAATCATTATGTAATTGTCACGGTTCATGAATTCACTGTTTTCTTCGTGTCTCGTGTATTTGTTGTTCTGTGTGTGTGGGTGTGTGTGAGTGGGCGTGGCTACTCATTTCAGCTGATCAGCGCGCCAGCTGATCTTATTCCCCTCACCAGCTGCTGCCAATTCACTCACCTATATAGACTCATCGCACTCTCCTTTCTTTGTCAGATCGTTGTTTTGGTGTCTTCAGTGTGTGTCGTCGTGTGCCATTCCAGTCCTGTCCAGTTCCTGTTCCTGATCCTGTTCCTGTTCTGTGTTTTCGTGGTGTTCGTCGCGTTGGATGTTCACTTCACTGGATCCACCGTCACCTGTCTTCACCTTCACGCTGATCATCTAGTCCCTGCGCCA
This sequence comes from Squalius cephalus, assembly GCA_022829025.1. Taxonomy (NCBI): domain Eukaryota; kingdom Metazoa; phylum Chordata; class Actinopteri; order Cypriniformes; family Leuciscidae; genus Squalius; species Squalius cephalus. The sequence goes on from CM040816.1 coordinate 5,574,638, forward strand.
CCAGCCCACCCGTGAATTGTGCCTTGTGTCTTCTGACCCTCAATAAAAGAGTACTTGCATATTTGCTTCCGCTTCGTGAATTATGACAGTAATAATGAAATAATGAATGATTTTAATTTTATTTAAAATAATTGACTAATTCAACAGAACAACAAAAAAATAATTATATAGGCCTAAAGGAGCACACACATTTGTTTCGACTGTCTGATCAGCCTCACATTCTGTTCCTGTCAAGCATACACGCAATGTCAACCAATTAAACTGCATGAGGGAAAGCAGAGCCAACTCTCACACACACACACACACACACACACACACACACACACACACTAGAGATGCGGATAAACCGCGGATCGGGCGGATGACGTGACGAAAAATAATATTTTAATTAAATTTATTTAATTAAATTTAATTTCGGGTGGGTGGCGGTTGAACCAATCAAATGAAAAAAGTTTGCCACTAAGCAAACCTGCAAGCTATGAGCCCAGCTGTCAGTACTATGGAGGAGGCCTAAACGTTAGATGAGACTACCTGGGTTATTTTGTTTCGATATTAGCTAAAACAGCCAGTCATTGGAGCCTACCACTCGAGGAATAGGCATTTAAAAAATAGGCAGATTATGGAGTGATATGTCTCAGAAATTACATCAGGCAATGTTCAGATGTCATTAAGCGAGATGTTCAGAAGAACGCAAGAGCTAAACTTCTACAAGCTCAATTAACATCCACACACACACACAAAAAAAAAAAAGGTAAGAAAAAAAGTCGGAAAACTTTGCCCATTAATTAGATGTGAAAGGCAAGCAGGCAAGTTTTCGGGTTGTTATGGACAATTAAAAATGTGAATATTCACGTTGCTCTAGCGGTGGACTTTCAGCAAGTTTATTTAAACATTTATTTTTTAAAGAGCCATTTGTGAGTCAAAAGAGCCGGCTCTTTTCAGTGAGCTGAGTCAAACGAGCCGGCTCACGAAAAAGAGCCGAAATGCCCATCCAGTGGCCAGTGTTTCACTTTCCCTCCAATAATATTTTGTTTTAATATCGCGGCGACGTATGTGTGCTTACTGGGAACATAATAAAGACACCTGGACTAGGTGCTGGACTGGCAGCTAGCGGATCGTTAGGAAAGATTAGATGAATGTGATTATTTTTTGGGGGGGCCTGAAATCACTGATACAACCTTTAAATCAATAGCATTACCATTTATTTTTGTTGTTGAATCAATATTATTACTGTTGATTTGTGGTTGAAATCTAAACATTATTTCAACATTAACTGAGGGTGCAAAAGTCATGTTGATAAAATATTCTCTGTTCAGAAGACCGTCGATACACAAGCTTAGGATACTGTCAATAACAAAACGCAAATATCAGTCAAATTTCAGAAATAAGTAGCGGAGTGCAGTCTTACGGAGAGACTCAGGAAGAGGTTGCAACTTTTAGACGCACCTTGACTTTTCTGAATGGTTAGTGCAGGGGTGCCCAACCCTGCTCCTGCCGATTGACTGTCCTGCACAGTTAATCTCCAACCCTAATCAAACACACATGCCTTTAATTTTCAAGTGATCCTGAATACGTTAATTGGTTGCTTCAGGTGTGATTCTTTCGCTCCGCCCACAAGGTACACCTCCAGCTGCTCTTTTTTTTCTGGAAAGACTCGGTACAGCCTATCTTTCTTTTATAAATATTGTAGGATTGAGTGCGAATCAAACACAAATGAATCTTCCAGGTGAATTGTGCAAACATAATTTCTCACAGAACTGAACATTCCAGACACCAAATCACCAACCCCAGAGCCATAAAAGAAGGCTCCAGCCAGCCAGTCTCCACTGACCAACGAAAACCCCCAGCTAAGAACTTTATGGCCATGCAAGCTTCAAAGAAGATGAGCCCAACTAAAGGAAGAACTGGTCAATGTGAGATAGCTTGGAAAAGAATGATTGGCTCAGAGATGGAACAATTCAGCCCGATCAAGATAACAGCGGAAGCTGCTCGAGCCCACAACATTCCAGACCCCCTCCTCCTTAAGGACCTCTGATAGACCTCAGGGTGTAAAATCGTTTCAAACCACAGAGCTGAGATTTTACCTATAACATAAATAAAATCATTCAAGAACAATTTTCAATGGACTTATAGATCAAGCATCATGCAACGACATGATTCTATATTGTTCCTACAATAGATGGGTGTATCTGATATGCTTAGATGCCATACAATTCATGTAATTGTTATAATTGTTAGATGTTTGAATGAAAATGTGTTGTGTTTCATATCAATATTATCGTATGTTCTTAATTCAAAGGATGGCTTGATTGAAATCTGTGGAAAATGTTTCTGATTCTTATAATAGTAATAATGTCTTAGCTGTGGCCTCTGTACTCTTTGCTAGAGCTTAGAGAGTAAGGAGAGCACAGATAAGCTTGATTTATGATAAGAAGTGAAGAGAACGCCACCTCCTAAATAAAGACAGTGTCTAATTGGTTAGAACTGATCCAGGAGGCTGGGCGGACATTTGAGTTTAAAATCTTAACACCAGAACAAAGTTTAGAGTTTTAGCGCAGAACCAAAAATGCAGCGGGAGATGAAGATCTAAGACCGACTAGGAACCATGTAAACGCGCAGACGAAACAACCCAAATCAAGATCTTGAGAACATGGGTTAAACAGCTTCATTCAAGCCACCATCTACTCCTCTCAATTTCCTTTCTTTTCTTAGTTTCCTTTCTTTTCCGTTGTGAGTCTCGGTTCTAAGTTAAGTTTTGCAACAAGACTTCGAGCCACGTTTCTTCTGCAAAGCCAGCTTCAAACAAAGACTTTCATTCCGCCAGCACGCCACGTGACTGACCACGTGACCCAGACATCAGGCACGAGGAGACCAGCCAAGAACGACCTGGAAAACCCCTTTCACGCAACAAAAGGGAATCCCCAAACACAAAGACAAGCAAGTACTGCCTCCAGACTCTTAAGCTGAACTGGTGTATTTGATACAGATTTAATAACCTAGGAAACGATAGGTTAAACTAATGATTGATGGTTCATTCAGGTTGTGTCTTATAAGTGCATAGAAACTTGGGATTACATCATCTCACTCTTAAACTCACTCTTAAAACTTAATCTTTCCTTACTCTTTTCTTTCTGCAACGCGTATGAATGTGTATGTGTGTGTTTGTGTTAGATATTAGTTTTATGTGTTAGAATAATCAATAAAGTCTTGTTTGTATTCTAAAGAGAAATATTACTTGTGTTATTTTGCTTACAAATTTAATGTCTTAAACTTCTGATCTAAGTTACCTTGCTAACTATATAGTGTTTCACTATAGTTCGGATATTTATATCCGTTGCAGAGTTGATAGTTACAGCCAGTTCAAATGAACCGCGAACGAGTCATTTGCTCGGTTGTAATAAGTGACTCTTTTGAATTCCCTATAAATTAATTAATAATTCCTTTGAGCTAAATTGCAATCACTACAAATTACAAATATCCTACATTATATTGGTGGAGACAAATGCGGGAAGTTTAACCTAAAATTGTAAGCATATACGAAGTAATTATATTTTCATAGTAGCCTATGCGGAGAGATCCGAACCTCCGAGTCTGTGTGTATGAGGTATGCAGCGCGCGCCGCGCGCTCTGTTTGAATGAATGACCTGCTGCTTGAGCTGTTACTCTAGTCTAGTCTGCCTCCCCATTTTATTCTTTTTATGTTATTTTATTCAAACTGCAGTAAAATAACCCAAGATATAAGATCCCACGCAACGATAAGGTAACAATTGAGCGTGTCCCTCGATTCTGAAATACTTTAATTATAGCTTAAGACATCTGCGTGTTCCAGAGTCTTTCAAATAGCTATAACGTTATGTGTGTTTGTATCAGTCAGAGAGCTGAATGAAATTAAAACTGCAGTAATTAAAATAACCATATTAGAACGAATATTCTCCTCATAGAGCGATGAGCGTGGTTCTAACGTTATTTATCTGATTCACCGTGCGTGTTCCACGGCGATGCGTGATAAACATCATAAGTATAACCTTATATTTGTCTGACTCAGTGCGTGTTCCACTGGGACGAATATTCTCCTCACAGATTAGTCTTTATTTCTCAGATTGTCAGTGCGTGTTCCACGGCAATCCCCGTGATATAAGCTTATCTGTGACTTTGTCTGTTCAATTAATTCGTGTAAACACTGCGTATGTCCGAGTGTAGTTAAATAGGAATTATTTAAAGTTGTGTTCAAGTAAAGCTTGATGTTGAAACTCAACCAACAGTTAAAAACCCTGTTGCTTTTGTGTGCTCAGATAACATTGCACATAGACGATCCGCTGAGATCGTTATTCCATCTATTATACAGCGCAAAGCTGCTGTTGCTTCCTTTAAAGTTAAAACTCACTCTAAAAAAGAAAAATTGAGTGAAGCCCCACGTCGTAAAAACAGCTACGAGTGGTGTCCCATTTGTACAGTTTGAAATGCGCCGACATTTCACGTAATAGCCTATTATCAACTGTACGTGCATATTTCTTTGAACATTGTTGAAATGCGCCGACATTTCATGTAACAGGCGTAACTGCTCACAAACTGTTGCAATTCACATGTTTGCCCACTATCGTTTGTTTTGTCGCCATAGTTACAATCGTGACACGGAAGTCTTAACCAACGCTTCCGGGAGAACTCTGACCCCTCCTAAACAAACCCTTTGGTGGCTAGGCTAGCTAAGCTAAAGCTAAGCTAAGTAGTTGTTTACCATTGAGGCCTAACCTATGCTAAAGCCTTAAGCATTATTTACGGTTATCATTAATATTAACATCAGTGGTTAAATACCGTGTCTGTTTGAACAACGTTAAAGTGATTTAACCATTTAAACACCTCGACTGTTAAGTTACACCTGTTGGTCTTTTCTTCTTTCCTACTTTACCTGTCTCATACTTTACCCATATTTTTCTGTGAAAAGGAAATTTAGGTTCACAATTATTAATTTAATTTACCTGCATTTTACTTGAAAAGAAAATACTGGTTTATGATTATTAATTGTCAAATTCTAATTTGATCTAAAAAAGGGAAATATTAAATCAAGATTGAAGTTTTATTTTTCTAAACAGGTAATTTCTCACGATTTCTAGATTTATTTTTAATAAATCTAATTTCATAATTCTCATAATTTCTAAATTTCTCTTTTAGATTTAATCACTTCAGGTGAATAAGTCTTAAACTTTGGAAGTTAAGTAAACTTATTCAACCAACATTTCCCTATTACAAATATTGTTAGACTCATGCTTGCTCATTTATTATTGCGGTATATCCTCCTTTTCCAGTTGTGGTTATAACCTTAACCATTCTATTTTACTTATTTACCTCTGTATTTAATTCCCCTTTTTCTTATTTTGTCCATCACATTATTACTTTCTTTCATCTTTATTACCTTTTCCTTTCTTTTGATTCCTAGCTTGGGAGTGAAACACCTGAGCCTCAATAGGAGACATTGGCATCTCACTACAAGTTTCAAATAAATCAGAGAGAACCCTCTCTTACAAAGTTTTATTTTTGAATGTTTAGTTGTTGGCAACTATCAATTCTATACTCGTAGTTCGACAAAGGCTCCAGAGCCATTTGTGGATCCAATCTCCTTCCCTCCTTTCCTTCTTACATCCTTCCTGTTCTGTCCTGCTTTCCCATTCTTCACATTTGTAGGGAACACACCTGGAAGAACCATAAATCGAGTCTAAAGAAAGAAAGATAATCTTCCCAAAGAAAACAGTCATTAGGTATTTGATTTTCAATCAAACCCTCTCTGTTCTCCATACTCTCCCTGCATCTGTAAACGCAATTTACAATTTGACATCTTATCCAAGATCAATTAACAGAGACAAGTGTTGAGCAACCGTCGCCTTCAAAGCATCCCAGCAGAGCTGTAAGCGGTCCAAACTGAAGGTGTGTCAATCCTGTCAAACTTAGAAAAAAGGTATCAGCATTATTATTGTATTATTTTTCCTTGTAAACATAAACAATAATATTGTTTACCTTTCTGGAAACAGATTCTCACCGATAGGAAGCATTTACGAGAAAAATAATATTTCTCCTACTTAAGAATTTTCTTTCTTGTTTTATTGAAATTGGTTTTAACCTCTCTCTCTTTTCCCCTTACTCAGTTGAGTGACACATCACGAGTTTAAATCAGCTTTTCATTGATAGAAAATATTTATAGAAATATTTCTCCCATTGAAAAAAAAAAAAAACTTTTCCTTTCAATTGAGATTTGTTTGAACCTTTTTCTCTCTTTTTCCCTCTTTTTCCCTCACTCAGTTGAGTGACGAAGTTTCCACATCACTAACCTACCTGTCTACACTGAGACCAACACTTAGACATTACAACACTTCACTATTTGTTGTACAGTCACTTAAACGACACTTAGCTGTTCAACCACATAGGCTTACACCCCACACAGATCTGTGTCAGTCTCTTCACCCCAGCGTGCCAACATGTCGCGGACAACAAACCCCACTGACGTGGACGCCTGGCTCAGAGGCATTACAGACTGCCTCACACCAAAGACAATTGAACTGTTATTATTTTTAATAATAATCATAATTCTGAGAAGACTCCTGACACATGATTCAAGCCAGAATCAGAACCACAACCACGTGGAACTAACCAAGATCATCTGTTCCCTAAGCAATGCCTTCACAGCCCAGCTGACACTAAGCGACAAGCACCTCACCCACCTTCAGGAGGAGCTGACACGTGCCCAGAGCCGCATGGACAAGCTGGAAGTGAAAGTCCAGGACGACTTCAAGCGTCAGACCACTGAGTTCCTGAGAGAGCTGATGCACACTCAACGCTGCACAGACCAGCTCAAAACGAAAGCTCAAGACAAACTCATGCCTGATGTAGTGGAGCAAGAAACAAAGAAGCAAGTTGACAAGCTCCAAGAAGCCCTTGCAGTCACTGAACGTGACAAACAAGAATTAAAGACTTCCCAGATGCACCTGGTAAACCAACTCCAGGCTGCTGAACATCAGCTAGAGAAAGCTAAAGCTGACATTAAAGACAAGAACTCTAAAATTAATGCTCTGAAAGACCACCTGGAAAGGTGCAGTGCTGACATTGATCGTATGACCCAACAGCGAGATGACGCCAACGACGAGCTCTACGCGGTCAGAGATGAACTCCAGCACATTTTCCAACAGAAACCAGAGCCAAGAAGGGAGAGACCTCCCTCAGCATCACCACTGCTGAGCAGAACAGAGTCCTCCATCCAAGAACTGCCATACAACAGAAAAGGTGAATGGCCGCAACCCAAAACATCACCAGCCTTCACCACAGAACTGTTCACTGCCAACAAACAAAGAGAGCTCATCCAGGCAGACTCCAAAGCTGCACAGGGGATGACCTTTAAAGATCTCAACCAGCTGGTTAAGAATATCACTCAGTTCAACCCGAACTCCACGGAGGGCCAAGACATTGAAGCCTACATCCGAGATATCAACTTCCATCTAGAGGTGAGACCACATGTGACTGACAGAGACAGGTTATACCTCCTCCGATCCACATCCAGTCCAGAGGTACGAAGCTTCCTAGACCGACAACCTGCTCATGTAAAGTCAAACTTCCAGCTACTATGTGAGACACTGATAAAAGAATTCACAGGCCCAGAGTCGGAACACGGTGTGTTAATCGCCTTGGAAACCAAACAAGGTCGACACGAGACTCCCCAAGCCTACTACCAGCGTTTTCGACAAGCCTTCTTTGGTGCACATAACTCACCTGAACATGAAGAGGATGTGAATTTCAAAACCCTTTTTCTGAGGAACCTGCATCCCGGATTGAGTCATCATCTTCATGTCATGGCCAGCGCAGACACAATGACAATTCAACAGCTACGTGACCTGACGCACAAAGCCTACATCAAACAAAAGATGTCCTCAAAGAAAGGTTTGAAAACATCCACAGTGTCAAACTCCTTCAGCCAAGACACAAGCTATGCACTGGAAGACACCCAGTGGCAGGACAACACCACAGTCCTTCGCAAGGTGCACAGAGAATGTGACCCCCAGGCCAATGACGGCTACCACACCAACCGCATGGAAAAGCCATGGGACCAGCCACGCTTCTCAATGAACCCACAAGAAGGAAACAACTGGAATCCTAACTGGACATCCAAAGGCTGTCAACCAACGCATCCAAAAGCATTCAATGTGAGTAATCGACGACGAAACTCACCTCGGCACCACTCAGTCAAATACAACACTGAGTGTGCCCAAGAACAAGACAGTTTACCCTCAGAAGACATGGAGCAACTAATGAGGCAAATGAAAGTGTTCATAGAAAACAAGCTGAACACGAATGACCAACAAGATGAGTCAAATTCACTATGACTAGCGATGGAACGGAAGACCAATGATCATCTGGTACACCTTCATAATGAAGATGACGACCACCTGTTCTACAACAACACAGAACAGAGGGGTCTCTCAAAGCCAACCACTGACAAACACCCAGAGGTACCAGAAAACACCACACTGGCTTCCCATCACTCACAAAGAAACCATCACACAAGCTCCAAACTCAAGAACCACGTGTGTGCTACAGTAACCACAGTAAGCACAGAAGGTCAGAAAGTCTGTCACAACCAGAAGGCATCAGAAGAGGAATGCAACAACGGAGACAAAGTTTTGCACCACAGCTTCACGCATCCATGCCAAACTGCCTCCCAATGTCTGCCAGAGAACTTCCTGCCTTACTGGACTGACCCCCAGCAGATCATAGAAGATCCCTTTTCTAAGGCAAAGATGCAACAAGCCAATCTTCATCTAAGCTCATCAAAGCTAAGCCAAGAAGCACGTGGGCAAGCCTTCAAGAAAAGGGGGGAGCCAAACAGACTGAGACAGATCTGACCATACATACATACATACATACATACATACATGCATTACCCTACGCCACTAACATGCTCACTAACACGTAGAGGTTAACCACATCTACCATGGAAAACATTCAACAAACATGTTTTCCCCACAGGTAGAAAACTAACTTCAGAAACTAGCTTAACGACTTAGCTACACTTACCATAGGAAACATACTAGCTATCCATCCAACAAGTAGAACACCTCTCATTACCCTGTGATACCTGACACCTTAGCTGCACAACAGTAGTTATAAGCCATACTAGGAACACTCAATTATTTTGTTTTACCTCTTCCTTAACTTTCCTTCTTCTTGTATTAGGTAAAATGCATGTCTACCCCCCTAAGGGTCAAGGTCATGGTAGTAGGATTGACGCACCACGCCTGACACTTGTAAGCCGCCTTAAAACGAATGTGAGCCAGAGAGCTCCATGCATGATGGGTCACATAATTGTTACCACAAATTATGTCACCAGAAAATAAAAGGTAAAACGTCTTAACGTAGAACAACTTAGAAGAGAAGATAACAAACAAACGTAATCACAGAATTTGATCAAAGAATCACCATACCGAAACAAATTAGAATAACAATCCCAAAATTTACACTCTATTCAATATAATAGATCCATATTTAGAGAATGAACTTGAACTTTTAATACTTAAGTAATCTAATGCCCTGCACCAGTACAGTGACCAGTCATGGAGGTGTTGTCTTGTTGTTTGCTGTGTATGTGTTTGCTTCTTCTACCCGTGTTTCTCCAGCGTTCACCGATGTCTTCATCTCAACACATCGCCGAACGAAGAGGGGATATGTAGGATTGAGTGCGAATCAAACACAAATGAATCTTCCAGGTGAATTGTGCAAACATAATTTCTCACAGAACTGAACATTCCAGACACCAAATCACCAACCCCAGAGCCATAAAAGAAGGCTCCAGCCAGCCAGTCTCCACTGACCAACGAAAACCCCCAGCTAAGAACTTTATGGCCATGCAAGCTTCAAAGAAGATGAGCCCAACTAAAGGAAGAACTGGTCAATGTGAGATAGCTTGGAAAAGAATGATTGGCTCAGAGATGGAACAATTCAGCCCGATCAAGATAACAGCGGAAGCTGCTCGAGCCCACAACATTCCAGACCCCCTCCTCCTTAAGGACCTCTGATAGACCTCAGGGTGTAAAATCGTTTCAAACCACAGAGCTGAGATTTTACCTATAACATAAATAAAATCATTCAAGAACAATTTTCAATGGACTTATAGATCAAGCATCATGCAACGACATGATTCTATATTGTTCCTACAATAGATGGGTGTATCTGATATGCTTAGATGCCATACAATTCATGTAATTGTTATAATTGTTAGATGTTTGAATGAAAATGTGTTGTGTTTCATATCAATATTATCGTATGTTCTTAATTCAAAGGATGGCTTGATTGAAATCTGTGGAAAATGTTTCTGATTCTTATAATAGTAATAATGTCTTAGCTGTGGCCTCTGTACTCTTTGCTAGAGCTTAGAGAGTAAGGAGAGCACAGATAAGCTTGATTTATGATAAGAAGTGAAGAGAACGCCACCTCCTAAATAAAGACAGTGTCTAATTGGTTAGAACTGATCCAGGAGGCTGGGCGGACATTTGAGTTTAAAATCTTAACACCAGAACAAAGTTTAGAGTTTTAGCGCAGAACCAAAAATGCAGCGGGAGATGAAGATCTAAGACCGACTAGGAACCATGTAAACGCGCAGACGAAACAACCCAAATCAAGATCTTGAGAACATGGGTTAAACAGCTTCATTCAAGCCACCATCTACTCCTCTCAATTTCCTTTCTTTTCTTAGTTTCCTTTCTTTTCCGTTGTGAGTCTCGGTTCTAAGTTAAGTTTTGCAACAAGACTTCGAGCCACGTTTCTTCTGCAAAGCCAGCTTCAAACAAAGACTTTCATTCCGCCAGCACGCCACGTGACTGACCACGTGACCCAGACATCAGGCACGAGGAGACCAGCCAAGAACGACCGGGAAAACCCCTTTCACGCAACAAAAGGGAATCCCCAAACACAAAGACAAGCAAGTACTGCCTCCAGACTCTTAAGCTGAACTGGTGTATTTGATACAGATTTAATAACCTAGGAAACGATAGGTTAAACTAATGATTGATGGTTCATTCAGGTTGTGTCTTATAAGTGCATAGAAACTTGGGATTACATCATCTCACTCTTAAACTCACTCTTAAAACTTAATCTTTCCTTACTCTTTTCTTTCTGCAACGCGTATGAATGTGTATGTGTGTGTTTGTGTTAGATATTAGTTTTATGTGTTAGAATAATCAATAAAGTCTTGTTTGTATTCTAAAGAGAAATATTACTTGTGTTATTTTGCTTACAAATTTAATGTCTTAAACTTCTGATCTAAGTTACCTTGCTAACTATATAGTGTTTCACTATAGTTCGGATATTTATATCCGTTGCAGAGTTGATAGTTACAGCCAGTTCAAATGAACCGCGAACGAGTCATTTGCTCGGTTGTAATAAGTGACTCTTTTGAATTCCCTATAAATTAATTAATAATTCCTTTGAGCTAAATTGTAATCACTACAAATTACAAATATCCTACATATAATAAAACTAAAGACTTTTTGGAGATATGAAGGATGCAATACTACTCTATAGGTACTCAAGATTAACATGAGATTGACTGAAACTGAGTGTTTCACCCCCCCCCCCTTTAAACATGGAAAAAGTCCGATTTTCATTATATGTCCCCTTAAAAATCCCATGGCACTTTTAAACAGTAGGTGCAACCTCTGTGTCCTGGCCAAATTCTCTCCATTGGTTGTTACCAATCCATTGGTTGTGCAATCACAAGGCCCACTTAACTACAAGGTCCAACACATTGCATAGCCCATGCAACCATTCTTCCACCGGTTTTCAACAAATATGATTTAAAAATGTAATGGTATGAAGGTTCTGTAATGATCCACTGGGTGAGTTGAAGTGAATCCAAGTGCAGTTTATTACAAATATGAACTGATACAATTGAAACAGACTTGGCTTGACTTGAAACATGAAATAACCATGACCATGAAAAAAGCTAGACAAGAGACAATGGTAACGTGAGGGCTATATATATATATGTAGAGACTAATGACTAACAAGGTACACCTGTAAATAATAATCCAATGAACCATTGAGAAAACAGAACACATGACCAGAACAACCAATGAAAACATAGTTGTGTTCGGCTGCGTCTGGATGTAACCAAACACCGTTTGCAGTTAGGGAGGAGCTGAAAACATCAAGTTGGACACTTTCTGCTTCCCGTAGTGACGCTCACACTGTGTTTGCATACTTTATCACAGCTGAAGTGAATTAAATGCAATATTTGTCAAATATACAGATATTTCAGAGACATTCATTCAATACTTTATGTACTGCTGTTTTTAGAAGAATAAAGTTCAAAATAAGCCTTTACTACTTAAATACCAATAAAGTGTCTAATTTTTTTATCAGTTTTATTTTGATAAACATGACACAATATAACATCTCAACTACACAAAAATATATTTTAATGCTATTAAAATAAAGATTTGTGAGCATTAGTGAAACTGAAAGTGTGAGAATAAACACAAAACACACGTGAACGTTGTCATGTGGTGAATCCGGCCAATCATGGAACAGCTTTGTCGTCATCAGAGCTTGTGCGGCCTTATTGAGAAGTTGTGCCATCTGATTCAGCCGTCTGCTCTCGAAACGCTCTTGCAGTTCTTTGATGCCATACTTCACAGTGACGTGACATGCGCTGTCTCAAGTTTGACAACATTTCTAATCGGCATGCACTGCTTCGAGTCAGCCACCGATCGTTCTGTGCAGCACTGCATGAAGTCAAATAAGCGTTGTAACACATGAGATTAGGGAAGTATATGACATGATCACATGAGGATAAGGGAATGACTGCTAGCCTTTTCGGTAATTCTGTAAACTCAGTCACCGAAAGGTTTCAGGAAGTGAAAAAGCATATGGCGTTCCAAAAATTCCTCCTTCGCCGATCTCAGGTCTCTGGGGCTACTGGGTGGGAGCAGCCCCAGCTGTCTTCAAGCTCCTCACATAGGGCAGTGATTCTCAATTCCAGTCCTTGGGACCCCTTGCTCTGCACATTTTGTATGTCTCTCTTATCTGACACACTCAGTTCAGTTCATGGAGTCTCTCCCGAGGACTGGAATTGAGAACCACTGACATAGGGCACACCAGAAGCAGAGTGTCGCTATCCGTACTCCCCCACAAAAGGACTGGGATGCAGGGCGATGTTCGCAGGTGAAGTCCTCAAACGGAAAAATAGATCTGAGGGCGTTATTGCATTTAAGAGGGCTTCGTCAAAGAAGAAGTCCTGACGGCATAAGTGTCAGGCTTCTGAGGGCAGGGGTCTGCCATCAGGAATTTATTTAAATAACACTTGCCTGCTGCTAACCCGGACGTTGACGTCACTTCAGTGGTTTAGGAAAAGCACGTAAAAGTCCTGGCAGAAAGCGATGCATAAGGATGTAGTGTAACGACAAATTCTTATTTTTTTCCGAAGTGTTGAAAACTTAGTGTTAACTAATAATTGTTGCAAACTGGTATTACCAACAAAATATTAGTGCATTCCTGGAAGCGTGCGTCATTACACTACATCCTTATGCATCGCTTTCTGCCAGGACTTTTACGTGCTTTTCCCAAATTACTGAAGTGACGTCGATGTCCGGGTTAGCCGTCAGGCAAGTGTTATTTAAATAAACTCCTGATGTACATACAAACTTTCCAATGCCTCGTTTTATGAGTACAGAACCTATTTGTACTACTGAATAAGTTTGGTACCATTCTGGGCATTATTAGTGGGGTAATTTACGAGATACATCATTGGATCCATTAGCGCCTGTACTAAGCCATTCGGCTGATTTCTCTAAATAAGCTCTAACTTTAATAATGTTCAACCAAAGGGAAAAAGGCTTCTGGGGGTGTGTTTGGCTCGAGGTCATGGTGCAAAGGACCCTAGGTTGATTTTACTCCGAACCATCTCTTTAATTTTGTGCTCAGTTACCCCTTTTTTATGTTTGTTTGGATCATTGTCCTGATGGAAGATTCAAACAAGTCCCATTATAAAATTTGTAGCAGATGCAGTCAGGTTTAGATTTTTTTTAATCTGTTGCTGTTTGATTCCATGATGGCATGTATCTGAAGAAGATGTCCAGGACCTCCTGCAGAAAAAAAAATAGCAGTATAATTAATTGTACACTGGGGTACTTTTTATCCCTGTGTGCACCAAACCCATCTTGAGTGTTTGATGCCAAAAAGCTACATTTTTAGTTATATCTGACCATTGAACCCAAGATATAGTAGTTTTTTTCTGAAACACTCCCAAACAACTTGTGGTGATGTAGGTGTTGTGTGTGTGTGTATACATTTAAATTAACACTACCCAATTGCTGCATTCAAGTAAAAATCTGTGTTGGAGAGTATATGAAACAGTGTCAATCGCCAGTTTGCCGGTAACATTGTTATGAACCCTAACAATGCAAAGTTGTGAGAGCATGAACGTGAACAATGTTCCGCAAGGTTGACTGGTCAGCGATAAATCATCACAAAAGTTTAAACCTTGGCAATGTAAATATTCAAGCACAAGAAAACATGAGTAGGGAACTCAAGACGTTACTCGCAAACTGTGTGGAAAGTTTTGTGTGCGCACACATCTGAAGCAGGCGTCTCAGACAGCACGCAAATAATGAATTGAGCTCACTTTCACCTCTTCTTGCACTTGAACGGACAAATTCACACAAATTTGTCGAAAAATGCACATCTCGGTGAGTATCCTAGTAAACATAGTTGTTATGGCTTAATTGAATGTAAACAATACAGAAAGACAAGGCTTGTGTATCAGTTTACTGCACATTATGTCTTAGTGACAGCAGCCTAATAATCCTTCTGCTGTCTGCGTTTTTAATGATAATAAAACAACAAAAGACAAAGAACAAATCTCTCACTGCTCTTGACGGAATAACTTTTGTAATTTTAATTGGATTAAACAATGTTTATTTATACAGTGAAGACTATCCAGTGTCATTACAATTTATTACTTTTTTCAATGTCTCTATCTGAAAACTTCTGTTACTTGTTGTCACGTTTGGTTTTGAGTTTTGTTCATGTTCTTGTCTTTTATTTTGTTATTCTCATAAGGCTTTTTCAACTTCATACAGCACTGTGCAGACTGATCTGTGGCTGACTTGAAGCAGTGCATGCCGGTTAGAAATTGTGTCTGACTTGAGACAGTGCAGACGCCACGTGATTGTGATGTATGCCAAGGTACAGCGAGAGTGATTCGAGAGCAGCCGGCAGATTCATTCTGCGAAGCTTCTCCAGCACAAGCTCTGATGACGACACAGCTGTTTCAAGATTGGCTGAATCAACCGCATGACAACGATCACGTGTGTTTCGTGTTTATTCAAACACCTTCAGTTCCACTAATGCTCACAAATCTTTTTAGTTTTTATAACAGTAGCTCTTTTCATGTTGTTATGTGTTATATAGTGTGTTTATATTTCTAGTTTCACGATGTTATATTGTGTTTATCAAGATAAAACTGATAAAAAAACATAGACCGCACTACATTGATATTTAAATAGTATAGGCTGTTGAGCTTTATTTTTGTACAAACAGACGCTGTATTTAGACAAACATAAAGTATTAAATGGAAACGTATCTGAAATGTATATGTATTTGACAAATATTGCATTTATTTCACTTCAGCTGTGGTAAAATATGCAAACACAGCGCAAGCGCCACTACGGGAAGTGTCTGACTTCATGTCTCCGTTTTCAGCTCCTTCCTAACTGCATGCGGCAACTCTCGCCGATCGGTTACATCCAGCCGCACACCTATGGGACCCTTTCATACACCCGGTGAAATGTGGCGCCAGGCGCGACGCAAGTGTTTTTTGCTAGTTTGAGCCCAACGCAGTTATCATTTTCACATCCTTCGCCACTTTTTTTAAATGCATTTGCGCCCATGGTGTGGAAACGAGGTGTGTTCAGGCGTATTGTTGTCGCGTTGCTATTTTGAGGCAACTGAAATAGACTGAGCCATTGACCAACTGTTACCTGGTATAAAGTCAATGGCGCAATATTTTTTTTTTGGTTATTTAAAGAGCGCGTTAGAAATGTGCGCCTGTAGTTGGGTCCACAACACGCGTACACTCTGCTTATTACACACACAGGGATGCGCAGCAGCACACAAACTAGCCAAATATTAACAATAAAAGGATTACAATGTATAAGATTATTATTGTGTACATAAAGATGCGTCTACCCTGATATGACCCCGTCCCTAAGCCTAAGCATCCCTGGGGTTTAGACAAATCGTACGAATTCGTACGAGTGAGGTTGTACGAATTTGTACGCATTAGCCACCTTTTACTCACTCATACGAACTGGTCGTGAGATAGCATTGGTGTGTCTTGTTAAACCATTAGTCTTTGTGTATTAATAGCCCTCATGTTTCCATTGTCTCTGGTCGAGGATTGTCAGTGTAACCACTGTTGGTGAATTCTGTTCATGTTTGTTTAATGCCCAAAAGTTCAAAAATTTGCTTGGTATTTTGTTAACAAGACTTTATTGCATAAATTGCATACATGTGAGCAATCAGATTGGGACCTTGTGTTTTTTACAAGAGCTTGTGTGCAATATGCATCAAACAGTCTGTGGTCAGAGACTATCCACACCATTACACAACTACCAACAGCTTCAGCCATTGATGAGGTGGATCCATGGATTCCTGCTGCTCTAATTATGACCCTACCATCTGCATGTCTCAGCAGAATTTGAGATTCATCAGACAAGGTGACATTTTTCCAATCTTCCACTATCCACTTGGGTGAACACTGTTGACATGAGTGGAACACCACATGATAACATGGATATATCCAGAATAGAACTTTATTTATGCAGTATCAGGAAACATGGGCTAAGATATGTGGGGTACGGTATTTGCAGGATATTTAGAGTATTTTTAAATCATATTAAAAAGCATGTCAAATTAATTTATGAAATATACTGTAATCTATGTTGTCCCCCAAACACTAAAAATAACCATCAAGTATATGCAATTTTGCAGTATCTCACAAAGATTACATTTAAAGAATTAGAAATAAATAATGACCAAATAATTAGGATTGTTTTGTTGTTATTATGCATTTTATTTTATTTTATTTTATTTACTAATTAAATTCCCAAATGTCATTGTTTTAGGGTTTTTTGTTGTTGTTTTTTTTACTTTCATGCCTATGCTTTAACTAGAGGAATTCTAGTACTATGAGAAGCTGGGTAATGCTCCTGTTGAATAGGATATCTGTATCAAGCAGCTGGTGCAGACAGCTTGCCTCAGCTGAGCAATGGACTGTGTCACACTAATTTCATCTTGCTGTGCTCTCTGTGACATAAATGCATGCAAGTCACTTTGAGAGTAAATGTAAGTGAAAAATTTGGCACACAGAGGCTGCACACATAAGTGGATGTATCTTAGTAAATGAAAATGTTTTGCCAACGTTCCCATTATGAAATTTTTAAAAGACGTGAAAATTTTGAATTGTTAATTTATTATTATTAATAATAATAATAATAAAAGAAGATACATTTACTAAACAGAAGGACTGATAAGGAAATATCATTGACTGTTTTAGTTTGTGGAGGAGAGAGCCTTGAAAACAGAAGATTTTGACATGAAAGACATTCATTTATAAAATTGCAATCCGTCTGACTGATAGACAGCTAGTACAGGAAAGGTGAGTACAGATATGGCATCCTCAATCCTCATCAATCCAATAGAGCTACACTTACTTGTCATCATCCTCATTATCGCTGAGAGAAGTCCACTGAGAGAAATTAATTGCTTCCTCGATCAGGTCAGAAGCATAGAAAATGTAATTTCAGTCACAATGTCTTAAATCCATCGGGATATTTCTTAGGAACCTGTGCATCTGGTGAGTTTGCTGCCAAAAAGCTCTTTTTTTGTTTGTTTGTTTCATCTGACCACAGAAACACGTCCCGTTTTAAGTTCCAGTCATGTCTGACAACTGAATATGCTGGAGTTTTTGGATGAGCGAGGAGAATTTTTCATGAAACCCTCCCGAAAAAACTTGGTGTCATGTAGGTTTGATTATATATATATGCTCTTTTTTTTGGGGGGGGGGGGGATTAACCATTTTTTATGGTTACCCCCCCATGGTCCAGAAGAACTGCGGGAACGTCTCCAAGATGCTTGAAGAAACCTTCCTGCAAAGCTCCCTGAAAAACTATGCGCAAGTGTACCTGGACAAAATCCGTTTTAAACACAAAGGGTCGTTACACCATATATTGATTTGAATTAGTTAATAGAAGTTAAATCATAAATAAATTAAATTTGTGATTTTATTTTTGTAAGCATTCTCACTTTACAGCATTTTAACACAAGTGGTAGTACTTTTCACAGTACTGTAGCTTTGCAGGAAGGTTTCTTCAAGCATCTCGGAGATGTTCCAATTATATATATTTATATGATAACACTACAGTGTTAGGACTTATCACTAATAATGATGAGACTGCATACAGAAAGGAAGTTGAACACCTGGCAACATGGGGTAAGGAGCATAACCTTGCCCTTAAAGGGATACTCCACCGTTTTTTCATATTAAACTATGTTATTCCCTTAACTAAGACGAGTTGATACATACCTCTCTCGTCTCAGTGCGTGCTCTAAATTGCTCTGTCTTGCGGCGAAACTTTGTTAGCACTTAGCTTAGCCCAGTTCATTCAATATGGGCCAAGCAGAGAAGCTACCAAACACCTCCACGTTTTCCCTATTTAAATACAGTTACTCGCGTAGTGTAACTCGACCTAGGACGGTGACACAAAACAAAACGTTGCGCTTTTCTAAGCGTGTAAAATGGATAACTATATTGTATTGCGGAATACCAAAGCAAGTGCTTGGAAGCACTTCGAGCAAAAAACGGTGGAGTATCCCTTTAACACCAAGAAGACCAATGAAGTGATTGTGGATTTTAGGAAAAAAGGACAACTTAACCACACCGCACTTTTTATTGGAAGTGAGGAGGTACAGCGAGTTCCTAGCTTTAAGTTCCTGGGATTGACTGTTACTGAGGATCTGTCCTGGGGCATTAACGCCCCCTCAGTTGTGGGAAAGGCACAGCAACGCCTCTTTTACCTGAGGAAAATGGTGTAAGATAACGGATTGCACTTTATAGACTTTTTATTGCACTTATATTGTAGGATTCTCTGATGTAATTTCGTTGTTATTTATAACAATGACAAATAAAGAACAAATAAAATTCAATTTAAACCCATGCATACAAACGTTTTGGAGACGGAGCAGTTTGGCGACACTGATGGTGAGCTGGAGTTAAATGGCTTTTTACAGGGACTGACTGCAGATGAAGGAAAAACACTTCAAAACTTCTTTATGAGTCCTAATCGTAAATACAGTGCATGTTCACAATAACAGTTTAAATGAAAAAATGTAAAAAAAATAACTATGTTTAACATCTGATATACACATTTAGATTTAATATGCCATTCTCATTAATGGAGTTAAGCACTTAAATTACATGAAATCATTACCAAGAAGGTACAACATTTTTAGTAGATGCAATGCTTTTGAACACTTTTCCTGTGGCATGCTGTGTTTTAATGTTTTAACTACAGCGAGGATTGCTTAGTGCATGATAATAGCAGAACTCATGGTCTGAGGAAATATGTTCGCACAAATAATGATCAATAGTAATGATCCTACACTCTAAAATTGGCTGGGTTAAAAACAACCCAATTGGCAACCCAGTGCTGGGTAAATATTGGACAGAACACATGCTGGGTTAAAATTAACCCAGTGACATTTTAACCCAGCAGGCTGGGTTGTCTAGAAACCCAAGATGTAGTAATTTTTTTACCATTAATGGATTTGCTATTCTGGGTTATTTTTGCTGGGTTATTTTTATTTTTCTTATAATTTCACCTGTGCTTTACTGTAAAACTTTGAATTAAGAAACAATGAAGAACATGTTTAGACTGTTAAAATAATTTTTAATGCTTGTCAACTGACATTCACAAATGTGTTAAAATTGGCAACAATGACAACAAACTGCACATTAAATTTAAATGCAAAAATCATTTAGTGCTGACATCAAAGTAGTTCAATATTGTCAGTTTTAATAAATAAATAAAGATTAGTTCTAAAACTATTACATGTTTAACGGTTTAAATACAGTGACATTGACAATTATATTTTAAATTCAGCAAATGCAAAATCATATAAAAATACATCAAGTATTAAATAGTCAAATACAATTAAAGAAAGAAAGAAGATTAGTTCTGAACAATGACATTTATACATTTAACTATTACATGTGTAACGGCCTAAATATGCAGTGAAATCAACAGACAATTCATTTTAAAGCCAGCAAATGCAAAATCATTTTTAAAATATGCAAAAATGTACACAAGTATAGTTAAATAAAGTCAAATACAGTTAAGAAAGAAAGAAAATTAGTTTTGAACAATGTAATTTATATCATTTAATTCTTAGGAAATTAAAGTGAAATTCACAGATGTGCAAAATTGTAGGCCTATTTTACAGTATGTACACAGTGAAATTTACATTTTTTTTGACTCCGAAGAAGAAGACGACTCTTAGACGCGGGTTTTGTAGACTCTGCCCGGTTTAGAAACTCCACCATGTTCGTTCCGACCTATAAAAGAAAATAAACACAAAAATACAGATTGTTTAAATGGCAACGGTTTCATTATTCAGTTGAAGTCAGTTCAGTGTTGATTCAATTCAGTTCAATAACTGTGTGAAGTTTATCATAAAATGGAGTTTATCATGATTTCAACAATCAATATTTTTATTTGGCGAAAAGCCATATAATAGTGGTACATTATGTCTTGTTTGATCTTGTTTTTTTGTCTAGGATCAAAGTTGCTTAACAGGAATTGTTTTGAGGTAATGTACATCCAGTCAGTTTTCATCACAAAATAAACTCCTTCAGGGTGATACGAGATCCCTCCACTTTGTGTTGATTACCCTGTTGAAGTTTATTCTGCAATATCAACTGGCTGGATGTAGTATCCCTTGCGTAATGCACAGGCAGTTCCAGTCAGGTTACAATGCAATTTAAATAGCAGTTATGCGGTTTTATACTTACTAGATGAAGATCAACGAAAGCCTTTCTAGCTAGCTTCGTCAATAGATGGCCGATTTACCTTCTGACCATTACACTGTGGCAGGAAGAAGAAGGGGAAGGACCAAAATAGCAAAATCACCTCTATTCTCTGCAGAAAAGAGACATAACATCTCAGAAAAAGGACCAGCTACAACAAATATACTATATACTAAAATTTGTGCAATAAGCTACAGACATAAATAAATATGCAATAATGATACTAAATACCTTGCCTTTTATGTTGTATTGAAAATTTAAAACAACAAACATCACCTTGTGGAATATTTTCCAAAGACTGATTAAATTTTTCTAAATTAATTGCAATCCTTAAAATTCTGTTACATAAAATAGGCTATCTCCCTTTGGAGTGACTGATTTTTGTAACCTTACAGATCTTTTTTATGCAAACAGCAACACAACACACTAACTAAAGTTGAAAAAATTAAAAAGAATAGTAGGGCCCCTTTAAGTAATTTTTTACTTTAAAAAATGAACATGTAGCTACTGATATCCAAATGAATCGACATTGAATCAAGATCGGAATCGAACCACAAGCTTAATTCAGAAGTTGGCAGCCTTGTGAGCTACCTAGCAGCTATATTTAAGCACGGATCAAATTTATATGCGTTAAGTTTCGCGAGGTTGAGTTGATTATCACAGGCAGTCAATTATAGATGTAAAAGCAGCAAAAGTGTATAATAAACATGAACTTACCGTTAAACTTGTCGATAAGACTGGGTAACTGCCACTCGAAGAGAAGAGTTCATATCCATATGGTTTTCTAACTAGAAAAAAAAAACGAAATTTTAAATTACATCACTTACCAAAAACGAATTTATGTAGCCTATGTAAAAAATACTTTTTGTACCACACCAAATCACCTCACTGGTCCAACCCACGGCACTGATGCACGCACGCACTTTGAAAGTGTTCGCGGTGCTGATAAGTCGATTCATTTCCGGGAATCATTTTGTTTCAAACTTGCAAGTGTGAACCGGTTTATTTGAACCGTATAGTAGTTTCTTTTATACCTGCGGTCCCACGACATTTACGTAGGCTACTTTTTATGCCTTTTACATGTCGGTAAGGACAATTGCAGGCGTTTTACCTAAGAGCAGCGAGTCACTCAATTAATTGTTTTGTTTTGAGTGACTCGACTCACTTTGTTCAATTCGCTTGTCAGTGACAGAAACGACTCTTTCCTCTGTTTTCACAGATATTCACATATTTCATAGTTCCGTGTGATACGGAATCATTAACTGTATTAATCTGTCGTCTCACATTAAAATGACTATGCGAGTCAATATCTGATTCTGAGGTAATAACTGTTTGTCGTACAAGTTGCGTCACCAATTTTAGTCTGACTATATAAGTTTAAGAATTATTGGTGCGAAAAAAGTTATAATTGTGCTAATTCAAACTAATTATTAATAAAAAATAAAATAAAACATTATCTAAACTTACCTTAAAACAGTTGCGCCCAGCTGCTTTGCCCCTTTGTCCTCTCAAAATGACAGCTTGGGAGCGAATTTAAACATCTCCAAGGCGGGAAGCTCGTGAAACAACCCAGTGTTGCGACCCAGCAGGTTTAACCCAAAAACTGGAAAATTAAAACTACCCAAAGGTGTTTAAAATGTGATAAAATAACCCAACAAAATTACCCAACAGACTTGACCCAGCATTCTGGGTTAAAAAACAACCCAGCATTTTTTAGAGTGTACACACAGTTTTATAATTCAGACCCCTGGCGACTGAAAAATGGCGTATTGGTCCAGGGTTTGGGAAATCTCTTTGAAAGCTAATTGAAAAAGATATAACTTTAGCCATTCAATGTTTAGTGGTGCATATTACACACTTCACCTTTAAGTGGGGGATTATATGCATAAGAAAATAAAAAAATAAATAAAAAAAAAAAAAGAAGAAGAAGAGAAATGCAATAACCTTCTGTAAACATTTGGGATTATCCTAATTTAATTCTTTCTCTTTAACAAACGTAATTGTTATGCAGGAGATTAAATTTAGTATTTAATAAGCCTCTGAATGTCTTCTAAGACGAAAAAGGGAAATCATGAAATAATGTTTTTAAAAAATATATTAAAACAATAAAACCCCAGAAGCACCCCAGACTTTCATGATTCATTTTAATAGTATGTTTTAGTCATATCATCATGGTTATCATCTGCAACTTACTCCAGTCATCTCCATAAAGACCTGCACTTGCAGAAAAATACTCAAATCTAAATCCCACAGAGGTTTTAAAGAACCATATTAATCCTCATTATCTTTATGGTGCAGTACAACAACCTGCAGTGCTCCCCAGGTTTAGAGCGGACCAGAATTTTTTACCGCATCCAACGATTCAAAGATGTTAACCCAAGGTCAGGTAGTTCTCTGTATGAATATTCAGAGCTATGGTCTATATAACACTTGTTTTCTATATTAATTACAGTGTTTGGAAAGTAAATAACTAAAAGGTAAGCTATTACAGGTACTACATTTTTCAGTGTGTGACAGTTGCTTGGCAGCAAACAAAAATGTGTTCTAAGAACATTTTGCTAATGTTCCCATTAAGTTATATATATTTTTTTTCAAGGTTCTCTGAACATTCAAAATGTGTTTTTAAAATGTTTTATAAATACTTTTTCTTGGTTATGCAAACATTAAGTAAACATTCCATTTATCAGTCTTCATGCTGCTTTTGAATGTTCTCTGAACATTCTGAAACAAGTTATAACATTTAAGAAATGTTAGAAAAACATCCAACTAAAACATTTCAGAAAAAAAAATGCTCAAATGAACAATGTATGAATAGTGTTTTTTGTGCTAACATTTTGAGAACATTATTAAAGACCAGATAACTTGAACGAACGTTTTATTAACTGAACTCTTGAGAAAACCTTCCTAGAATGTTAGCGAAAGTTCTGAAAATGTTCCCTGTTAGCTGGGTTAGTTATTTTTAGATTTTCTTTTTCTTTTTTTCTTTTCAGTGAGAAGCTAATTTTTCTTAAAAGTAGCTGTCTAATGTGATTAAATGCTATATTTAATTTTTTTGCAATGTTGCATGTGCAGCTTTACTTTCAAACAGGGCTCTGAACTGAAAACAAAAACCGAAAAAAAAAAAAAAAAAAAAATGTAACAGGAACATTTAAAACGAAATCAAGTTTAAACATTCTGGGCTGCGTTCTCCGAAACTACCTTAACGCCATGTCGTTCTTAAGTTGTACCTTAAGAAGTACCTTATCGTTAATACGTGGTTTCCGAAACCTTCTTAGTTAAGTATACCTTCTGTAAGTCATACGTTCGTAAGGTTGGTCTGGAGCGCTCTTAGCTATACCTTATCGCTGCTGACGGTTCATACCGCTAGTGGCCACCACTACGCAAAAAGCTTTTTTACATCGCAGTTTAATTACACATAGAACATTTTATATGAACATTTAATATAAAATCTGATTTAGTATTAAAATTACATTTTTACTTTACTTTAAAATTTTACACATAAAATACTTAAGTTGTTATAGCCTACACCCAGTGTATGGAAGTGTTTTCATTAATAAAGTTTCCATACACTAATGGTTGTTAGCTTTTTTAATTACTATCCTAAGGCACATCAGCTGGCGAACCATTTGACAGAAAAGGCTTAGGAGTCTATATAAAGAAAGATGAGTTTACACAAACTTTATAGCTATGGCAGCGAGACAGCGAGTACTTGTTTTAAATCAAAGACGTTAGCAGGATTGCAGGAGTGAAAGGCAGATGAAATCCAGCATGGTGTGTTTTGTAACCAGCGAAACAAGCTTCTGTATGATGTTTTGACAGTTTGAGAAGCCACTGGAGACGAGTTACGAGGTTTAGTATAAAGTTAAATTTCAAGCTGTGGTATTAAGTAGGGTACACTGGGGCTAAAGTGATTGGAGGTTAGATGCTCAAGGGCACTTCTGTCATTTCCTACTGCAAAAAAACAACAACGTATTAACCGGTATTTTTTTCTAATCAAACCGTTTCAGAACGATAATGTTACAGAAGGAACACATAAACATAAAAATACTTCTAAAAAATCTAAGCCGAAAATGTCCACTCTCTCTTTATTTAAGCTAAGACAACACAGCCACGGACCACCTATAGACCATCTGATCTTTATTGTATCACAATGTCAATTACTTTTGAACAGACAGAGATTCTGATCATAAAATCTATACTTTTACAGACTGACCCACCATTATTTGAGTTAACCCTGGCTTTTAACAACTAGGTTTGTTGTTTTGGGTGTCAGTTAAGTCGACTTTCGCGGCCAGAATACTGTGAGCTGCAATGAGGGCCAGGTTTTATGTTTATTAAAGCAGTAGCTTTGAATGAAGGTGAACTACTTTAAATTATTTTGCAGTAGCTACCACAACGCTGCTCAAAAATCATCTTGTTCTCTATACAGCTGCCATTCTGAACATCTAAGACACCTAATTTCCAAGGACTGCTTGAATAAACAATAATTAACATTTATGGAAATCAGAGAAATTGACTGGCGTGTAACTTATGCAAACAACGTGAGTAACCTTGTAGCTATGGGATCCAAGGTTGTGAAAACTGTCGGTTTCATGTGTTTTACAGCAGTGCTACCGAAAAACATCAATGTTATTGAATAAAATGGACTCAGTATGATACACAATGTCCTTTTTGGATTTCGAATGGGTATTAGCAGAAAAGATGTGTCAGCTGATATTATTTTATGACCAGGTGATTCATATGTTCTCAGCCCCGTTTATTTTTGTATTGTTCATTGTTGTTGTGCTTTAAAACCTGAAAATTAACTTTCAGTGTGCCTTAGTGGTATTATGGCACATAGCAGCTGTGTATGACCTCAATAAAACAAGATCCAGGTAACGTGAGCAGAATTTCCTGCATGCTCCCAGTGCCAACAGATGTTTGATGTACTGGAATCCATTTTTTCAAATTAGAAGCTCTCCTCATCACATAATTAGCTGAGAGAGCATGCCAGGTCAATATCACAGTAGTGAAGTGAAAGTCCATCTCATTTGCCTCACCGGTTATATGGCTTTTTTGGCAAGCATGCAGAATTTTGCTTTGCTAGACTGGTTCTTTTGACCAGTTTTAAGTATTTAAAAATCCTTTGTGATTTATTTATGGCCAATAAATATGAATTGAAGTGCTACTTGTATATATTTGTCACCTGTCCCATAAAGGTGTATCATCCATTTGGATTGATGGTTGCTGTAAATGACGTGGACCCTACAGTGAGTCGTTTGAGATGTTCAGGCTTGTGATAGTTAGTGGACTGGAGCTGGGGCTCTAGTGATGAGGTTATCAGAGAGGTCACTGGCCCCGTTTGACAGATACGCTGATGGATTTTCCCTTGGCTCTGTTCCTGCCATTTCCATTCCTTTCACACACACACTCCCATAAATCATTATCATTTCCTCTGTTCCACTTCTTGAGTCTCAAAGAACACTTTTAAAGTCCCCCCTGTGGTGAAAATCAAGTTTTTAATGTTGTTTAAATGACTATGTGGTGTTTTTAATATGCTTTAAGACAAACTGTGTGCAAACACCAATGCTGAGTATTTTCTCCTTAAAGTGCCCCTATTATGGATTTTTGAAAATGACCTTTCATGTAGTGTGTAACATCTAGCGTAGCGTTAGTTCTGGCAGGTCACGTTAGTCAAGCTCGCATCAGCTGACCCTCAGCCGATCCACATCTACCTATAGGAATACGACACCTATCACCATATACATATATAAGCTCCTTCAGTATTATCAGCAGCTGTCGCGTTTCTCTGGAGCTAATTACCCTCCTCCATCCCCAGCTCCTCCTCTCGCCAGTCAGGATTTGACATTCTGATTCCCCTTGAATCAGAATAATTATCAAATAATGTTGTACTTTAAAATCTTGAATTAAATATATTTGCAAATTTTCATGTTGGTTCTATTCTGTTTACCCCAAGGGGGATTATTGCTGCTCTCCCTGCTCTTATCCATGCTAGGCTGCATGGATGCGCAGGGAGTTCTCGCCCAGAACGGAACCATACCGCCAATCCAAATTGTATGCTAATTGTCAATCATATTTGACGGTAGTGGTCCTGACAAAAATAGCTCTAAGTGAATGAAAACATCCTGCAAAGTTTAAAATCTGAAAGTGCACCGTATATAAAGTTATTGTCTTTCACATGTAAGAATCGATTCTGAGTCAATGAAATTGGAAAAACAGGGAAAACTTGAACCCCCTCAAACCAACAGCTGATTCCTGTGGATACTGGATAGCATCATGTCGAGAAGACGCTGTGCTCTACAATATGAAGGTAAAGCCAGTTTGGTATCCCAGCAGGGTTCGTCACTTTTTGGGGTCACCTGGAAACATTTCCATTGTGGTCTGTGCTATTTTTAGCGCATTTTTGTGTTTGGTTGTGCTGTGAACTTTTGCAGTGCGTTTCTGTGTTTGGTTGTGCTGTGAACTTTTGCAGTGCGTTTCTGTGTTTGGTTGTGTTGTGAACTTTTGCTGAAACTGATGAAGATGTTTTCTTAATTTGCGGGTGTTTTTCTATTTGCATGTGTTTTCTTCATTTGCAGCGCGTTGAGCTCTCTCTGCCACCGTAACATTCTCATGGATTCAATGGCATTTTAAATATATCGGTAACACTTTATGTTGTTTTCTTGTAAATGCTTTATAAAGGTGTTCATTAATGACTAATAACTTGTTTACAAATGCATTATAAACCATTGAAAAGTAGCTAAAACTGCATTAATAAAAAGGATGACTTTAACACAATACCTGCCAAATAGTGAGCCATTTTAATTCACGTTGTAAATGCTTAGGCTAATAAAAATATTTATTCATTCTTATTTCACTCAACGTCTGATTACTGATTTATTTCATGATTTAGCAAAAAATAACTATTATAGTGAGACTGAAGGGTGCTGTTTTTGTGGTACTCATTAATATGTTGCTCACCAGTAGCTATGTCTTACCCCAATACTCTGCAAAAAGGTCACAATGCCTATCAACAGCAATGCATAACTGATTTCTGGAGAAATTCTAGAAAAGATGAAATTATCAAACTTTAGGTAACACTTAATACTGTTCCTTCTTTAATGAATAACTACACAGGAACAAATCAGTAATGCATTAGTAACACTCTAGTAACTACTATTAACTAACAAGAAACTCTGATTAACGAATTAGTAAGTAATTGCGCTCAGTCGGATGTGGTAGTTCACTATTAGCTAATCAATAACTACTATTTTTCATACCTCACTGAAGACTATAAGAACTACTATATACAGGTTAATAATTAATATTTATAATGCACAATGTTTAATATAAGGTAATGGTAGCCCATTAGTAATGAATCGAGTGTTACTACATCATTCTAAAGGAACTACTAATAATTTGGATCAGTATTCTAAAGTGAAAAACATGATAACAACCTAATATTGACTGAAGTCACTGTAAGCTTTTAAGGCTTTTGTAAGGTTTTGGATAGTAATGAATCAAGTGTTACTACATCTTTCTAAAGGAACTACTAATTATTTGGATCAGTATTCTAAAGTGAAGATCATGGGGACACACTAGTAATGACTAAAGTGTTACCAAATCCATTGGAAGGAATTGCTATTCAAAATCTTACAAAAATCTATAAAGCTTACAATGACTTCAGTCAATATTAGGTAGTTATCATGTTGTTCACTTTAGAATACTGATCCAAATAATTAGTAGTTCCTTTAAAATGATGTAGTAATACTTGAGTCATTACTAGTGGGTTACCATTACCTTTTATTATAAATTATGCATTATTCATGTTAATTATGAACCTGTAGTATGGGAGGTATGAAAAAAATAGTAGTTCTTGATTAGCTAATAATGAACTACTACATTCATCTGAGCGCTATTACTTACTAATTTGTTAATCAGAGTTCCTTGTTAGTTAATAGTAGTTACTAGAGTGTTAATAATACGTTACTCGTTTGTTCCTGTGTAATTATTCATTAATAAAGGAACAGTATTCTAAAGTGTTACCAAACTTAAAAAAAAAAAAAAAAAAAAAAAACACAACAGTAACTTAATGAGGATGATGATGATGATATATATATATATATATATATATATATATATATATATATATATATATATACAGTATATTAGTAACCTGTGAACCATTTTATTCATGAGTTATAAACATTAATAAAAAAAAAATTCTGGTGACATTTTATTGTTGCTGCACTTTATCAGTAAACAACTTAAAACGTGAAACAAATAAGATTCAACTTTTCTTTTACAGCACATTGGAAAATTACTGAGCATGTCTTCTCATGAAAATTGGTTGATGCAAGTAAACTCAAGTATTCAGAGAAACAATCAAGTATTCCATCAAATGATAACCAAGTATCACATCTAAAAGGCCAAACCTAAAAATATATTAAAAAGCTGAAAAATGTATTATTATTTCATCTAATTTAACAGTTTTGCAATAGTCATTCAATCAATGACTGAATGCACATTACAGGCCATTTTAATAAGCTATGAATAATTATTTTTGATATGATTATAAAGTCCACTTTAAATTGAGTTCCCTTTCAAATGGGAACACGCACTGCATCCTAGGGGTCACTATGGGGAATGCGTCCAGCATGACTGTTGTCTGAAGCACGTGTCTAAACACGACATTAACATTGGTGACAGCCTATGATGTCACTACCGGTGCAACCAGAGAATAAAAGGTAGTACTTGTTTAGTACAAGTCAACAATTTATTTTGTCTTCAGTATCTGTTTGTCTATATAAAGGTGATGATACACAGGGCAACTTTTTAAGTAATGTTGCTGGGGAATGTTGTCGTCAACGGGCAACCAAATGAGACGCAGGGCCCACGACCGATCTAAATTATCCAGATAGAAATGTATTGCCCATTTTCAATGGGAAAGTGCCCAAGCAACAATCACTCGGCAAGATTGCCCAGCAACATGGCTCAAAAAGTATCATCACCTTAAGTGTGAAGACGATCACTCAGCCAAGCGTTTCAGGAAGTATGTGCCTCCGTATCAGAGTCAACACTTAAACACACGACTTGTACATTATGTGCTTTATGATGCCTTTTTTCATTGTCACTGTAATTTACTAATTATTATTGTTTAAGTAGCTCATATGTAAAGAGTTAGATAATATTTTTTACGCTTTGTATCCAAAGCCTAACCCTAATCGAAACGTGATCTATTTGTATCTATTGTGGAATGTATTTTTTTTTTTCTACCATAGATCCATGGGGTCTACTTGAAGCCTTCTGTTTATCATGTAGTATTATTTATTTTGGTGATTGGTATCGGCCAATGCTGCTTCCAGAAATCGGCCCCAAAAGAAGCCCTATTGTTATAACAAATGGAAGCGTAATGTAAAGTGGTACCATTATTATTAGTTATATTAGTTTCATCTATCTTGCTTTGTTTATGACTAATGTCTTTGTATTTTGTGTTGTCTTCAATCTTCTCTCAAACTAACCCAAACTAACTATGAAATAATTTCATAGTTTTAGATTTGTATAGGTTTCCGCACCTCTTTAATTATAAATCTTGCCAAACAAGCTATTATTTTCCCTTTGCAAAGCTTTTGTGTGGCATAATTACTCAGTTTCACCTCACTCTGCATTGAGATGGGGAAACATTTGCTGTACATCTTAGTTTGACGTCGACAAAACAAAATGCGTAAGCAAACACCCTAATCAATGGAAAGGGCTTTGGCATAATTTACATCATCATAAATCACAGCCCACCCCCCGATCAGGAAGCCAGACATGTTCATCAAGCATTTGCTGCATCCGTATTGATGCAAAATGACAGTCAAAACAAATTAAACAGGCTGGGCTGCTGCAGCGAGAATTTTCAGGGTCGTGGCCATTTAAACCTCAATTAAACTGTATAAATACAGAGACTTTCACATTTTGTCTCACAACAGCGCAAGATTAGACTTTAAAAAAGTAAATAATAAAAGCACAGATGTTTTCTTTTTACCTCTAAATGATTCAGCAATTCTTAGTGTTAAAAACATTGATTATTCATTGCCTTGTTGTAGAACACTATTTTTTTTTTTTTTTTTTTTTTTTATTCATGCCATCATGCCAGGTTTTACTCGGGTTTTGATTGTGCACTGTAAAAAGGAATAGTTCAGAAAAAAAGGAAACAAGATGAATTTTAATCTAATCACATTTTTTTAAAACAATTTCAATTACATTATATACTGTAAATGATCAATTAGCAATACAATACAAATTTCACCATTTCCCACATGGAGTTTAGATTGCAATAACAACCGACTGAATGTACATTATTTGAATTACCACATGAGTAAATATCTGGACACAAAATATTGATTTGAGTTCAAATAATTGATTAGCTCACTAAATGCAAAGCTTCCGTGAGGAAAAACTGTTCATAACAAGCAGCTTTTCGACTGACCAATCAGAACCAAGGACTGGATCAGTAAGGACAGTAAATAGTTTAATTTAAATTTGAGATAAAATATGTATTTTTAATATTATCTACAAGGTGTCATGTCCAAGATCTAAATAAGGATTTAATTCATAACGGATGGTTCGACCTTTCAGCAGTTTTGCCAACACATTCAGTATATCAGCCTAACAAATTAGCTTTTATCCCCAAGAACAAATGTTTACTGCAGCTTGATCATTTACATACAAGTAGAAGCTCATTAGAAGGGTATTGAATGTTTTCAGCACAGCAAGGCTTTTGTTTTTGGGAGGGGAGCATAGTGTATGTGATCAGCAAAATGTGAAACCCAGAAAAGTAATTTCTTGCAGTAATTCTCTTGGGCAAAGCTGAGCAACAGGTTTCTTGTTGTTGTGGCTGGGTTATGTGTAATCATTTGTTCTACAGCATGGGGCCACATTCTGTTTTTGTTAACCCTATACTGCACAATGTTGTCTCAGTTTTCATAACACTCCAAGCATAAGATGGCATTGCAATGGTTAAAAATAAAATAATGATCTAAATAAACCTAAATATCATGATAATCATAAGATATGTAGAAGATGCACATTTGTTATAAGAACTGCCCTCTGAAAAGGGGAATAGAATAAATGTGTTTGTGCCCAGAAACATGTTTTATTGTTTACACCTGTTGTATTCCTAAGTGTTGTTCTTCTTTTTCTGCTCTTGAGTCTATGGCAGTGAATACAGTTGTTTGCAGGAAAGAAATTACATTTTGCACACAGGCATAGTCTGATCATTAAACACATCAAATGTTGAGTCAACTGGCCACATTTTAACTCATGTTTATGCTAATAAGTTTTAAAAAGTAGAAAGGGCCTAGTAGACTGCACCGCATGATTTCGTCATCAAAATGATTCAGTCCTCCAAGAAAAAAACCTACAAGACTGTTCATCCAATTTTCATAATAATCAAATTAAATCATATTCAGACAAAGCAAGTATAAAGGTATAGAATTCAGGTTAATAAACCATTATTAAACATTACATAACGAATTTGACAAAGAGCATGCCAAAATGGATGTGAGGATATATCTTCGCAATGCTTTAACATATTGAGACCAAACTTGGGAGAATGATCTTGCAAATTTTTGGCACAGCATCACCTACTGATCAAACAACTTTTGATTACAACTTCTGAATAGTTTGACCAAAAATCACAGGTCAAAGAATACCCAATTTTACAATATCAGCCAAGTTGGGCGTCAACCATTTTGGATTTTGTCATAAAATGCTATATTTTACGAGAACATTGGCATAGGCTATTGCTACAAAACTCGATATATGGCTTCAACACAATGCCTTGAAGATTTGCTATAGCGCCACCTTGTGCTAAAAAAATTAATGTAATTTCAAAATATCTTTTTTACATCTTTTCAGACATCTTTACTATTGGTAACCCTTTGCATCTCTCTGTAGGTTTTGCAGATTTTTAATCAATGAAAGCTATTTTAAAAAGCTTGTGACTAGATCTCGTAACTCCATTAGATCTTCAAACTCAGTAAAACCTCACAACTCCAATTCGCCTTAATCTTGAATGTAGTGCCGCACACATTTTGGAACATCTCTGCTTGTTTGCAATGCAAAGGTAAGAAAAAGTGTCAGATGGCACACTTCATATGCACTTTCTTTCTTGTGGACTTACAATGGCTGCCGTGTGCCGTAGGGTGTCTCATTTGTCATTTTAGGTTTCAGAAGGGTGCTTGCAAATGCCCCCCTTTGCTCGATGTGCACTTTTGCCAAGCCCGCACTGAAGCGAGCTCCACAGCAGATTTCTTCCCGACAGTCAAAGCGGCGTTACGTCACGAAAGTGCGGACTCGTAGGAAGACCTCGAGTACTTAGGGTGCCATTTGGGACAGGGCGTTAGTCTAGAATTTGTCATTGAGTCATAGCAAATACTGTCTCAAAGGCTGTGCATAGCATTATAACATTAGACTTTGGCGAAATAACAGACAAAAACTGAGAGCCCACATAGCTACAAAAACCGCAAGTTGATTAAAACGTAATGCGATGGACACGTATGTCTAAAATTCTAATAAATTAATTTGTTCATTCATTTGTATAACTATGGTGAACTGACTTTGCTGTAAAAAAAAAGAATCGCAGGTTACGCTACAACCTAGTTTACTACCCTTCTGCCTAGCCAAGCTCTAGGGATGGAGGCCTCGGTAAGATGACTCTCTAAATTGAGAGGAGACCTAA
This sequence comes from Squalius cephalus, assembly GCA_022829025.1. Classification (NCBI taxonomy): domain Eukaryota; kingdom Metazoa; phylum Chordata; class Actinopteri; order Cypriniformes; family Leuciscidae; genus Squalius; species Squalius cephalus. The sequence continues at coordinate 5,608,462 of CM040816.1, forward strand.
CAACGCCCCACGCTCAGGACATCTTGCAAGGATACTCACAAAGAGCCTACCACTCGCAATCGCCATCCTAGCGGAGCTCTAGGCAGTGGAGGCCTCAATAAAGATAACTCTTTCTAGTGAGAGGAGTAGTCAGTAGCCAAGGAGGCTAACAGAGAGCCTAACGACGAGCTCTTGGAGCAGAGGCCTCAGCATGCCGACTCTAAGTGAGAAGAGGCCTAACTACGTCCAACAGCCAGGACATCTTACCATGGAGGCTCACAGAGAGCCTACTGTAGCTACTTGATATTGCTATCCAGGTGGATGCTCATTCACTGATGCTTGGACCCTTATGATTGCAATCTAAACGGTTATTATTTAGATTGTTTTGATTTCACGAGTACAGAGACAAACTTTTTATCTTTGGAATAATGTGTACACATGAATCTATATTAATAAGTCCAGGATTGTGCATTTAGTAAATAGGGTTATCTTCGATTCCATGTTGTTAGATACTTACCCTAAAGATCTTTGGGTCTAAAGGTCTCAATTTTGTTCTGAATGCATTGATGCATAATTAGTGTTGGGTGTTAATGAAAGTCAAGTTTCCTTAGGCCGTCAGCACACAAATTTGTCTTACCCTGTTGGGCATGCATTTTAAAGAGACAGTGAGTAATAGACATTAGACAGATAGGAGGAACTATCAGGACTTGAGTTATGCAGTTGCATTTCCACCTTAATTGATTAGAGACAAGTGCTAGCTTGGCCTTCACACGGGCAAGCCAATACTGTCCAAAAAAATAAATAAAAAATCTTAATCATGTTTTATTTTCATTAGATTTACTTGAGGATCAAAATTGTGTTGATATTAAGACTTTTTTTCTGAGAATATTAATTCAATTCAATAAATATTCTCAGAAAAAAACATCTTAATCATGTTTTATTTTCCTTAGATTTACTTGAGGATCAAAACTGTGTTGATATTAAGACTTTTTTTCTGAGAATATTTATTGAATTAAGCTCCTTTTCCCACTCACAAACTGTATTATGAGGCACAGAGATATTAAATGCATTTATGTATGCGTCATTGAATGAATAACTAATGAAACACTGGGTAAAAAATGATTTCTTGAGAGAATCCCTGTTTATGATACTTTAAAAATATGCCATGCCTTGCAAATAGACGTATGCGGCAATCATTTAAATGGAATCATCTGATATGATCAAATATAAAGTAATAGTCTTCATTGACAGAAGCTACAATATTTATAATTAGTAAGTTTTATCTCTATCTTAATTTTCTGCTATTCAATTTGCTGTTAGCTATGTCAGTTCAATCTTGGCTCTTCTCATTTGATGAATTACTACTGCCATGAAGAAGAGAAAATGTAAACAAGAATCTCTTTTAAATGACAATGTTTGCACTGAAAGGAATGACTATAAATGTGTGGTCACAATTTTAGCAAAATTACAATAACGTAGCAATGCAAGAATCATTGCTCACTTTCAAAGTCACTTTCTAAACAATCAGTTTTTTGTTGCTGCGAATTCACATGACTAACTTATGCATGAGCGAAATCTGCATGGGGAACTTTTCCATCCTCACACAAATTCCAATTAAAAGGACTTTTACTGAACAACCGTAAATCTAACAGCACCTTAACACAAAGTTCTTCCTCTCTACGTGTGTTTTTGGCCAGAATCATGGGGTTAAGATTTGGCTGGTTAGGATGGACAGTCAGCCCCTGCTGGTAATTACTTCAGAGTAATTAGTCACATGGCTTTTTTGACTCAAGTAATTGGGTCAAAATCTTTGTGCCCAGAAAATGTACCCATGAGGAAAGACTGCAGCATGCAGGTTGCCTTTGAAATAAATGTGAATGCTAACAGACAGCTTTCTCCGGGGACCCTAGACCATGGCGCAATGTGAACCAGACTTCATGCCACAAGACTGGCAGTCTGATAACAGAAGATATTTCGAGTAGCTCTAAAAGAAGTCTACATTACTTTAGACCATGCCATGTCCATATTCTTACCTGTGAGAAGCTTTGCCCTCTTATTTGTCAGCACCAGGTCCAAGGCTATCCAATGGCTTTAATTGGCAAATTCCAGGAGAGAAATATGGGCAGTTGGTGTGAGATTGACCTGGACATGAGAGGGGGGTTGGGAGTAAAGTCATTATCTCAACCACCCGTCCAGGTCTCACTGATGATTTGCAGCAACTGGGAACGATAGAAGCACAATAACAGCATCCAGAAGGTATTATCTGAACCGGTGGGTGAGAGATCCTTTCTCTTTCACAACGTATGTCAGCCGCATATTCTGACAGGCTAATCTCAGTAGATGGGGAAGGCTGCTTTCAAAGGCAGATGGGAATCTTGGCTGGCGGCCAGGAATATTCCTTCTATTTTGATAAAAAAGGCACGCTACCTGATGGTTGAGAATTCCCCTTTGGAATTGGATGGAATAGCTTATCTGATTGAATATTCATGCACATGTCATCCATTACATTAAATAGACAACCCAATTGGGTTTTAGAAAACAATTTGTGCAACATTAATGTATTAGCCTTTGATGCATGAGTTGAGATTCAGAATATACACCGTTATAATGGAAAAGGACAAAGACAATTGTAACATTGTTTTTATTTTCAAACATAGCTCAAAGACTACAAGCCATATTTTGCAAGAAACTTATGTGCCTACAATCCAATTTTCAATGTAAAAGACTTAATTCAATCATACTTTTAAATTAATATAAGGACAGGGATCCCTGTTCTGTGAGCTCCAAGCTTGGAATGCAGCATGAATTAATTATGCAGTTATTATTACAAGCTTATTGTTTTGTAGTCAAGAGACTTTGTATTGCTGTTGTTATTTATTTATTTATTTATTTGTTGTGTGCTCGCCTTCTTAATTAATAATGTTTGAAGTTTATGTGTTAAGGTTGACTTTTTTATATAGAAACATTGAGAGATGTATTTGATGATGAGCTCTTAACTCTTTCCCCCTCATTGATGACATTTTCCGTCATTTCTGACACAACGCTTCCGCACTGTTGATGAGATGTTATGCCAATCCCAGTTTTCACTGTTATACGGTGAGGGACACTGTTAGGCCTCTTCTGAAATAGTACAGCATCTCCGGATCGAAAAAAACAAGCGAAGAAGACCTGCGTAAATAATTCAAAAGCATATAAATCAGAACTGCTTTACAGAAGGAACTGTTGACCCAAAAAGAGGAACAGGACTGTGCAAGCTTTAGGGGAGTTGATGGATTTGATCTACTCAGTCTATGTTTTGATCATCGTTCTGAATCCGATCCGGATGTAGTCTTTGATAAAAAAAAAGTTTTTCTCTGCTTTTTGTTCAAATGTTGCTTTTTTTATGAAACTAACCCATATTCAAGTGTTTATAAAAAAAACAAATGAATTAAGCTAGAACACATAGATAGATACATAACAATTGATAGAACATAACAACGATAGAACACATGCTGTTGAAGTTTAAAAGCAGAGGCTCTGTTCTTTCTTTTGATACATTGTTGATATACAATTTTTTTTGTGAAAATGCTGGGGAAACTTTTTTAGAAAACAATGACAGTGAAATAGTTGATATCGTATCTTCGCAGAACAGTGACACAAGAAAATAATTTCTCTAACCACAATGCAGTGCATGCTGGGAGCTTGCAAACATAAAAAATAAAAAAATAAAAACTTGAAAAACTTTGAAACTCTTTGTTCAGACAGCTTTGCCAGGATACCAGAACTTTTTGGTGAATACTGCTGGTATAAGGCTTTTTTCCCTTTTACTTTTTTAGATTCAAAGTAAGTCACAATTCTTAGTATCAGTGTAAGTCAAAATGCCCTGTATCCCTGTATTTATTGTTTGTCTGGTTCATTAGTCAACCACTGTCATCCGACTGTCCCTATTTTTTTTCTGAAAAGGTAAGCATAAAACATTGAATTTGTTTACAATAAAAAGCAAAAGAACCACAAACCATTAAGATCAGACCTGTACGCAGGACAGTATAATTGATTGGATAGAGGAGCTATCCCAGACTTGCAAATTCTCCTGTACTGCCACAATCTCCACTTGACTTACTTGTATAACACTTTTGCTCTGTTTGTTTACAATGCAAAAACACTCTGCTGTCAGTTGTCTACGGAAAACTATCCATCAAAGGTGGCTGCTGGCGGTCGGACTCTTGGAATGAGCTGTCTTCCTAAACAGCAGTAGTTCAGGACAGATCATTTACAGCGGAGCACACCTCTATCTCCACAGTATAAGGGAAAACTTTATGTTGGCACAAATGGACACAGAGATTGGATGCTTGGAATTTAAAAATGTAACTTTTGTTTTACTATTATTTCATTAGTATTCACAAGTATTTGTAGGTTCTAAAGTTGTTCTATAAAAAGGCTTTGGTTTTTAGATGCTGTCAATTGTCATGCTTGGTTGTAGGGAGCGCAGGTCGAAAGGAGTAGATAACAAAAAAGTCTTTATAAAATCCACACGAAACACTCAACAGGCCTGTTGCATGAAGCTAGTTGAACAAACTCTGAGTTTCAGAGTAGGTTTAGAGTTGACAAATCCAACAAATCCATCCCTCAATTACCAGAGATTTTCCTGGTAATTGAGGGAAACTGGGGAAATTAGTTTTGGCAAAATTATGAAGTTGAAAATACCTGTATAAGCCTGTCGTATGCAAGTTAAATCTGGAAATAAGACTGGTAAATGTAGCAAAATAATTATCTATAAAAAGATCTGAAAAACAAACAATGCCCTTATCGCTCCATCTTTTAAAAGTGTGATTAATAACTGGTGGAAAAAACAAGTGATTATTGCAAGTAGGACTTAAGACGGAGAGTGACTCCAACCGAAAATGTTGCCGAAATTGTTATGTATTATGTATTAAATGTATTTAAGAAAGACTCAGTTAAGGATGCATCAGAACGAGGTTGAGAGGTATAAAGCCTGGAGTAAAAGGAGTAAAAGACATTGTTTTGGTTTGTTTGTTGTGGTTTTAGTAAGGAGCTTATTAGAATAGTTATCATAGATCTGTGTAATACAGAGGGATGCAGACTGGTGTTTAAGCTGGGATGCAAGAAGACGGTCAGCTCTGTCCCCATGTTTAAAGTAGGTGACTTTAGTTCTTTTGAGTAAATATTCTGCTTTATTTGATGAAAGCAAATCAAATTCAGTATGTAACTTCAAACTTTTCAAATAATGATCAGGTTTGGGATCGCTGGAATACTTGGCCATCCACCTCTAAAATTGAACGGATAAGCTCTTGTAGAAACAATTCTACCATGAATGAACGCTTTAAATGTCTCCCATAAAAGAGAAGCAGAAACTGTATCTGTTTTCTCAATGAAAAAGTAAAAAAAAAAAAAAAAATGGATCAAAATTCACAGAAGTCAGTTCTGGAGAGAAGCCCTACGTCAAATATCTACTGAGGTTGGCTCTTAAAAGCAGGCAAAAAAAAGAAAAGAAAAAAAAGGAGATATCTAAGATATGCAGGGCATGATCGGAAAAAAACAATGGCAGAGTAATCTGAGGAAATAACCAAAGAAAGTAGGGCTTTGTCAAGGAAGAAGTAATCAATATGAGAGTAAACATGGTGCACTCTAGAGAAAAAAAAGAAAATCCTTTGTTAGAAGGATGGAAAAAGTGCCAGGGATCTACACAGCCTATTTGATTTGTCAGTGAAATTAGAGACCTAGACAAAGTGGAAGAAAAATAAAAGGTAATGAGTGTCAAGATTTGGGATTTTTGAGAAAAGCATGGACATAAAAGTAGGGTTGTCCCAATTTGGGGTATATACGTTAACTACCGGAGTTTGAAAAAGAACACCACTGACAAGTACAAGGCATCCTTCATTACTTGCTTTACTATTAACATGACTCCTTTATGTATCAAAATTGCAGTACCTCTGGATTTGCTATTCAAACTAGAGTGATATACCTGACCAACCCATTGTTTACGCAATCTAGTGTGATCACCTGCACGCAGGTGTGTCTCCTAGAGAAATATAACATCAGAAGACAATGTTTTTAGGTGAGAGAAAACTCTGGAATGTTTAATTTGGCCACCCAACCCACGTATATTCCATTTAATGATTCTAATGTTGTGTCCAACCCCTCCTCCCATAGAATTAGCAGGAAAAAAATAATGATTTAAATTGGGGAAAAAAAGAAAAAACCTCAACCTCAAGCAGGTGAACATGTGTGGAAAACAGAATTAAAATACAAACAAGACACAAGAATCCTCCATCAAACACAACCCTCGAACATACCCAGAACATAGAGAACAAAAACACAAATATTTTCAAAAGTAGTAAAAGAAGATCCCTTCTGATACTCAGAGGCCTGAAAGTCTTTATCACAACCAATTAGGTAGTGGAGTTGACTCAACAAACTTAAAGAATTTAACACCAGTAAGACAAAATCACTTCTGATAAAAATGGGCAGGATGAAATCCAGCAAGTGTGAGTTCACCAGTCATGTTTCTCATTAACTTGTCAAGTTCGCTTACCAGTGTGTCCATTGTTAGTGAGTTTGAAGCGTCGTCCGACATCTTGCCACTTTCTTGCCCAGGAGGCGCCTTGGATTGAGTTTTGTTTTTACCGCCAGCACGCTTACCTTTGCTCATTACGGGAACGGGTAACCAAATCAAAAAGTAGCACGAAGAAAGTGAACCAGTCCCAAATGTAGTGTTATATAAAATAATTGTGAAATTTAAGTCGGAGCACTGAAACCACGCGTCTCATGGCAAAACCCTGAAATACTGACATATTAACAGCCCTAAAACATTAATTATTTACATATTGGCAGCTTTACAGATGTACAAATTTGTTAGAATTCTTATTTATGAATATTACATTTTGTGGCATTAATGTTTTGATTCTATTGTATTCAATTGTCATAGCAATGACATTGTTTTCAGTTGCATTAATTAAATGCAGTTTACTCATCTACTTAAAGCTACACTGTGTAACTTTTTTAGTTGATTCTTAGCAAAAAACACTTAGTTCTTTCAAAAATATATGTGCTCATTAATGTATATTTACTTCTTTCAAGTAATAAAGTATTCTCTTAAGTTTATAATCTGCCATTGAAAGTACATACGGGTGAGGGGTTCGAATGCCGGTCGCCATGTTGCCCCTCCATCTTGAAACTACATTAGCCAAAGAGGGACATACCTGTAAATTCAAGCTTCGCCTTTTGCGTTTTTCACTCAGTGACACCGTGACGAATGCGAGGGGGAGATTACTCGCGAGCTCGCGAGTGCCGGCAGATTTGAAAGATAGTGGTGTGTGTGTGTGTGTGTGTGTGTACTCACATTTGAAAGAGAGAATTAAAACGTCAACGCGACAGACAAATCAGCAAGACCATAGTCAATATTGGAGTAACTTTTCCCAGATGGAAAGAGCTCATGAGGAGAAAAGATTTTAAAACGGACGCCGAGGTTGCCTGCTTTCTTCTCGACAGGCAATTCAGCCTGATGTAATTCATTTGTGTAAATTCGAAGTTTTATAGTTGCTTGTCTAACCATAGCATGGTTGTGCATAACGCCAGAACGACCTCTAGTATAACTTCATTCTCGCGTCAATGGTGAAAAAGTATTGTTTACCTTGTAACATAAATCTGTGCTGCGATGGACCACAGGTAATGAATAGTTTTAAAGGCGCAATTTTTTAAGCTATATATAAAAAAAGGACACTGTAAATTTGAGTTATTTTTAATTGCTTTTACTTTGTACACATTGTAATGTTAGCCTAATCTGATTATGCTGGGATAGCCGATTCCAAGGGTGACGTTTACCTCCTGACATCTGTCCTGTAGTTTTATTCATTTTAGACGTATTGTTTATTATTGTTATGGACGAAGTCGATAACTGGAAGCCATGTTAATCTTGGAATAATACGGCCACCGTAGGAGTTAAAACGCCCTCGGAATTGAGAGGAACAGAAACTAATATTCACTGGGTAGTCATATACAATTTCACCACTAGATGGGGGTAAAAATCACACAGTGTAGCTTTAATATAAAAGGAGAATGTAAGACAAACAGAACCTCAGATACGTTGATCTCCTGAGATATGGACACCACAAACACATACTAACATATTAACATTTAATTTAATATTCAACAATAATATTAATCTGCCTGCATTGACACTATTATACAAGAACTGAACTGAGCTTGACGATGAATTCACGGTTTAAATAATGAAACAATCTGTATTGTAAAAAGCGCTATATAAATAAATGTGACTTGACTTGTCATACTGCCATTTGTCTCCACACCCTTCAGAGTGAAGTCGTGGGAAAGTTTCTTTCCCTCCTGTCCTTCCTTAACGTCTGTTCCTTCTTCCCCACTTCCTTCCCTTTACACATTCTTCTCTTCACTTAGAAAGATTATATATAAAATGATAATGTTCTATGTCAATATAAGTGAATTAAAAGTCATGTTTGGTACCATTTGAAATGTCTCAGTGCGACTGGTACAATGGTCTCATCTCCACAGAAGTAAACCAAATGGTAATAAGGGTTTAGAGAAACTTTGCTTATTGGGTGTGCACTTTTTCCCAGGGTCCTTCATCCAAACTACCTCCTGTTCCTCGACAAGGTGTGAACTCCCTGTGTCTATAACTCCTCAATGCAAATTCCTATTGTAAGTTTATTCCCCACATTGGGGTATGTTTTGTCTTGGTCTGAGTATATAAAGAAATGTCTCCAGAGGCTCGGGGCGATTTGTAATGAGATTGGTCCTCATTCTTTCAGACACTCAGCATTATGTATTTCCTGAGTTAGGTACATATTTTACTCTTTATCTCTGAGCATTTGATGTTATTGTATTGACTATCTTTGAACTGATTATGTAATTGGCATGTTACATTTACCTGACTAATAATAAATGGTTACATTTGGATTCATTCCAACTTACTCTGAAATGATTGATTCTAATAGATTACGTTAAGTCCATAACACCATAAGTCTTCACTCAGGTTAGTAACGGGCTAATGCTCAGTTTTGTGGAGAATTGGGGTACGCAAACTGAAACTTTAGAGCTCCGCCTAACACACTGGCATTTATCAATGTATACTTAAGCTGAAGAGGCTAATAATGAGTTTTCCGTTTAGAGCAACAGAATGTTGTTAGACCAGAGTCTCAACGTCCGATTATTGTAATATTATTCCAGATGGAACACCAGCATATTTGCGGTTTGCCTATTACAGACAAAGCTGTGAGTAACCAAATAATCTGTGGGTTTGGGCGATCTATTACTGCGTATTTATATCTAATCCCTTGAGCATTATGGGGTTGGGTGTTTTTGATTCATTTGTTAACTTTGTCTATTTGAGTGGGTCAATCTGTTCGTGAGCATTTCGTCTATGTGGACTGCGGGACAAATGTTCCCTAGACAACGTTGAGAGATTGCACTGTTTTGTTCTGCTGCAACTTATACGACGGTGTGACTGTTTTGTTATTTTTATTGATACATTCCTTTTAATTTATTTTTTGTTGTTGTTTATATAGCTTTACGCTAATGCTGGTGGTCTAGGTGAAGAGTGGCTAGCCTCAGAGTCGTCCCTAAATGCGAGATGTGCCGTTAACGGTGCACATTAGCCCCACCGTTTTGTTATATCGCCACCAGCAGTGTTTGTTTGTTTATTTTTTTCGGTTGCTTTCTTTGGTCTGTCCTTTTACTAGGGACTATGTGGAAAAGTGGAGTAATATTCTGTACCTGAGAACACCAAATGTTTCTTTTGTTTAACGTTTTGATTTGAGTATTTAGTGAAAGCCCTGCCAGCTCTGTAAAGTTTCTGTTTTCCTTCACTAAATACTTTTGGATCTGTTTCATGTGATTTCATTTGGTTGAAGCCCAATTAATTGTTGTTTTTCATTTGTATTGTTTGATCTGTTTTGCTGCTTATTGTCTTTTTGTTTTGTTTGTTCCTTTTTTCGAGCAGTTGGTGCACTCTGAAGTTCAGTATAAACTCTTGCTTTCAACAGTTTTATACATTATAGTTTTATATAGTTATTGTTGTGAAATAAAAGTATTTTGTATGCATATCCACGTCTCCTGTTTTCTGTGGTAACGAACCTGTGTGCCCTATTTTGGGTAGAAATTTCCCCGTTCACAGAAACGGGGTGGCATAGTCTGCTCTTAATCTTGCTATATTTGTACATTAGTGTCATTTTTGCCCTTCACTGCCTCGCCACACGCAGAAACCTTCACCTGTTTACCGGAAACTGTCGTTGGACTGATTGGGCAGGCCTTACAATGACACAAGACTACGCTTTAAAACCTTAAAATGAATAACATTTCTGTAATCGGTTAACCATTATCTGTAACGTGTAAGCAAGCATGAGACAGAGCGAGAATCCAAATGCAAGCACAAAAGTTTATTTAAAAAAATCAAAACAAACACATACTGTATAATCCAAGAACAAGAGTGCGATCAACATAAGGGAATCAGGAACATAATTTACACAGAGAAGGCATGAGAGCATCAATTGAGAACACACATACAGGAACAACAACTGACAAACACCTGAAGCACAGACATAAACAAGTTAATGACACAGGTGGATGTAATCTCACAACGAGTCCAGGTAAAGGTTAATGGGAAATGTAGTTTGTGATGGAATGGCAAAGGACTAGTGAGGAGTGCCCTCTGGTGGAGATCAAGGGCCCTTCAGTTGGTGGATGTGACATCATCTATCATGTGATATATATATAGTTTATGTGTATTATACAGCCCGTTCTCATCTCAGGGCGTCATATAGCACGCAGTGTGTTTATCGTCCAATGTTTATGCGAAAATGAGTTTTTACGTCCATATGATACGCAGTTTTCGCGTGCATTTGATACGCACTTTATTGCGTGTAATACACACGCACCCCACACCACTAATCCTACCCAAATGTATAATACACACGCACCCCACACCACTACTAAACCTACCCTAACCAACCCATACGTATCCTATGCACGTAAAAACTAATTTTCGCGTATACATTGCACGATAAACACACTGCGTGCTATATGACGCCCTGAGATGAGAACGGGTTGTATTATAGTAGTCAGTCTGCCTCACACATCTCTTCCTTTTGGATTATCATCAAACACTATACCGTGACAACATACAAACACCAAATAAGATCACAAATAACTTTTCACATTTATTATTAGGCATTGAAATAGTGACACAGTAACAAATACATTACTCTATCAGCTACTAAAACCACATCATGAAAAGGCTGAAGGAGTTTCTCACAGAATGAGTCTGTTACTTTTCCACTTCCATCTGTTCAAAGTTGCTTTGTGCTATCAGTTATTTTCAAAGGAGCTCTGACTGTCAGTGGTGTACGGTTATTATCAAAGCATTAAATTCCCACTAAAAAGAGACAGTGCTGGCCTAGATTCAGGCACTTAAATAGTTCATAGATGACGAATTGTTACTCGGCACATTCAAAGACTCTGTGTATGATCAATTTTGCTAAAATACACGTTATTTTTGCAATATATAGCTTGCTTGTAGAATGTTGTCCCTTTTAATTTAAACTTAATCATACATGGCCCTAAAAAGTATATGGTCTTTTAAACCACTATTGCCTGAATGTCATTGTATTAGATAGAAAATGACTGTCAAATGTTTACTGATGAAAATCCTTGGTTAATTTTGGAACAGCATTAGACATTATTTAACGTCATTGTTACAACAGTTCTTCAACATTAAGCAGCGATTTACACTCATAGTCCACTTGAAAAAACATTTTATCCGCTCTAGAATGCTTGTGACAAACACTTAAAAGCACTGATAGCATATTTAACATGAGTGGGGACTTTGCTCAAAAGGGAATCAGCAGGTGGCTTCAACACCCATAGTCACGGCACAAAGAGGGAATTTACCCAGAATGAATGTGATGTTTACATTATAAAAACACAAAAGTGTGGCTCCAGTGGCTCTTTCATAAACCCAAACCAAAACATTATGCACAATGTAGCAATCATGAATAATGTCAAACAAGGGGGTGAAAAAAACATCTACATTTGCATGTAAAAAGATGCTGTTGCTTATTCTGTACTGCATTTCACTGCAACACCTGTCAGGTTTATTTACATGTGGAGTGATATGGAATCTGTCATAACAATATTTGCATTTGTACCAGGACATTACTTATGACATGTTACTGCACAATGATTTATGTATGTCTAGTGTCATGTCTACTTTTTTTTTTTTTTTTTTTTTTTAGTTGTTGTTTATATATTTTATTTAAATTATTTCATTATATGGTGAAATTGATCAAATTCAACACAACTAAATCACATTTCTCAAAATTTTCTAGAACATTCACCAAATCAAGTTAATTCCAACACATCACATTGTTGTGGCAGATGAGTGAAGCATTGAATAAATATGACCAAAAGTTGATATATTTTTTATTTCTGTATTACAGTGTGTCATTGGTCAAGATTTTATTTTGCATTTGAGTTTGTCAGTATGTCTGAGGTTCACAGGACATGTTCTTGTATTCCATCTGTGTCGTGTTAATTGCTGATCTATTTTTTCACAGACTGACGTCTTTGGCCATTCAAACTTAACAACTTCACTGACTTTGTTTGGAAGTGAGAATGAAGTTTGAAGGAATTAAATATAATGTCTGAAAGGACTAACACAATTAGCAGATGTGCTAAAATTAGCTGATGGTTGACTTACCATGTGTTTATGGTAAATTAACTTTTTTTTTTTCCTCTTTTTTTTTTTTTTTTTCAGCTGCCAGACAATGTGCGGAATGATTAACATGATGCAACAGAAATAACTTTTATATTTTATTTTTACCAGCCCATGTGCATAACCTGACCACAATATCAACACGACCACACTCTTGCACAACAGAATAAATCACCACAATAAACACTATAATACATAGAATGATATATGCTGTTAAAGAATTTTCATGCAGCTCTTGTCCATACAATTACAGTTCGTATTGACCATATCAATCTCTGACCACAAAAAATCCTAAAAAACGTCCAAAAGAAATGTGCTTATTTTTTTTTTTTACTTTTATTTTTTTTTTTTTTTGGGGGGGGGGGGGGGGGGGGATCTATTCCGTAGAAATATATAAATAGAAAGAAAAGAGCAATATGTCACAAAAATATCTCTTAACGAAGTCCAGCATTCATCTTTGACTGACTACTATGTCTTGGTTTCACATCATTAGACAGTATTTTAATGACGGTCTTTATTAAAAAGGGTCTTGAGGAACAAAATGTTCAAACAATGTTTTTATCAAGCCGGGTTCCTTATGTTGGCCTTTATTGCACACATATCTCATTCATTGAGAGAAATGAAGCAATTTCTGTATTTTTCAAACATTAATTTTGAAATATGAATAATGTCAGCATACTGAAGCTACTTTAATGAGGTGATTTAAGAACCCGTAAGACCCTTTAGACCACACTATTGCAGTTTAACAGTAACACACAAGGGACCTACTGTTATTTGAAAAGAAATCAGTTCCAGGGAAAATGACTGCATTTGATTACATTGATCAGGGGCCTATACTATGAATCCGGTTTAGGTGGCTTGCCAGGTATATTTCAGTTTAGTTTGTGACAACATGGGTTTTAGGCACCATGAAAAGCGATTTGGCTTTTAGTGGTGTTCATCCCATAATAACTTACGCTCCATGGCGAAACTGCTGCAGGGCAGGTTTTGTTCTGGGTAAGAGATGTCAAATAGAAATGTAAAAAAATGAAATTGGACCAATTAGCTGTGAGCAAAAATAACACATCTCTGATACAATAAATTCACTGTTTATTATTCAAATTAAAGGTCACTACATATTAAAAGGTTTTGGTAACACTTTACATAAGGTTTCATTTGTTAACATTAACTACATGAGTTAACTTGAACTAACCATGAACTCTACTTCTACAGCATGTTCACACCGCACAGACAAACACCAACACCAACATGTTTACAAACAAGTTTGTTTTGACCCGACTGAACAATTTTCAATCAGCGTTTGTTAGTGTCTGTTGGGGCAGTGTGAACAACATTTTATTTTTCATAAAATTATGAATCCGACGGGCAACTTGTTTGTTGGTGTTTGTCTGTGCGGTGTGAATTGGCCTTTTATTTTGAAGTTAAGTTCTGTGTTGTCTTCATTGTTGCCTTGTTCACCTCATGGTTCCCTTGTTTGTTGCCATGGACACTCATTTGACCACACCCATTTCCTTGTCAGTTTCCATAGTAATTCATTAGTTCATTGGTTTTGCTCAGCATTTATAGCCCTGCTTGTCTCTAGTTTGTTTGTCAGTTGTTGAATGTACTTTGGTTTATCTTGTTTGCGCCTATATCATTGTTTGCTTCTGCTACCTTGTGGATTATTTTATTTAATCTTACTGCACGTGGATCCACTTCTTAGCCTGTTTCTTCACCTGTCTGAATGCCCTGTTGATATATAGAGAAAGTTGATGATCATCGTCATGGTACAAGCAAAGCTGGATCAGATTGGATTGGATTGGATTGGATTGGTTTGGTTTGCTTTGGTTTGGTCAACTCAAAATTTAGACAGTTGTTGTTGGATCTCACTCACTCACTCACTCACTCACTCACTCACTGACTGAATGCACCAATACATTGTTCACAATAAGACCTAGGGCCCTATCTTGCACCCAGCGCAATTGACTTTGTACACCGGTGCATGTATTATTCTTATTTTGCACCCGTGCACAGCGGACTTTTCCCTCCACAGACACACGTCGGTAAATTAGGGAATGAATGCAAACGTCACTGGTGCTATTTTGCAGTTCCAGAAAACAATTTTCACGTTTTCAGTGGCGCTTAAGGGTGCATGCTTGGCCATAATGTAGCGTGTGCATAACACACATACACTTTGCTTCTCTCATCTACACACAGACACAGTTTTCATTTTTGCAAACCATACATAATTACAAAGAAACATATTCCACATGAGGGAAATAATTGTGGTGTCCATGAAGATGTGAAAAAATAGGCCTAAATCTAGCTTACACATTTACCAAAATTATTATACGCCTGTTTAACCGAATCTAATTTGGGTGGGTTTCTCCCATCCCCAATGTCACTTCTCTGTCTTTTACGGCCCTGACGAGAACGTCGGTCTCCTCGGCTGTGACCCGCTCCTGGCGTGCGTCTGGCAAATCCGCCGTTATAATAGCAATCCGCCATGGAACAAGCTCGCCTGCTCTTAAAGAGAATGTGAGATGTCGCTCTGATTGGTTTATTTCAAGTTACGCCCAAACCGCCCAAATATTCGATCTCCGAATGTGAATGAACTGACTCTGAATTTTAGTATTGTTTCTTATATGAGGATCCTTTTTCAAATGCAAGGTCAATATTGATTTTCACTAACGACAAAACAACGAATTATCCGTGAATTTATATGGAACTAAGCTTTAGGAGCTTTCCATCTCTACTCTCCTCCCGGTTATGTTGCATAAGTAGATTGACTATTTTTGACTGTCAAAATGCCGGTGGACAGAAACAACAACAGCTACAGTGAGTTGTTCAAAATCTTTCTTTTTAGTAAACTCTGTGTATACAAACAAAGTTCTCAATGCTGGAGTTCATGTGTAGAGTCCCTGGTGATACTTTGAGCAAAGTTTCATGTTGTGTCGAGCCTTCTTAGTGTTTTAAAAATAGCGATTTTGATGCTATCATTGTCGTGCCCCAAGCATTCCCATTCAAAAGGCAATTTGACCGAGAATGAAAATACGGTCAAACTTAAAAGTGGCATTACCATTCTAATTATGCTGTTAAACGAAAGTTTGCCTCGGGTAGATTAACAAAAAGACCCTAGGTTGCATTTTGGCGAGAGTTACCCTTTAACAAACATTAATAAATACTATAAAAAAAATGTAATGCTGATTGTTAGTTAATGTTAGCTAATGTTTTAACTAACGTTAACTAAAGGGGCCTTATTGTAAAGTGTTATAAAAAAATAGAACTTTTTAAAAAAGTTCCATGCTCCATGTATATATATATATATACATTATCCCCTCTTGGTTTCACTTTCTTTTGATGGTCCCTTTAACACATTCTGTTGACTATAAGTAACGTTGCACCTACAAGTCTACTAACTCTTATTGTAGACTGGTAGAGTTAGGGTAAGAATAAGTTGTGTACTTGCAAAGTTACTTATAGTCAGTAGAATGTCTGTTGAGAAGCATCAAAATAAAGTGTTAGCAGATATTAAGCAGACAGTCTACTAATACTCTACTAATAGTTAGCTGACATGTAGTTACAACATTAATTATAGGGACCATCAAAATAAAGTATTAACACAATCTTTACTTCACTGTCATATGATGCTTATGTATAATGTCCCTATGAAAGTGCAGTGATAAAACTGCAAATACTAATAAAAACAGCTTTGGGTTTCTTTCAAACTATAAAACCCATTTCATTAGCAAATTATTATGAGGTCATAACATAAAATACTTTACCACACAAAAGAAATAAAGCAAGATAGATAAGGCATAGATTACAAACTGTTCCATTAATATATAATCACACTTTCTTTTTTTTTTTTTCTTTCTTTTTTACAGATTAGGAGTGCATAAGATGAGGAATCAGTCTGCCCAACTGAACCTCTTGCAGTTGCTTAATATCAATAAATCGGCCCTGGAGAAGGAGGTTGTCCCTGTTGACTGTATATCTCCCCTGTTCTGTGAGTCAGCCCACCCAGCCATGTGGCACAGATGCAACATTAATTATCATAAAACCACTGGCCATGTGCAGGGACTTCAAAGTGTCCAAACGTCAGTCTGAGCGACTGCAGAGCCTCAGTGTGACTAATGAGCTAGCCGAGGAGAAACAACAGCAAGAGGACAAGTGTTGGAAAACCTTCCCTAGTGACGCAGAATCAATAAAGCAATCCGTTGTCAGTGTAGGAGGGAAATGCTTTTCTTTTTTTTCTTGAAATAATTCTGGTCATCATCAGTGGTAATGACTTAAAACACATTTAACACAAAACACATTTAAACATTTCTGAGAGAAAATGTCTGTCTACTGTGTACACTTTTTAAAGTTATATTAATTTATGAGAAAATTATTTGCAGTCTAGATTAAACCAATCCCAATTGGTAACCAATTAATGAAACTGTAAGGTCAAAGATAAAGCAAACACTGCGCTTCTCAAGAGACATAGTAACCAACCCGGTCTCATGGGAGATTGTAACTGTTTTATGAGATAGTGATTTCATATGAATCTATAATGATTTTAAGAAAAAGTTTCACCCATAAACATAACTGTTAGTAGGGCATAAGCAGATTGTATGAAAATATACGAATGCGATTGTACAAATTCATACAAATTAGCCAGCAATTCCCCAAAATATGTAGTTAAATTCTGCATGAAATGATATGGAAGTTGCATTAGTCTTTTCTTCCCTATTGTGACGTATATCTGAGTGAAATGGCTTCTGGAACAAGAACAAATGTAGGGCGGGGCTTGATTTTGTCTGTGGGGAATTGATTGGATAGTTGTGGTTTGCTATTGGTGGATCTCATGTGATTGACAGGTTGCCCCGCCCTCGTCCTCAGAGTAGAGAAGAGATGAGCTGCAAGAGGGAGGGGACGTTATTTTGATTTAAGATTACGAGACAATAAAAACTGTACTATTCGATTAAATAAAAAAATAAAAAAAAAACAACAACAACAACAAGTATTGTCAAAATTCAAGAGTTGAATTTTTATTTCATAGTGACTTTAGGAATTGCCATGAGACTGTGTTGGACTAACCCTGTGCTTGGATTAAATCACCATTATCCTTGATTAATACATTTTGTTAAATATTTGATTGTTAAATTGAATTAGCCTACTTTAAGAAAGTCCATTTCTTTATGGATGAATCGTCTATTGTACAACCCTGTGGAAAAGACCACAGACAGATGCATTTCCTATACATTGCAGAGTTGAGCTTTTGCAGTATTGGTTTATTGTGTTTACGCCACACATTTCAAAAGTGGTTTTCATGCCTCTTTTCTAATGTGTCTTTAAAATTGTCTTTAATCCACATGATAAATCACATTAAAGTCCATAATTGGTTGAAGCACATGAAAGATGCCCTGCGTCTGGGACGGCCACATCTTCAGGTTTTATCAGGCATTTCTGCTAATGAGATCACTCTCATGAGAGACCTTTCGTAATTACAATTATCTCAGGAATTCAATGCTTATAAACCTTAACTTGACCCATGATTTCGACTTGATTTATACTTTTATATCTACAGTTTTTGATTAGTGAGCAAGGGAACAAAATCCTGACATAATGACATACCTTTTATTCAATGAATGAAATAACAGTATTTAGGATGAAGGGCCACCAAAGATACCCAAACCAGGATGATTGAGGGGTGTACTTTAGAAAATGGACTTTAATCAATATTTTTCCATGGGTACTAATCTACTAATGTTGGAACAGTGTTGATCTCCACAGATATTTAAAAAAAACAGAATTTTACAGATTTTACGTGTATCAAATATTTTCTGCATTATATCGTTTAAAAAGAATATATTCTCAGCCCCATTGTCCCTTACTAAGGTGAGCTACCAAAGATAACCAAATTTGAACTTTATTTGTATTTGGGCCCATTATTTGAGTGTTAGGGGCTGTTTATACAACACGTTTTCAACTAAAAACAGAAAACCTTTTATGCTTTTTGGCTGTTCATTTACACAACAACAGCGTTTTAGGGGCCTAAAAACTTTTGGAAACGGGTTGCAGAGTATACGTTTTTTAAACCGATACCGTTGTCGTCTCTGTGTAAACTACAAAAATGGTGAAACCGGTGACATCATGCGCATGTGGATTAAAGGGTTTCTTCTCAAAGTGACATCGCCAACTACTGGCCTAGCATGAATAATACAGCGCTTTTAGTCGTTTTCATGGATCTGTGTGAACGGAGATCATTTTGACAATGTTGTCATCTGTATGCGAAAACCGCAAAGTTAAAACTTTTCCATTTTTATTACTTCATTGTTGTGCAAATGTACCCTTAGACAAACCTGCACAAATCACCTTATTTTCTGCATTTAAAACATCCACTTGGCTCAAAAATATGAGGGGGCACGTGCAAGTTGAATTGGCGTGACACCTCTGTGTGGGAGTATGTTTTCTCTTTAAAAAGGCTTGGGTTTAAAAGATTTGCATCTCAAATCTTTTGTCTTCAGTCCCCTCGTTTATTTGCTATAGTCATTGAACTCATTGCAATTTCTTTCTGTCTTGGTCATAGGGCAACAGGCATTATTAGAACATTAGGAATAAGAAATACCCTAAAATCGGATAATATTGTGTTATTCAATCATGACCCAGTTGCCTTCCCAAACCTTACATATTTTAGACAATTTCATTTCAGCACCCCGAGATCTCTTCCAGCAAAAATATTTCCATTTTAAACAAGTCTCCAAGAATGTTTGCAACCTTGGAATTATAGTTATAACAGATAATGCAGATCTTTTTAAGCATCATTGTATTCCTCTTTTGAAAAAAAATAAAGTAGCATCTTGGCAGACGGACCTCACAGTCTCACTTACTGGCAGAATTTCATAAAAATGAATATGCTTCCCAATTGAATTTCTTATTTTAGAGTGTTTAAAACTGTTCTACAACAGTGACAGCGTTTCTGCTGCACAAAAAAAGCTGAGTGTTCAGTTTGATCACTGATGATGCACTTGAATAATTTGTATTTTTGGTCAATGCATGGGGAGATATGATGATATAATTTTTGTTTTTCAGATGTCTTAGCTCTGTGAAGTGTTTTTGATTATATTTTGTTGTAAATGTTGTATGTCAAGTCACTATTAGAGTGATTGGTGTGCTGTTATGTGAGATTTCTTCCATCTCAGCAAATATACACAGCTGGTTTTAGTGTAGTGTATAGAAGCAAATATACAAACTTTTTTAGTTTGTTCAACGTAAAATGCAAGCTGATTGAATGTGAATCCACAAGTACAAAACATCAGTAATTTTGATAAAATAGAATGCATAATATTGTATTTGATGAAAGCACAGACCGACTGTAATTAAGTTGTTACTGAAGCTGGTTGCCTCAAGTTTTTGAGTTCTGATTTTCTACAGTTGGTCGATACAGAAAATATAGTGATTTCTGAGTTATCGCATTGAAAATGTCCTATGATAACAGCTTATAAAATAGAAAGTGGCCATTGTAGCACATTAATTCAATCAGACTTGATGAATCTGCTTGTTAAAGGGATACTTAAGGATTTAGCATTAAGCTTTGTATTAGTAGAAAACCTGTAGTATTTTCGAATTACCGTGCTTTCCACCCTCATATCCCTCTGAGACGAGAGATTTATGTATTTTTTGTCTGGAAAAAATCCTCCGATGACGCAAAAATTGTCATATTGCGTCATCGGATGATTTTCTGGCCAGAGGCTAAAGACTACAGCCAGTAGTAGGGGCTGTTCCGCATGTTTTCAACCCGCCCATAGAGGGTGGGATCTCACTCACAGAATGTACACACAGTGTCAGCTGTCTTTCTTTGGAAGCTAAGCTAGCAGGCTCTTTCTGTGGAGAAAGCTGAGCAGTAGGATAAAGCTGAATGGGTTACCATCCTCTTTTTCCCGGACTTGTCCGGCGGGCGAGATCGTTCAAAATGTCCGGGATTCGGGATTTGCTTTCTGCTTTCTGCAGTCGCCATTCATTGTTTACATGCACAACTTTTGTTTCAATCTAACTGAATTCATTCCGATTGGTGAATCTGAATGTAGTGTTTAAACATGAACGCTAAACAAGTGATCGGTTGATGTGCGTTTTACCATTGCTAAGAAAATTCCCGTTCCTCCGTGAGAGATACGAGACCGGCGCCTCTCAGTAATGACGCCACCGGCCTCGCACCGTTCTCCCGTGGCCCTCAGCCTCGTCCTGCTCGCCACAGTAAACATGATGAATGGCGACTGTAGAACGCAAAAGCCGAATCCCGGACATTTTGGGCGATCTCGAAATCCCAGGCAGACTCGTCACGGAGACTCAATAGTAGCCTAGCCTTGTTGTTTTCAACTACGCTCTCTTACCGGTAGGCGTGGCTTGGGAGTGGCCTCCTAGGGCAGCGAAGCAAGTGCATTCTGGGAGTTGTTGTCTTTCATCCACATGAGCCAAAAATACATTTTTCTGGCTTTTCTCAGTCTAGAAAGCTCCAAATTCAAAAATTTCTTCTCATTTCTTCTACATAAATGACCTATTTTAAATACACATTCATCTTTCCAGAGGTGAAGTATCCCTTTAAGTCGTGGCGTAATGCTGTTTATGGGCCGAGCTTCTACTCATTTCATATGAGAATACTATCTCAACAGCTGTTTATGAAGACTATGTATTAATATTACACATTTAAGCTAAGCATTTAAAAACTTACACTATACAGTCTCTAGGCTCTCAGTGTCCCAGACACAATTATTTTAACAATTTATAAAAGATGAATCACTGTCTGTGAATTCAGTATGAAGATATTGCATCACATCGTGAGGATATTTTACTATTTTGTTGCTTCCTTTTGGCATCTGATTTGGACCCAGACATGGTGGCGTGTGACAGCAGACTTAATGAGTGGATAGAAAGAGTTTGTGTGTCTGTAACTGTATGTGGAACTGCCATCAAGCCGGATAGAAAAAGAAGCAAGTTTACACCATTATTTAATTTTTCTTCATACATTCATACAAAACTTCATACAAAATTGTGCTGTTCAAAACTATTCATAGTGCAATTTACTTGCAGTTTACTCCTGCTATCCAACACCTCACTGCATGTCTACAGTCTACATGCTGTAACATGTTGAAATGAGTGCCAAAATATGCTTATATTGTTGCTTATGATTTAAAATGGCCTTCCATTTAAAATTTGATATAAAATGGCCACTTTGTTAACAGTGTTAAAGTAGATATTAAATGCAAAATAAAATGAATTTCATCCAACAATAACCTTTTAAACATTTAAAGGTCAAAATACCAGAAGTACCTGAAACAATCTAAATAAATATCCAAGTACATTTCATTGAGTACACTAAGAAGATCTACAATATGTTTTCCCATAATGCTGATATACAAATGCGTTAATGATATCTTATTTGGAACAAAATCACATTGATTTCTGTCTATATGACTTCAGGTGTAAAGTTAAAATGGGATACCATCAGGGATAGTGACATTAACAAAGGGCTATGTTTCATTTTAAATTAATGAGTCATTATTTGGGAGCAAACTAAATATTATAAAAAATAATTTCATCCTTGATCTGACACATCAAGTCATAATTCGAGGAGGCACTCAATTACCTCACCACCTTTCCATAACAATGAGCAAACAAATTGAAAATATTTTTTCTCATGGAACAAAAGGACTTTCAAATTGTCCAATCTTCCATTAGCTGTAATTGTAATTCACACCTGATCCTTGTATACACTGGTTATATGAGGAACTGCATATTTATACAGCATGTTACCATCAAATCATTTCTGAGAATTAAACTCTAAAAGCAATTCTTTCCTGTTAACTTATGTTAACTTAAACAATATAGCAGTGCAGTGCAGTGGAATATCAGAATTGGCTTCCTTTCAATTCATTAGTTTATAAAGTCTAGGAAACAATATAGTGCGAGAGCACACTGTAAGTTTAGAAAAATGTACAGATTTTTTGGCGTGACTCACAGATTTTGACTCGATATAATTTTATAGATAGAATCAGATCAATCCCAAAGATCCCACCGAGAAATTTGGCAGGTTACCACTCGAAGGTGATTGGGCTCCAGGTGAGACCCCATGACGTCAGTCCGACGTAAACTCTCAGTTCCTTCCTTCAGGGAATGGGGGTTACATTAGTAAGCTATAGGCGTTTTCATTTCAAGCCATACATGTCAAATTTCAGGTCACTTTTTAAATACATTTCACACTCTATTTATTTGTACTCACTTTTCATTAGGCTTTTATATTTATTTATTGCAACATACAATTATGTCATGATATGTTGATTTTTTATATATATATATATATATATATATATATATATATATATATATTGTATGTGCCATTTTATTTCAAGGTGTATTTTATTTCATATGAGGTTTTTCATTTTAAGGTGTATTTTTCATGTTATATAAAAACAATTATTTCAAATATCATTTAGCTGCTTGCATTTCATTCTACTTTTATTTATTTATGTATTGCAACATTCCATGAAATATTCAATCATTTTAATGTTTAATTAATTTAGTCTGTTAAATGACTCTTTTTCAGAGTCAACAAGCTATGCAAGCTATGTCACGTATTTTCTTGTCAACAGGCTTTCAATGTACTGAACACTGTATAAATATATTTTCCATAAGAGTCGGGTGGTGCAAGAGGATTAATAGTTGATTTTCACAGTTTCCAGAGGCCACTGAATTTCAGGGACTTGAACTCTTATAGCTTCTTCTGTCATGCTGTCCGAGTCTGTTCCTGCATGAATTTGTATTCGGAAAGTCAGAAGGGTCTCAGAAATGTCATTTGGCTCCTCAAAAATAGAGGAGGGAGATGTAAAAATAAAAACGTCCTGGTTTATGATGTACTGGAAATAATCCAGGTCCAGCTGATGCCCATGTAAAACTCCACTTGTTGTTAACCCTGATGTATTCTAAGTGTGTGTCATCAGTGGTACCTGTGAGGGACAGATAATAATTCAATATGCTAATCCAGCCTGTTTAAATCATCATGACGCATAAATAAGCCATAAACTACAAGTCCTGGTTAAAGGCAGGGTGATTTGTTCCAGAAACATTTTTGTTATGCTGGTTGAAAGTCTCTTCACATCTGGATAGCAATAACTAATGTAAGTGGTCTAAATGTATTTATATGTTTATATATCGTTTGTGGATGGTGTAGGATCATAAAATGTTTGTCAAATCATTGCCCTTGTTCCTAGGGCAATGATACGTTGTCCTACCTGCCTGTCAGTGTAACGGGTTTAACTAACAAAATGTGTTATTATTGTTCATTTGTGTCATTTCATAGTTAATATGTCATTGCCTCCTGTAGTTTGTTATGATGCAGTACCGAAAGACTCCAGCAGGGGGTGGGGCAAGCATGGAAAGGTAATAACAGGCACACGTGTTCCCCCACTCATTTTGTTACAGACTCAAAGACTCATATAGGCCACTGGGGGCGGAATATATGCCTTGCGCTCAAGCACACGCACACGCAAAAGTAACCTGATGATTATGAATGTGTCGGGAAAAAATAGCAAGAAGACATTTTAATTTTTTTATTAATGAACTAGTGTTTTCTGAGTCCGTGTTGGCTGCAAAGATGAAGTTGACGTTGCTGACTCATCTCAACTTCATCCAACTCAAGAGAAATACACCTTTCATTTGGATAACATAATCAGATAGAATTTGTTTTCAATTTGAATTGGTTCAATAAAAAAAGTAGATATTTCAAGCTTTCTTTATGCCTATTTATCATGTTTGTGAGGCAAGTAGCCTATATGCTGATTTTGGTTAATTTGTGACATGGCAATTCAGTTTTAAATTCACATGCCTTGTAATCTTTAATAAAAATAACTTGTCTTGTGTTCTCACACTACGTAACCAGACCTCACGTTG
This sequence comes from Squalius cephalus, assembly GCA_022829025.1. Lineage (NCBI taxonomy): Eukaryota > Metazoa > Chordata > Actinopteri > Cypriniformes > Leuciscidae > Squalius > Squalius cephalus. The sequence goes on from CM040816.1 coordinate 5,633,090, forward strand.
GCCAATAGAATTGACTTATCGGTAAGCCCCGCCTTCCTTAGTTACTGTCGCTATCTTGGACAAACAATCAGAGTTGCTAACTGTCTTACAGGTTACTGAGCTCACATTATTGATATTATGAATAAACCGGGCTTCAGTCGTATTGCACAGAAAATTGGTCCGTTCGCGTAAATCTTATCACACTTTTGAAACGCTCTGGTGAACGTGCGCACAGTACGATGATTCAAAACATGAATACACATGCCCATCCTCTCAGGATACCTGGAATCAGTGTTACAAGTAACCCAGGCACATAATTTTACCATTTTTTTGTAGCATAACACCATAAAACCGATGAGAGCTTCGAATCTTCCCATGTTTCTTTATGCCGCTAAAAACTTAAAGATGTCCGAGTTCCGGTCCCTGTGCAACTGATACTCAACTGCCATTGGCTCATCTGCGTTTGATGGGAGGGGCTTACCGATAGGTCAATTGGAGCATTTGCACACATGTTTCAGACACTCGTTCCACAAGAGGCATTCCCATAGCATCAGTGCCATGACACAGCGTCTCGTTCCCTTCTACACTGGGTTATATATGTAACCTGGGATATTTTTAATATTGTAAAATTATTTTATAACTCAAGGAATGATGCTGAAAATTCAGTATCCTTTAATGCAGTTTTGCTTCCCTCAATTCAAATTCTGTCCAAATCAGGAACTGGGTTAGAATTAAAAAGGTATTCTCAATTAACTTCTGATTATCTCAAAATCCTGATGTGGAACATTCCAAATCAGTCACTCATGAGGTTCTATTCCAATTCAGATATTGCTGGAGAAGGCAGCCGCTGACAGCAGGGCAGCTTACTAAGGTTTTGGAACAGAGCCCGTGTGTGAGAGCCGCGGGTGTGTTGAGGCACTTGTAAGCAGCTCTGATTAAAGAGACGTTGGATGTCATTCTACTAGGCAGACCTATGGGACAGCTGCCAATGAAAGTGCATCCCCAGGGGTGTTGAAACAGAGATAGCGGTCGGAAACTGACACGAAGAGCATGGCAGTAGAGGGCTTCTCTGAAGGACAGAGATCGGAGTTGTGCGGCTTTTTGATGAACATCCTGGCAGTCACAGTGTGAGATGTGAATTGTTCCTGACTGAAAGAACGACTGCAATGTTACAGCACTATACTTTTCTTTTTCTCATTTATATCTAGCATTTGGACACACTTTAGCTGATACTCTGATATATGTTGTATAGATTATACTTGCAACACGGGAATGCAATACACTGGACCTTTCCATATGAAAAAAATAATAATAATATATATTTTTTAATTAATGTAAATCATTAAAATCTGAATAAAACATTATCATGTATTTTCTGAGAAAAATATATGACACCGGCCTTGTTGAGGCCTAAAATCACAATAGAATAAAAGCTGCAAGTCTGCTTCTAATCTAGAAAGATATTTTAATAAAATAAATATTTTGCTCCAATAAAGTTGGCTACAATTATTGGCACCCTTTTATTAAATACTTTTTGCAATCTCCATTTTCCAAGATAACAGCTCTGAGTTTTCTCCTATAATGCCTGATGAGTTTGGAGAACACCTGACAAGAGATCAGAGATCATTCCTCCATACAGGATCTCTCCAGATCCTTCAGATTCACAGATTCAGATGTTGGTGCTTCTCCTCTTCAGTTCAGCCCACTCATTTTAATAGTGTTCAGGTCAGGGACTGGGATGGTCATGACAGAAGCTTCCTTTTGAGCTCAGTGACACATTTTTGTGTTGATCTTGATGTTTGTTTTGGATCGATGTCCTGATGGAAGGTCTAACCATGGCCCTTTATAAGATTTCTAGCAGAGACAGTCAGTTTTAGATTTTTTACTTGTTGATATATTGATAGAGTCCATGATACCATATATCTGAACAAGATGTCAAGGACCTCCAGCAGGAAAAAAAAAAGCCCACAACATTAAAGATCCAGCAGTATATTTTAATGGGGCATTGGGTTCTTTTTATTCCTGTGTGTACCTACAACAAAGATGCAGGTGCTGTTTGGTTTTTATTTCATATTGTGTTTAGGCTTTCTGACCCCAATTCTTGAACTGTTATCCTTGGAGAGTCTTTGGCTAATCAAATTATCCTTCACATCGTGCATTAAGACAATGTATACACACATCCTCTTCCAGGCAGATTCAGGGCGTAAGTTCCAGGCGGAACTTCTTATTGTTTGCCCTGATGGTGGAAATGGTGGGCTTTCCATTTTGTGAAGCTCATCAATCTTTCCCTGCACATCATAACTATATTCTTTGGTTTTACCCATTGTGGTAGATGATTAAGGGAATGGAAATTTGGCATTTGAGAATTTGGCCTGTATTTAGCTGTTTCTTGAGTTGATTTGTTTATATAATATGCCTCTAAATGACAGATTATGCTCTGATACCATGCTCTGCTATTGAATGAACTTCATTTTTTGGTAGCTAGGTAATTGATTCTTAAATGCATTAATGTTTCGCCAATCATACATATTCGGGTCTTTAGCGTCCCAAAATACATTTACATTTAATTATTTAGTAGACACTTTTATCCAAAGCGACTTAAAAATAAATAGAACAATATAAGCAATCAAATCAACAATATGGCAACAATATGATATTATTACATACTATATCTAACATGGATGGATCTCTTAACTGCCGCAATACTATAAAATCCGCTCCTGATATTTTAATAACAATTACAAAATAATAAAATAAATCATATTTGGTACCTTCTGGAACATGAATTTGAGCAGAAGCTTTGCATCATCACTGTCATCATCAGAGCTCATTTCCCCAGTATATTCAGCATCTGGCTTATATTCAGGATTGGTTTCAACATCTTCAAAATCAATATTTTGATCGCTGACAGCTTCTTCACCAGATCCACCATCAAAATACAGTGATACTAATATTTGATTAGTACCAGCTCTGCAGTAAATCACTAAGCCATTCAAAGTTTTGCTGATGATACTTGTGTCTTATTTTGTTTTGTTCCTACAGTAATTATAAGTCAAACATCATGTCATCATTGTCAGACATTGCCACCTTGAGGAATAAAGGTGAATTGCACTTATTGAGTCACCAGAGATCCAATTATTGTTGCGCAGAGAAAATATACTTACACTATTACATAACTTGGGTCAATAGCGACCCTATATACTTTTTACAAAAAATAATTAGTAAGCAGACTTTCTTTAAAACTATATATTTTCTTGTTATACTTAATAGATTGAGGAATACTAAGAAAGTTGATGTCTAACTTTAAAAAAATGAATGAGCAGGAGGGTAATAAACAACGTCCCGGGTCAATAAAGACCTGAGGGATGCGTTTAAGGGTTGAAATGTTCAGTCACTTTATTTTGCAGCCAGGTCTTTAAGGTACAAAAATAAACCTGCCCTGAGAAATATTAACTGTAGTAACAGTGACAACAAAGCCCTTAAATGAAAGCTTTCAAATGCAGCACTTAGTACAAACAGAATTAGCTGATATATTATGGCATAAAGTGCCCTCTCCAAGATATTGCCTCTAGCTCTCACATAAACAAATGCATATGATTTATTTTGACTGACTCCATCAAAGTGAAAATAAGGTCCTTGAATCTCTGAAACTGCAGTGCAAAAGAGCTCAGAGGCAGGTATACAGCTTTTCTCTAAAAATAAGACACAGCCTTATCAGGTTTGGAACAGCCTAGACATTTTTATCTTTCAGCTTGTGACAGATAGATACCCTGTATCAAATGTCTGTGGACTTTTTTTTCTTTTTTCCCTTTTTTTTACCAGCTTGAGGATCAAGCTTAATAATGTTCTGGTTTAGGCATTAGCATTGAAAGGACTGAGAAAGCTCTCTTCACTCAGCTTTATACAATTTAATCTTTGAGCTTAAAATCCATTTAAGATGTTTGTTGTCACATCTGTCAAGTAGAATCTTGTTAAAGCGAGCAATCAGCCTTGCACATATTTGACCCTGACTGAAAATGGAGTGTTGGTAATATCCTTAGCTTGCGTGTTTCTTTGCACAATTAAATGTCAGCGAATTCATAGCACAATCTAACTTGGTGTATTCCTTAAAGAGAAACAAGTTCAGTTTTTGTATTAGACCTTGTATTTACATGCATCTCAAATGCATCTCTGTTGAGCGCTTGTGATCACCGCTAGAGATAAGTAGTGCAGCTCGAACAGTCGAGCATAGCACTAGCAAAGCCAAGGTCATGGGTTCAATTCCTAGGGAATACAAATGATAAAATATAGCATCTTGAATGCAATGTCAGTCTGCCAAAGCCAGAAATGTGAATGCACCAGGACACATCAGTTTCTCTGCTTCTCAATGAAGATTGAGTGATTGGATCACAAAATATTCTAGACAGATATATTGTATTTAGCACTCTGTCCATTGGTAAAAAAAAAGTATATATAGTATATGTGTCTTTTTGGTTGGTGTCTGCTATATTGGCAAGATAAGGATGAATTGACAGATGCAGGCAGCAACAGTCCTTTGTAACTGATTTTCACAAGATTTAGTGCATAAATTCTAAATATTGTACTGTAGATAATATAAAACCCAAAATTAAAAATAACATGACTTTAGTTTTATTAGCATTCAAAGTCAAATTCAAGAAACAATGCATTTGTTGCACAACATTGAAAGCAGACTGCTGTAAAGTCACAGCTTGATGTAATTTGGGTGCACTGCAATAAATCACCGTGTCAGTAAAAAAAGAAAAAATGAAAACTAGCATTCCTAATGTTAAAATCAAGGTGATTAATATAGATAATAATAAGTAGAGGCCATACAACAGACCCCTGAGGAACACCCCTCATAATATGTAAGGGTGCCAATGAGTGACCTTCCATTCGCACACATTGTGTCCTGTCCACTATATAATATTCAAACCAGGATATTGTCACATTTTCAGCTAGCCACCATCCTCTGCACTACACTTCCCAGCATCCCTCCTCGTCCCCACCTGCACGTCATCATCACCCTCATCACTGCCACTACAAATGCACACTCCTCACCACAGTTCATTGTCCGACCTCGTTTGATGAATGTGGACTCTTCCCCTTTGTCTCCAGCGATCTACCTGTCTCCAGCCTCTTCCTTCCCTCTGTGTCTCTGCCAAAATCACCATTTGGACTCCACTACCGTGCTCACCTCATCCCTACACCTTTGTTATTCACCATCCACCTTCCTCTCCTGTGTCAACATTCTGTAACAGATTCTGGGCCCTATCTTGCACCCATTTTTGCAAACCATACATAATTACAAAGAAACATATTCCACATGAGGGAAATCATTGTGGTGTCCATGAAGATGTGAAAAAATAGGCCTAAATCTAGCTTACACATTTACCCAAATTATCATACGCCTGTTTAACCGAAGCTAATTTGGTTGGGTTTGTCCCATCCCCAATGTCACTTCTCTGTCTTTTACGGCCCTGGCGAGAACATTGGTCTCCTCGGCTGTGAAACGCGCCTGGCAAATCCGCCGTTATAATAGCAATCCGCCATGGAACAAGCACGCCTTCTCTTAAAGGGAATGTGAGATGTCGCTCTGATTGGTTTATTTCACATTACGCCCAAACCACACCTATGAATAATGAAGCTACTTCAGACCAACCTATTTTAGATTTGCGTCGGGCGCAAGAGTCATTTATCCCACCGGTATAATAGCAACAGCGCCCAAGATCCGCCAACAAAGTTACTTGCGTTTCGCGTTTGATACTTGCGTTTCAGATCGTTAAAATAGGGCCCATAGTGCTATTAGACAATCCTATTAATTTGAGTCTAGAATTCAATATACTGAAATCAACAGAATTAAATGCGTTATAAATCAGTAAAAAGTGATGCACAATGATGTCCTTTATCAAGTACCTCAATAATGTAATTTAAGACCTTTATTGTTTTTTTTTTTCTTTTAAATACCTGACTCATTGTATTTTTCTGAAAATTTTATGTTCAGTTAAATATGAAGACAACTGTTCACTAACTAACACGGTCCAAATACATGCAAATGAACCAAAAACAGGACACGATGTCACAAGATGCGACCCTAAAAAGGACAGAATGCTAAAGCATACCAGTTTTTTTTTTTCTCGACATAGTCTAGATGTTGCCCATCACAGTTCGGTCCAGGCGTCAGAACCGCATCTCCTCACAGCAGATCTTCATTTGTGTGTGTAACGGAGGAATTCCTGCCACAGTTTTGACATTCTTTTACACAGTTTATAAGCTCTTCACAAGCTCTCAGCTCCATCATATACCATCATATATACCAGCGCATTCTCATACCCAAATCGTCACTTTTTCGTCACTTTCTGACATTCGTCAATATCCAACGCACAAAGCACCCTTTAGCGTCCATATGAGACGCATAACCCTACCACAGACCTAAACCTACCCATAACCGAAGCGTCTCATATTGACGCCAAGGGTGCTTTGTGCGTCGGATATTGACAAACTTCCGAAAGCGTCAGTTACATGACGCCTAAACCTACCCATAACCCGAAGCGTCTCATATGGACGCTAAAGGGTGCTTTGTGCGTCGGATATTGACGAATGTCAGAAAGTGACGAATTGGGTATGAGAATGTGTTGCATATACATGTAAGGTGTGTTTTTAGAATGCTGTCAAGCACAAGACTCTACAAAGACATGAGCGCAATGGTTAAAGACGTCTGTCTATTGTGTTTACATTGAAAAACAATGGAAAAGTAAAGCAGTGGAATGGACAAACGCATTCTGTGTGAACGGCCCCATTTTGTGGTAAACAGAGGAAACATTAAACCTATGTTTCTGATTTTCACCCGACAAACTCTTTTCAGACAGGCAGTATTTGCATTTGAATTGTGTTTTGATGACAGACCGACTTCCTCATATCGACCTTCTTTGACAGTGGTCTTTATGACAATCCCCCAGCCCATTAATTTCGCCCCTTCTCCTTACCTCTGCTGTTTCTGGGGTTATTTCTCGAAAAACTTCAATTACCTTCAATTTTATTCGCCTGTTTGCATTGCATGCTGGGAATCCTCACAGTTTGTTGTGTGATATCTGGTGAGTGATGTTATCAGATAGATTGAGGGTAAGTCACTCACTCGTTCGGGTCGCCATAAAATTAATGAACTATGCCTGAAAAACGATCCTGTCTCCCTCAGAGTCCCACCTTTTATAATTGACATCTAAACTGCTGACACATTGGTGCAATATCTCAGCACCGCCAGCAGCATTTGGTGCTGGATTATTTTGTTTGTAGCATTGCGTACATACATACTGACATAATAGATTATTACAGTATTTTGATTCATAGAATGGCTTAATTGTTGCCGTTCACATCAGTCTAATAACAGTTTTAAGGTCTCTATTATTTTACTTTGAGACATGGAGAATGCAAGTAAGAGAATGCAAAGAAAGAAAAAAAAGTTTATCTACCCACTTTTTTTTTTTTTTTTTTTTTGAATATTCATTGAAGTTTTGGTGTATCTAACAGCTTTTAATGTTTATTCCTTACCTATCACTCAATTTAGGTCAACACTTTCAGATACAAAAATTCATAGTCATGAAGGATGACATACTTCAATATTTAAAACAATACGATTCGATACTAATTTATGGAATTTTTTCTTCCATCACAGTAGCTATCATCACAATTATTCAACAAACAGTCAAAAAACCATTAAACAAATCAATACACTCAGTCCTCACCTTATTGCTTACAATCACAAAATATGAATATTCCACATTAAACATTACACTAACATACTTGAAAATGTAGTTGCCCACCCGAGTGTGGAACTCATTTGCATAGAATAAAGTACAGTGCAAAAACAGTGTCTTTAATATTTGACGGAATGCATGATTATTTTACCATACATTTTTTACATTATTAAAGGCATAGTCTGAAATACATAGAATCCAAACACGATAAGAAATGGTTGAGTCATCATCCATTCATTTATCTGTTGACAGGTTTGTCCCGTGAACTGCTATGTTAACATTAACAATCAACAACCACTAACATAAACTGTGCTTTGCGTTAAGATGAAGTGGATGTGTTGTAGTTTATATCAATTGAAGACCCATTTTGATCCCTTAAAACTCATCTTTGATCACCAAAATGACATATTTAAACATTTTTCCTTGAAAAAAAAATTCTTCATGCCTTCATGATTATAACTCTACACTCTTGCCTCATTTAGTATATGCGGTTCTATGAATATGCAAATGAGCCCCGCCTCCACTCACTCACAGCAGCTCAGAGATCCATTCGTTGATGATCACATGTTGATCTGATTGGTTACAAGGTAGTTTGTGACGTCAGAAACACCAGCGATTTCAAACTGCATTTTTAAGACTGTCTTTGGTTCACTGCAGTTTTAAGGAGAAAATACTCAACAATGCTGTCGACTTATGAATTTACACACAGTTTGTCTTAAAGCATATTAAAAACACCACATAGCCATATAAACAACATTAAAAGCTTGATTTTCTCAACAGGGTGACTTTAACATAACACGTTTTTATCTTAACATTCCAGTGATCATGAATTTGAAATTTGAAACTTAAAATGTTGGATTTAAATTCCTAAAAAAGGTTGCATAACTTGGTGATGGAATGGCCATTCGTTCAGGGTTTTACATAAGACAAGCGGTTTGCAAAATGGATAGATGGTTGCTTGGATGGTTGGTTGGTTTCGAAACTACATGAAATTACAAGACACATGACAAAACATGCAGTTTCAGGGACATATCAGTTAAGCGATCAGTATTCCCCACAATTTCTGTGTTTCATTTTTTTTGTTGTATTGGCAGATTAATTATTTAAGAATGATCCCTTTAAGTCACCTTATAATATCATGAGACTGAGCCCAGGAGAAGAGAAAAATTGGAAAGAAGTGGTGTTCAATTTTTAATAGAAGAGAAAGTTTCTCAATATACAATTGTCTGACTCATCATTTTGCCCACCCTTGTCTAAAGAGGACTTTGCAAAATCAATAACTGTCATATCCTTCATCTCTCCAAGTCAATTTTGAAGTCACCCTCCGTTAAGACAGCGTTCATTTTATTTAGAACACATACCGGCCCATTTAGGCGTTAAATTAATAATTTGCAAAACTATGCATGCAAACAGACAGGTGCTTTTGTAGCACGTCAGTGTGAAACCTTCAGGAAAGTGGGCCTTTAGGATGCCCTCCTGTGGAGCCACACTGGAGTGGGGCTGATAAATGGGCCGTGGAGAATAGTGGTTCTAAAGAAGTGCATGAGCAATCAGCAAAGTAGCAGAATAAAGAGATTGGCCAGTGGCACATATCAGGTTATGCTACTAGAGGAAGAGTGCAAACATGCACAAGGCAGCAAGCTGAAAAGATTTATCCAATGTTTTTGCTCTAAAAGTACTCATCCAGCCCAGCAGCAGCTGATCCATTTGCACTGAGGAGACTTTTCTCTGCTAAAAAGGCAAATGTTTGTTTTTGAGAAAATTGAGTTATTCCAGCACACAGCCTCCAGGTGTAACTGAAGGTTGTTAGAAAGTGCACTTCAAACGCTGTGTCAGATTACATGTTGAAAAGTCAAACAAAATGTCCTGTCATAAGCTAATTGGTTCCTTTTGTAAAATATATCACTTTGGAGTTTCTTACTTTTAGACTGCTGCCACAGTTCAAAAGTAGATGAGGGGTTACGCTCAGTACCGTGCATTCATATGCCATCGTAAATCTTTGATATGTCTCTGCTGACACATCCCAACTTACGCAAATATCGGTGATTACTTCGAGGTCACGACAATGAGCTATTCCAAAACCAAGGGAACATTCTGAGCCTAAAGGCTTTTAAGCTAATTGCTTTTACTCTCTTCCATCCACTTTTCTCACAATTAATGACAGTGCCGTATAACAGAGTTCAATACAAAACATGCTTATAAAGCTAATTAGATATCATGCTTTCAAGTCAAGCACATAAGGCGAAATGCTCCTTTAGTCTTTAAAGATTTTTAATTCTGCAGGTGGTGATTAATAAAAACCAATATGCAGATCTCATACCACACATTTCTAAACTCGATGCCTACTTAGTGGGTGGCATCAGAATAAAGCATGGACATGTGGACATCTTAGTGGACATGTATTTAATAATATCCTGTAAGTAGCCTTGAATGATAAACTGGAAGTTTTAAGCACTCTGCAGAATTTATTATCTAAACTAGTATCATAACAATCTTTAAACCTTTGAGTAAAATTAAAAAACCTAAAAATCCAACTTTAATTTTGTATTGAATGTACACCTTCAATTTAAGTTTATTCCATTAAAATAAATTAACATTTGACTAACACATTATATTTTTTTAAAGATATACATATTATTTTTGTTAAACGTTTATAAAAAATATATATTGAGATGGAGAGATTACTGACCAGTTTCAAGAAATAGAATTATTACTGTTTTCATATCAATATTCTTAATCTTTAACAACAACAGAAGTTGAGTAAGTTGGATACATTTAAGTGATAAAGGTTGCACAACAAATAATCCTTAACCTTCAGTTTGACTAAATGAGCTGTGAAATTTCCTCATGTTCTCATACTCAGACTTCAAGACAATAACGTAATGCTTGGTATATTAATGTGATGTGGGATGACAAGAATATCTATGGCAAGAGCTCTTTTTAGTCTGCATCATTTCCCTATATTCCTTTTTCCTTTGTATTCCGCTGTAACAGTATGAAAAAGGACAACAAACTGTGCATTTGTGGTCTGCTCTCCCGATTTAATTGACAGTATATCCCATGAATAATTCACTGGTATGTAATAAGAATATCAAATTTTTCTCCCCAAATTGTTCTCACATGGATGCTTTGCAATTGAATCGTCTCTTCTTAGCCCTATTAGCAGTGTTTACTTGAATGTTTCTAAAGCAGGTAAATACAATATTTATTGTCTGCCACAATGACAGAAATCGCTTAGAATTATTATCACTCAGTGTTCCGGTTAACATTTTTGATTGAGGCAACGTGTTACATAAGACAGACGTATATAACTACAGTGATATTTAACACGTAATTTTGCTGTGGAAATACTCGGTGGTTATACATTATCTGTTGTAGTAATTTGTTAATGCTTTTACACTTTTAAAAGTCCTTTTAATTTTCAATAATTGAAGGGTGAGTAGAATAATGTCATCTCGTTTCATCCTGTTTTTGAAAATGCTTATTGAGAGCGAACCTTTTGATGATTGTTTACAGTTTAACAGAAGTTACTCCCATAATTCGTGTAAAGCGTCATGGGGCGTACACTTAAAAAAATGTACTTAATTTTTCATTGACAAGTTTTTGAACTAATATTTTTTAAGTAAATTTCACACACATATTTTTTTAAGTAAATTTCACATATGGAACTAAGTAGACTCTACTTAACTAAGTTAAGTGAAAGTAACAAAGAAAATAAGTAATTTTAACTTGACTAGTAAAAGGTTGAGTAATTTAAGTTTCCTTTGCAATACATTTCACTTTCACAATATAATATTATATATATAATATTATAATATAATATTGAATTAAGTCACACTTTGAAAATATATGCTTTACTTAAAACTACCTAAGTAATTAATACAGTAGATATTATGCAAGACAGCATTTCTACAAATTAGACAATAAGCGTCATGTGAACGCAGAGACCTCAATACTTGGTAGACACAATGACGGTAACATTTGATGGATCGTTTTTGTGTTTGAATGTGTCATTTTGAGTAGAAAACTCAAACTCCAAATGTCACAAAATGGCACGTTACTAATCCTAACAATAAAAGCAATGATAAAACAGTGTAAATACAGCTGGAAAACAGTGAAAAATCAACCTCATTAATTATTCAAGGCCCAGTGCATGATGGGAACGCCAGTATCAGAAAAGTTGAGTAATTTGAAATAATTTTATAAGGTTGATATTTACGCTTTAATTTCTACACGCTTGAATTGAGTACTAATATAGAATTTACTTAGTTTTTTTTTTATTCTTGCCTGAACTAACTTTTTCATGTAAATTACACAGTTTTTTTCTGTAGTATTTAGTTCACTACAAAATAATTTTTATCAGTGTAGAAAAAAAGGATGTAAGTTGTATGTTGCTTTATTTAAAGTAATTTCTGTGTGCACATCAGAGTAAAGTTTCTTTGCAGGTTACATTGTACCTGTGCTATTGCTAGCTAACAGTTAACTCCAAAATATGTGTTATTTATAGTTTTCTCAAATTATTTGAGTTAGCTAACTCATTGGGTCTTAGTAGAAATGTAAAGATTTTCACCCCAAAATTTAGTTTATTATATTTATAATTGAGTGCATTTTTTTATTAAAGTTTTAAGATGTTTAATTTAAGTATTTTTAGACATCTTCTCCCTTTACCACATAATGTCATATAAAATTAGATTAATGAATAGACGATGGCAATAATACACAGCATAGCTCATAAAAACAAGTCTCTATTTGCTTTCTTACATTTAGAGAAAGTACCTGTTGTTAGTTCCTGATTATTTCTTTTAACATTGACCACTTCCAAGATGACTCAGTTATCCATGCCATGTAATGAATGACATTGTAAAAAAAAAAAAAATCTATATATATATATATATATATATATATATATATACAGTATATATATATATATATATATATATAAGGGCTGTCAAAAGATTAATCGCGATTAATCGCATCCAAAATAAAAGTTTGTGTTTACATAATATATGTGTGTGTACTGTGTATAATTATTTTGTATATATAAATACACACACATGCATGCATGCATATATTTAAGAAATATTTGCATACATATACTGTATATATTTATATATAATTTATATTATATATAAATATAATTTTTTTATATATAAATTACACATTTTTCTTAAATATATACAAGCATGTGTGTGTATTTATATATACAAATTTAATTATACACAGTACACACACATATATTATTTAAACACAAACTTTTATTTTGGATGCGATTAATCGCGATTAATCTTTTGACAGCCCTAATATATATATATATATATTAGGGCTGTCAAACGATTAATCGCGATTAATCGCATCCAAAATGAAAGTTTGTTTTTACATAATACATGTGTGTGTACGGTGTATAATTATTTTCTAAACACAAAAAGGAAGGTACAGTACCTGTAAGAGGCCAAGGCAGAAAATCACATTTCCAGATGAAGTTTTCACAGTCATGGCCAGTCGAGTACATTGGATGGCCTTTGTAAGATGTATGACTTGGGAAAAATCACATCTTTTACGTCTTTGCAGTTTTTTTCAAGATAATGGAGGGAAACTGCTAAATATAAAAATATTTAAGTATATTACCGTTTATGTCTATTGGATATATATATATATATATATATATATATATATATATATATATATATATATATATATATATATATATATATATATTATATATGTGATTTTTCCCAAGTCATACATCTTACAATGGCCATCCAATGTACTCGACTGGCCATGACTGTGAAAACTTCATCTGGAAATGTGATTTTCTGCCTTGGCCTCTTACAGGTACTGTACCTTCCTTTTTTTGTTTGTCTGGTTATTATTCAGCATTTTCATGCCAAGACATATAATTCCCATTGCTTGTACAAGTTGTATAGCTATTCCCAGAAGAACTAGGCCCTGTACAACTGGCAAAGAGGGTTTTAGTAGACTGCTGTCAACTTATATTTGCAGTACCCTAGAGTGTCAGTGGTGGATGTAGTATTTTCTGAGGTTACACAAACAAGTGGTCAACATCAGGGCCGGTTCATGGTCATCTTGAAGTGCCCCTAGTTCTCAGCTTGGACTCTAATATTCATATTTCCTTTTGGAAATCTCAGACAGAAAAGCTTTGAAGGGGCTTTGCAGTGTGATGCCCTGGGGCTTGGTTTATAATCCAGCCTTGATCAACATCTTGGAAAAAATCTCTATATTTGTCCTCCCAAGTTATGTTCCAAACCTGGGACAGTGAAGGCAAAGACATGGATCACAGAATTATCTTTTTACATGAAGCCCCCTGTGTAACCATGTGCCTGTAAAGTAAGTGGATATGGTTGTCGTACTGGATATTTTCAGTTTTATCACCCTAGCATTAACCCACCCACCTCACCTGCTCTTGGCACCCAGTTTACATCATGAGGCCAGTCAATCTTCTACAGTCTCAATGAACATCTGCCATTCGGAAAATGGCAAGTAAACATTGGGGTTAGTTGACTGCTCCTCTTGCCATTTCTACTGGGTGAGACTGGCCTGGTTCCAAGAGATATGCAAATCATGACTGCGACAGAAACAGCATTGAAGTGGCTTTCCAAGCTTAGGAAAAATACACAACTTCATGTGGTACTCCTTGCTACAGATATTGAGTGGATGATTTTTTCATAAAATCAATGTAGGATGTGATCTGTTGATGCAGGTGCGGATGGGGGATATTTGGAGTGAGAATAGCATGAGGGTGAAAAGGTTACAGTACAAAACTTCATATTAGTCTGACACTTTCAGTGGTCCAAGGGTCTTTGGATATCTATGGATGTCATTATATTAGGTCGCTTTAAGTACATTTATACCTGCAAGTAATTATATCTGATTTTTAATGTGAATATGGTAGTTAAAGCCATGTAATGTAAAATGGGGCTACAGTAGGCCATCCTTTAATGTAATTGTATACACCTTTAAATTGTTATTATTATTATTATATATTTTTTTTGTTTAAATCACCAGCATTAATAAAATTCTCTCATGAAACAACCAAAATGGTAGAAACAATTCTCCAGAGCCAAGCTTAATGGCAACAAGGCAGGCCACGTGCAATTCAGGAGGTCGTCCAACCCCACCTAAGAGGACACCACGCTCTCACACTGCAAGGAAGTTGTGTCAGCACACTCTGTGAAGCACACACCACCGAATGAAAGCAGCTAGCCTCCCCTGTTCCACACCAGGCGAGTCCTCACTGATCCTGAAGAGAAATGAAAAACACATTAACCAGAGATTACCAAAAGAAAATTATAATCATAATGAATAATAAAAGAAAGAAAACAAGTAAAGTTTACAGACAATGTGGTGTGGCGGCCACTGTATAGCACTGTATGGTTACTCACAACAGGTGCCGCGGCTCAGTATACCAGCCAGCATTTACACACCTGCTAACGTCACTGTTACTATAAACACAACACCATAAATACCCCCACCGCAAGCGATCCAGAGATTTAATGCGAATACCAACAGGCCTACCTGAGAGCGAACTCCGCCACAAACTTGCCACAACGCCTGATGCCACCAGCTCCTCTCTAATTAAACTATAAATCCAGCATATTAGCCTCAAGCTGTTCACATCATTACACTGTCAGCAAAGTCTCAACATACCTGGATAGGTATACCAACTATGCTAGGCACAACAATCACACAATGCTCTATTGCCACTCATAATCAACAAGCTGTCCTTTAAACAAACAGAAGGTCTCTTGGAGCTGCAATAAGTCCTGCCGTGGGCATGAATACAATCTGATTCAGGTGAATTAAGTCAAATTCCACCCATACATTTATTTAGGCTGAAGATCATTAATTTTATCTTTATTTTTGATCACAAATTATTTTAAATGTTTTTAATCCACAATCTTCCCCTGCTAAAATCACAGTTTCAGACAATCCCTTGAATGACTTTTACACTAACAGCATGTTTTCCTGGCAAAGCAGGAAGCAACTTTGTCAATCACTACTTGGATGCTGGTAGGCTGCCTAGGGAGGAACCATTATTGCACAACCCAGGCCAGCTGTGAAAATTGGACCCGCACAGGTTTCCACAAGTTATATATCTATTTCTGAAACATCTAGGCTGCCAGAGAAAGGCCCAAATTGGACCAACATCTCTGATTTAAAGGTGGGAATGAGGACACAAAGAGTAATAGGCTAACAGTGCCTCTTCAAAAAGGGCATTTTTTTGCTTGATAATTTAGGATTATCTCTATACAGTCCTGGGGGTCTCATTTATAAAACTGTGCGTAGGAACCTTACTAAAAGTGTACGTGCGCCCGAAAGCCAAAAATGGCGTACGCAAAAAAATATTCGGATTTATAAAACCGTTCGTACGCCAGAACCTGCGCAGAATTCACTTTATAAATCCCAGTCAGCGGAAGATTGTGCGCACATGCGTCTCCTCCCCGAAATAACCATATATGGAGCTTACAACGCCTAGTTTTACTATGCAGATCCTCATCTGCATATCATTTGCATATGATTATTCATCCACGTGATAACGTTTAACGGTACAAGACACATTACATTAATAAAAATCAAGTAGTTGCCTATCCTTGCCTTGTTTTTGAATACATAAATCAAATAGTGTAAAATACATTTCAGAGAAAGTTTTTCTCAATCTTTTCCACTGGCCAAATTGTATTTTTAATTGATATTTTTAATGGAAACAGATAGGCCTTGGGCATTATTTGCACGAAACTATTTTCTCAGACAATCTGGTATTATCATGATAAGCAGTTGTCTCTGTGGTTAAAACATTAAAACACAGCATGCCAGAGGAAAAGTGTTCAAAAACACTGCATCCACATGACTGAATTTGAATATAAAAATGTTGTAACTTCTCAGTAATGATTTCATGTTTAAGTGCTTAACTCCATTAATTTGAATGGCATATTTAATCTAAATGTGTATATCAGAAGTAAAACATAGTTTAAATCATCATTTTATTTATTTAAACTGTTATTTGCGTCAGTTTCACTAAACGGCCAACGCGCTCGCTGGCGCGGACATTTAAGAAGGGATGGATATTTGCTTCAAGTGACAGGCTAGGTGAGTGAAAGTATATTTGTATTATCTTTCTGTATATTTTCTTTAGATTTTCTGTCTAAAAGTGACCAAAAAGACACTTAACTCCAGCTCACCATCGGTGTCGCCAATTCCCTTTGTCTCCAGAATGTGCGTGAGCACGGCTCAAAGTTTGCTTAAAGGTGCGCACATTCTCCCGTCAAGTTTGTTTTTTATAGATCACAACCTTTGCGTGGGAACTGGCGTACGTACGTTTCCAGCCCCGTTTTGTGCGTACGCACGCTTTATAAATGAGACCCCTGGTCAGTAAGTTTTCAAGTGGTGTGCAAGCTAATGCAGACTGCAGTTTCTGACTCAAGTTTCTACATTTCTTTGCTGCATTTGGTGGTTATTGGAGGGTGGCTTGGGTGATCTTTTAAATTAGTTCAGCGGTGTCCAAATTTGGTCCTGGATGGCCATTTTCCTGCATAGTTAATTCAATTCACATTTATTTGTATAGCGCTTTTCACAATACATATCATTTCAAAGCAGCTCTACTGAAAATGCGTGTCTACATTACAATTTAGAGTGATCTGTTATCAGAGGTGACTGTGTCTGTTATGTATTTCAGAAATGTACATATTCAAATCACGCAGTCACGCTAACAATGTATTAATTTAAGGCAGAAACATTGAGCTCCTTGAAGTAAAGACTACATGTTGTTAACAAATGATTAGGATATATAGAAAAAATTTGCGAATCCGAGCACTGATGATACGTTGGATTCAATAGTAGAGGTGTGAATAAATTCTAGCCATTTCATTCTTAACCAACGTACAGTTGGAAAACGCTAAAACTTGAGCGTTTGACCAACCCAACACACATCTCCAGCCCATGTTGCTCCGTGACGTGCCAATGGTTGATTTGGCCAGATGGTATTTATAGCATAGGGGGCGGAGCTTTAGATTCTAGAGAGCATTCGATTGGACAGAGGATGTGATGAGAAGTCCGCGGCACCGAAGCGATTTTCGCTGACGATGAGCCAAGTGAACATGCAAATTCATTCCCTGACATTAGATGGCGCTTAATATAAAACAGAAATACCCCGGTACACAAGGTGCAATACCACTCCATAACAGTTCTCTTTTATCAAGATTTTTGTAGTTGCTGTCTCGTTTGTCATATAGTTCTTTGTTCCGACACCAACGAGACCAGCAGCTCTACAATCATCTTGCCTTGCATCTTCCTCGTCTTATTTCTTCCCGGCAGTGTAGACGCTACTTGGCGCATATCTTTTTCGCCGTTACGTATGTGTGCTCGGCAAGACCGTTTTGTGTTTGAGCGCCCCCAAGTTGTGTTTTACTGTAACTTCAGAAGCTCCAGACACGTGAGCAAAAGCGGCAATCTCATTGGTCGGATAGTTTTTGACGCGGCGCGTCAAACCAAAAAAACGAACCCGAGGCGTTTTTTAAAAAATGACGCTTTTACGCGTGCCGTTTTTCGCGTCGGTGTGCACACTCACATTGGCGCCCTTTGTTTAGTCACGAGGCGTTAAAAGTCGGCGAATATCGCGCGCGAAATTCGTCCCGGTGTGAACAGGCCTTAAGGCTAACATATTCATAAAAGCTAAAAAAAAACTAAAATTTTTATTTCAGGGGGGCTTTAAAGAGCATGATGGATTGTAAGGCGATAGAAGATCAGTTAAATACACAGGAGCTATAAAAAAACAAAAAAACATTTAGGGCCTTGTAGCAGTACTTTAAAATGTATATGGAACTTAATAGGTAGTCAGTGTAGAGATGATAAAATTGGTGTTATATGATCATATTTTCTTGACCTGGTAAGAACTCTAGCAGCTGCATTTTGGACTTATTGTAGATTGTTTATTGAGGATGCAGGACAACCAGCTAGTAATGCATTACAGTAATCTAGTCTAGAGGTCATGAATGCATGAACTAACGTCTATCTCCAACTTGCCTAAACACACCTGCCTGGAAGTTTCTATTGTGCATAGTGTGACCTCAATTAGCTGGTTGAGGTGTGTTTAATTGGTGTTGGAGCTAAACTTTGCAGGACAGTGGCCATACAGGAGCAGGACTGGACACCCCTGTGTGACGGGTGTAGTGATGGGTTCTTCCTGCCTGCATTTGGTTGGTGAGTTATCTCATTGATTGCCCTGTCAGAGGTTGGTGGGGGAGTATATAAAGTGGTTGGTCATACGGAATGGATCCATGAGCACCGCCTCTTTTTACTCCTGTGTTGCATTTGGCCACTAGCCAGGGGTGCGTTTCCCAAAATCATCGTTAGCCAATATGTTCGCAAGTTCCGTCATTATCAGCATATTTCAACAAGTCTGTGTTTCCTGAAATCATAGTTCTAAGGAACATTCGCAAACAGCATTGCAAAGTTGTGTGGTTGGAACGACAGATAAATAACGGAGAAAAATGAGAAATAGTCCTCAGATGCCATGTCCATAATTTAGCGCAAAACATCTAGCATTAATTCGATCTCTCGGTATCTTTGTATTTTTTTAGTTGGAGGTTTGGGTCTGACAAATTAGTGCACGGCCAGAGTAAGTGTTTGCCTGACAGATTGGACGTGTCTCTTTCTCTCCGGCATGCGCACCATTACTCAGATTGAGGCAGATTGAACAAGCCTACAGCCTCCCAGCACGTGTGGTTATCCTCTTTTTCCTCGAACGGTATGTTTTTTTTTTTTTTTTTTTTTATCGTAACTTGACTGCACTTCCATTCCACCGTTACAAATTGAAGTTGTAATTGTTCTGTTTTAGACAGACTGGTCACGTTATGTGCGAGATTTGTCCTCTGTGCAATTGGGGCTGCGTGGGAATTAATGCATCAGAGACGCTTCTACTTTGTTTGACCAACTGTTGTTCTTTCTGTGATGCTTTAGTTCATTTGCATTTCGTGCTTCGTTTAGTTAATCTTTGTGTTTTCTTTGTGTTTTTGTTAAATTTCCTTTTTTTGAATGTTTGGTATTCGTTGCTTATTTCAAATATTGCTATGCTACATCTATTTATTTGTATTATTGTGACTATTTGTTAATGTGAGTTCCTGTCCCTCTTTATTTGAGTTTGTCCTGCAGAGTTTAGTTCCAACCCTAATCAAACTCACCTGAACAAGCTAATCAATGTCTTCAGGATCACTGACGCTTGGTTCACACGGGGCGTCAGCGTCAACGTTTGGCACTGACGCCATGGTCATAGCAGCGTCAGCCAATGAAATTAGACAGGAACTCAAATTTATCCTCAGTTTGCTGCTCTTGAACAGGATGAACGTGATTGGCTGCCGCCTGGCTACTGTATTTGCATAGAGCGATCCTGATTGGCTGACGCTTCCGTCTGCGGCGCTTCACTGGCGTTGCTCGCGGCAGAAGTTGAAAAATTCTCAACTTCTGCCGCGAGCAACGCCAGTGAAGCACCGCCGACGGATCCACAATTCTTTTCGGCAGCGCTTGACGTCACCCATTCAAAGTCAATGGGAAGCGTTGACGCTTGACGCCCCGTGTGAACACACCGTGAGGCTACAGGCAGGTTTTTTTTTTTTTTTTTTTTTCTTTCTCTCTCTTCAGGGTTGGAGCTAAACTGCAGGACAGCGCCTCTCCAGGGCCGACGTTCCCCATCCCTGATTTAGGCACTTTGAGTTGTAATGGCACAACAGGGTGCGCTGCTTTTATGCCAGAATTCTACACACTATTTATCACCCCAAGAGGAGTCTAGTTTTACAGAGGTGGAGAGGAAGGTGTTAGTAACTGTTGTGTATATGGAAATTTCTTTGATCAAGTTGTTGTTCTCTGAAGAATACAACCAAGGTGATTTTTCTACACACAGGGTTTGTGACCTTTTTTCAGGGTTGCAAAAGAGTTCATTTTAAAAAGAAACAGGCATTTACGTTTGAGTTTTTTCTTGTTCATTAATCTCCCAAATAGGATGTCAGTGCTCCTTTTGTGCTCACCGCTAATGGGTGTTCAGCATCTCCTTGAGACCGCGTCACGCTGCTGTCCGTGGTGCTGGAGCATAATTGGCAAGGGACCCAACATAATGCTGACATACACATGGAGGGTTCGTTTTCAAGGTCTCAAGGCTTAGCAGCCTGTCCGCGTCTCATCTTTGTCACGCTGTCCAGGGCATAAAGGGTGATCCAAGATGCTTTCTAATCCAGTCTGGCATAGATACAGCTTAGTTTTTTCATTAAACAGGAGTGAGTGTGACTGCTCAGACGACATTTAATGAACATATCCATGAATATTTTTTTTTTGTTTTAACAAGGAAGTAATAAAGCTGAGTAATAAAGTATTTCAGTTTTGCTGCTCATTGATTCTGCATTGTACATGACAAAATAGCAAACAAAGTCCCATCTGTTAATAAATAATGGTAGACCACAGAACTACCTAAGTAAGGAATTTTTAGTAACTGGTATCAATTTGATTTTTAGTGGAGGTATGAAGTCAGTACCCCTTAATCAAACACACCTGAATCAAATCATCAGCTCAGCAGAACAGACTCCAAGACCTGAAATGGAAGGGTCAGAGAAGGAAGACATCCAAAATGAGGACTGTTGATGTGCCACCAAAAACAGGTTGGGAAACTCTGGTCTATTGTCAGTTGTGTAATGACATAAAGCAGAGCTCACAAAGAAGTTACTTTCAAACCAAGCAGCTGTTGGTCAACAAGGCAAACATTTAAAATTGGTCTATCCATCAAACAAAGTGATCAAACTGCTTCTGTAGACTCGGAATAAACCACTGTTTTTATATGGATTACTTTTAAGCTATAATTTTATATCAGTTTTTGAGCATGAAAGTGTTTGGCCCCATTGACTATAGACAAAAACAGATTTGTGTTGTTGTGTGTTACGCTTAAAGGCCCACTGAAGTGCCTTGGAGTGCGCAGCTTTGTATGATGCATTGACGTAATTTCCACTGAAACAGGGAGCTAAGGCGGGACATATTGAATGGCTCCTCCCCCTTTTCAAATAGACAATGGCGTTTAGTTTACCTCACAGACTGCATGTCGTACTTGACAGCACCATGGAAGCGAATCCGAGCGCTGATGATACATTGGATTCAATAGTAGAGGTGTGAATAAATTCTAGCTATTTTTTTCTTAGCCAACGTACAGTTGGAAAACTGAATAAAACTTGAGCTTTTGAGTAACCAAACACACATCTCCAGCCCATGTTGCTCTGTGACGTGTCAACGGTCGCTTTGGCCAGGTGGTGTTTATAGCATAGGGGGCGGAGCTTTAGATTCTAGAGAGCATTTGATTGGACAGAAGATGTGATGAGAAGCTGAAGTCGAGGTGATGTAAAAAAAAATCCGTGATACATTTTAGCGGAAGTGAGAAACTATAAGTTTTGAATGCTTACATCTCCTAAATTTGAATTTTATCATTGTTTTGGAACACACCAGCTTATTCATATCCTTAAGGCTAACATATTCATACTAAAAGCTAAAAAGCTTACATTTTGATTTCAGGGGGCCTTTAAGAAAGAAGATCTTATTATCTTATTACTTACTATAGTTATTACAATAACTGGGTAATAACTACTAACCCTGAACCTACTCTTAAACCTAGCCTTAACCCACGTAGTTACCTTATATTAGCCAGTGCTTTAGGCTTACAGTACACTGTAAGTACTTGTAAGTGCACATACTGTAAAATAAAGTGCAATTATACCTTTAAAAAAACTAAGTACACTCACCTAAAGGATTATTAGGAACACCTGTTCAATTTCTCATTAATGCAATTATCTAATCAACCAATCACATGGCAGTTGCTTCAATGCATTTAGGGGTGTGGTCCTGGTCAAGACAATCTCCTGAACTCCAAACTGAATGTCAGAATGGGAAAGAAAGGTGATTTAAGCATTTTGAGCGTGGCATGGTTGTTGGTGCCAGACGGGCCGGTCTGAGTATTTCACAATCTGCTCAATTACTGGGATTTTCACGCACAACCATTTCTAGGGTTTACAAAGAATGGTGTGAAAAGGGAAAAACATCCAGTATGCGGCAGTCCTGTGGGCGAAAATGCCTTGTTGATGCTAGAGGTCAGAGGAGAATGGGCCGACTGATTCAAGCTGATAGAAGAGCAACTTTGACTAAAATAACCACTCGTTACAACCGAGGTATGCAGCAAAGCATTTGTGAAGCCACAACACGCACAACCTTGAGGCGGATGGGCTACAACAGCAGAAGACCCCACCGGGTACCACTCATCTCCACTACAAATAGGAAAAAGAGGCTACAATTTGCACGAGCTCACCAAAATTGGACAGTTGAAGACTGGAAAAATGTTGCCTGGTCTGATGAGTCTCGATTTCTGTTGAGACATTCAGATGGTAGAGTCAGAATTTGGCGTAAACAGAATGAGAACATGGATCCATCATGCCTTGTTACCACTGTGCAGGCTGGTGGTGGTGGTGTAATGGTGTGGGGGATGTTTTCTTGGCACACTTTAGGCCCCTTAGTGCCAATTGGGCATCGTTTAAATGCCACGGCCTACCTGAGCATTGTTTCTGACCATGTCCATCCCTTTATGACCACCATGTACCCATCCTCTGATGGCTACTTCCAGCAGGATAATGCACCATGTCACAAAGCTCGAATCATTTCAAATTGGTTTCTTGAACATGACAATGAGTTCACTGTACTAAAATGGCCCCCACAGTCACCAGATCTCAACCCAATAGAGCATCTTTGGGATGTGGTGGAACGGGAGCTTCGTGCCCTGGATGTGCATCCCACAAATCTCCATCAACTGCAAGATGCTATCCTATCAATATGGGCCAACATTTCTAAAGAATGCTTTCAGCACCTTGTTGAATCAATGCCACGTAGAATTAAGGCAGTTCTGAAGGCGAAAGGGGGTCAAACACAGTATTAGTATGGTGTTCCTAATAATCCTTTAGGTGAGTGTATATAATACAACATTAAAACTTTCCATGATCCTGAGCTACAATATACTGTAAGGCATCAGCGTATTGATAAAATACTTTTAAAATAGTCTATTTAAAATCCTGCATTACTTTTAGAAATAGCAGTCAGTCGTCAAATGTCAGCCGTTTGTGACAACAATCTAATGATAGCAGACTGTGAGTTATACCTTGGGGATCATATTGCGTCTTTGCCGAGAGATGAGTCTGTAAGAAAACTTGATTTGCTTGATTTCCTCTATATTTCAGAATGATGAAATGCCTTGTCAGATTCAGCTCTAAAACATCATCTGGCACAGTGTGAAGTCAAATACCACACAAAATCCCCAGATCCTGACTTGCACAGTGTTATTCCTTTATTCATATGCACTCATTT